>OU898279.1:26021068-26568362 GCA_918026665.1 Diabrotica balteata | reverse complement strand
TATCCTATATCGACCACTTTACCACAGTATAAAGAGGTTCCACAGTAAAACTACTCGCCTGTCGGCACTTTGATCTCAGGAAGTAATACCGGCAAAGTACGAAATTGGTAATCCACCACCGTTAACCTTACAGAGCCGTATTAAAATTTTCTGAGCCTACTACTATTAATTTATTTAAATAAAAAATGCGGCTTCCAATATTTAACTGTCCAGATGTTCTCACTAAATGTTAATATTACAAAAACAAAGGGTTTAATAAATTAAAAACAATATTATAATTCATTGTTTATATTTTTCAACGGTATTTTAAATATCAACGGTATTGCGCAAGTTTTAAAATCTCAATGGTTTTTAATATATTGTACATGTCATATAAACGTTAAATAAAAAGGAGGTTAATTTCGAAGCTCTCACGGCATCGGCATTACTATACTCTGTTTTTAAACCAGGAGGAGTAATTCAAGTTTACCGCGTCATAACGCTTGTTTATAATTCGTCCAACGGCAGGCAAGTTTACTCCACTGTTATGAAATTTTGAAATTTATGAAATTTTGTCCTTATTTACATTTCGTAGGTGAATTTGGTTATATCGGCGATTTTTTGTGTTTTCTGCATTATTCGTTTAGTTTTAGTTGTAGTCTGCAAAAAATTAATTAAATTTTGCAATAGTCTTTTCGTCAAATCAATCGCGTAATGTGCAAGAATACATCAATTAAAATTCAAACTGCTGAAAAGATGTTTTGTGGTGATTTTTAGCCACAAATTTAAATAAAAAAAATTCTCTTCGTCTTTCTTATTTTTAACAATTTCAACAATATTATCCACTTTCAGTAACATTTAGGTTGTATGAATTAGAAATCAGTCTTAAGAATAAGAAAAATACTTCGCCGGGAATAGGAATATACAGTAAAACCTCCCTTAACCGAAACCTTTTTAACCGAATCATCGTTTAACCGAAACGGCTGACAGTTTCAATAATTTCGTCAATAAAAATAAATTTTTATCGCAAAATGTAAATTCCATCAATTTCACTCACCGATTGATGCGTATGTGTGTTGGGAAATCAAAAAACCAAGAGCTCTAAAAGAGATTTGAGAAAAAGCACTTCCAGATTTTTATAGAAGCCAAAAAAACTCATGGTCAACCACTTTATTTTCAGAATGGTTCGAAAATGAATTCGTCCCAAGCGTAAAATCCTTTTTTAAAATAAAAAAACCTTCCCATCAAAGCATTGTTGCTTGTTGACTCAAAATCTATATAATAGTGATAATTGTCAGATTTTTGGCACCGAATTTCACGAACTTAATTCAGCTGTTAGACCAGGGACTAATAAAGACATTCGAGAGACATTATAGAGGAGCATTCTTAAGACATCTGTTATTACAGAAGACAAATGAATCCAAAAGTGTTCCTGAAATCCTCAAATGTTCAACAATGAAACATTTTGTTTATCAGTGTGCTGAGTTCTGGGCCAAGATCAAATCTTCAACTTTGGAAAAATGCTGGAACTAACTTTTTGCTAGGATTTTGATTGACGATCCTGAAGAAGAAAATGGCAAAGAAACGACAGAAGAAATTAAATCTTTAATAAAAAATTTGCGGGGATGTGACGACATTCAATAAGAAGAGATACGTGAGTGGTTAGCAGCCGATGATTTAGAAAGTGAATTCATCGACCAGGACATCATTGATATGGTTCCTCATCCAGACAACCTGAGCGTATCAGACGACGAAGATGACGATAAAAATTTTTTAATATATTCCCAAGAAACGATAATATCATCAATAACAAATTTGTTTCTTAGGAAGTTATTATGAAGTGCTCTTAATAAATAAGGTGTATCAAAAGAAAAGACAATTTTATTATTTTCATGATAAAAATATGGTCTATCGGCAGATATATTTAACAAATTTGGAAGTTTAAGATTATTAATACCACTTCGAATTTTACTCATGTTCAACTTCACAATACTAACAATTATTCACAAAACTAACTCAGTTTAAGCAAAATACGGCACTGTTAACCCGTACGTTTCTACGCGACTAGCAACGGAAGAATGGTTCTCGAGCGACTAAGAAATAAGCGCAGTCGCTCTGCGCGTTGACAGACTTTACTTCCAATTTTTCAGAGAGTGGTTCTACTGTGGAACCTCTTTATAGCTGTGACTTTACTAACCAGGACAACACACTTGCAACACGTGCTGTGTGACTGCAATACACATCAGGGACGGCGTTACAAAAATTGCGATTTGCATAAAACTTTTATACTTTATCATACTGAGGAGAAATTATTCCTCCTACATATTCCTATAATATTAAAGTAAATGAAGTGGTTAATGTAAAATAATATGGGTATAACTCGTTGAAGCAATTTATACGAAATCCTATAGATTATCCTATATAGAGAGACAGAGAAGGAGATATAGTAACTCAACAGAGTGAAATACTACAAAGATGAACAGAATTCTTCAAAGCAAAGTTTGAAAAAAACGAAGATCCACTATATGATGGAATTATACTGGATCAAACAGATACCTTGACAAACAACCCCTTCTTCAGTAGCTGAAATGCAAGAAGCAGTTACCAGACTGAAAAACAACAAGGCACCTGGATTAGACAACATTAGCGCAGAATTAATAAAGGAAGGTGGAGACCGCCTATTGAATATGATACACTAACTAATAGTGAACATATGGAATAATAAACAACTGCCACAGGACTGGAATACCGGAGTAATTATCCCACTACATAAAAAGGGAGATCAGCTTAATGCAAAAACTACCGGGCAATAACACTACTGACTGTGGCATATAAAATACTGTCAAATATTGTGTATAACCGATTGAGACCATATGCGGAACAAATAGTTGGGGGATATCAATGTGGTTTCCGCAGGAAGAAGTCCACAATAGATCAAATCTTCGTCTTGAGAAAAATCTTGGAAAAGACTATTGAATTTAATATAGACACACGTCATCTTTTAATTGACTTTGAGAGTGCCTATGATAGCATCCATCGAGAGTTTCTGATCCATGCACTGAAAGAGTTTAATATACCAACTCAACTCGTTAATATAGTAAAAGAAACACTTAAAGTACAAGGCAAAATTCGAATTCAAAACGAACTAACAGATACAATCCATGTGAAAACGGGCCTACGACAGGGAGATACCCTATCCTATATTCTAATCAACATCACATTAGAGAAAAAATAATTAGGAGTCAAAAGTCAACACCAGAGGAAAAATAATAACAAAAAGTGTACAAATATTGACATTTGCAGATGATGTTGATATCATAGCTAGAAGCGAAAGAGATATGATAGAAGCAGTTAATGCGATAGAAAGAGCGGCACAAAACAATGACCTAAACATTAACGAAATAAAAACCAAATACATGAAGGTAAGTACATCGACAGGCCAAAGAAACCTACATAATCTGACAATATGTGACGATAACATCGAAAGCGTGAAACGTTTTACATATCTAGGTTCACTAGTTACCGCAGATAACAATATCAGTAAAGAAGTTAAGAGAAGAATAAATATCGCTAATAAAATATATAATGGAAATGATAATAGAATTTTTTAATTTCTTCTTGTTCATAGTTTTGTGTGAGTGCATATACTTCTCCTTCTCCTTCTTCATTGAACAAGGTTGTCTCCAACCTTGTTCAATGTCTACGCGAAAGAAGTTATTAAAAAAGCTCTTATGAACGAAAAAGCCGGAGTAAAGATCAAAGGTCACCCCATTTGCAATATCCGATATGCTGATGATACCGCGCTCATAGCAGAAAATATTGACGACCTACAGAGATTACTAAACAAAGTGGTAGAAGCAAGTGAAGAATTTCGTCTGTCACTGAATACAAAGAAGACCAAATTCATGATAATTACAAAGAAACGTATCAATAATATCAACTTACTTGTAGGACAGAATCTCATTGAACGAGTACAAAATTACAATTACCTCGGAACAAATATTAACGAGTCAAACGAATACACCAGAGAAATAAGAATAAGAATAGAGAAAGCCCGCAGTGCCTTTAACAACATGAAACAAATGTTGTGTAGCCGAAACCTAAGCCTAAAGCTGAAAATACGAATGCTTAAATGTTATGTTTTCTCGGTCCTGTTATATGGGGTGGAGGCGTGGACACTAAATAAGCAATAAATGGGTAAGCTGGAGGCATTTGAGATGTGGGCGTACCGAAGAATGTTAAAAATCTCCTGGAAGGATAAGATAACTAACCAAGTTGTATTAGACAGGATAAACAAACAAAAGGAGGTCGTATTGAGTGTTAAAATGAGGAAACTACAATACCTGGGACATATTACACGTCGGAATAAATATCAACTGTTACAACTAATTATGCAAGGAAAGATTGAAGGTAGGCGCAGCATAGGTAGGAGAAGAATGTCATGGTTGAGAAACCTCAGGGAGTGGTTTGCTTGCACTTCCATACAATTGTTCCGAGCGGCAGCCTCCAGGGTCAACATTGCCATGATGATAGCCAACCTTCGTAGCGGAGATGGCACGTGAAGAAGAAGATATACTTCTAATTTACAGCATTACTTGGAAAACATTAAACAGTTGTGTCAATTGATCACACACTTATTGTAGCCTAGCACTAATACGTCGGCCAATTCCGTATGAGCGAAAATAATGCTTAACAAGAGACATCTATGTTTTACAAACATAGCGCACAAAGAGACATCTATGTTTCAGTTTCAGTACTGTTTATTTTGGGCAATACTCTATAAGCGAAGTGTCCTATACAAGGTACAAAAACTCTTGGTAAAGAAGCTATGGATCATATGATTTCCGATTTGATGTACATGGAGAAATTTTTTTGTCAAATGGAACGATAATATGTGTGTTACTGTAGCATATAATTTTAATAATATAAAATCTCTCGCACAAGCTAGTAGATGAGTAGTTAATAATCAATCATATGTCCAGGTCTACATTTGTAGATACATAAACCAAGATCATCAAACGACAGGTTAATTTTTTTCGGAGTTTTCCATTTACAATGATTTTTTTTTGTTGAGAATATGCAAATATTTTTAAACAAAGTAGACGCTTGGTATATGAAATTGACAGCATCAATCGCTTTTCTATTTCAGCCTTAATCCTTAAGTTAGAAACGCCCTTTCGAAAGAAAAGAAAAAGGTATAAAACTTGTACAAAAGAAAAGAAGTTCTCATTCAATAAACTGCTTTTAACCTTTGAAGTTTTTACCTTTACCGTGAAAACAATACAATTTTGTTCGATTTTTACAGATGCGGCCCTATGGAAAATCGGTTTTACAAAAGAAAGTCCCTATTTATTGGCAAGAAAAATATTGAGTTTTTTTATGTTTATGATACTTTTTTTGGACAATTTATGTTTTTACAAGATCGAATATTGGAAACAGAACTATTAAATTTTAAATAATGAAATATTGCTGGTGTGAGCACATATTCATGAATGTTAGGGAAATAAGTCTTCTACTCACAATCCGTTATAGGTTTTATTAAAGTTGGCCCTTAAGAAACACTTTTTGTACACAAAAAAAAATATTTTTTGTGGACAAAATTACAAATTATCCATCTTTTTCTCTTCCTATCCTCCTCTTCGTCATGATTTTCTGAGACATCATCTATTATATGGTTAATTCTCTATCTTACCTTCATTTCTTCATTCTTCATTTCTTCTCGCAGTCACTGTCGTCAATAATACATCCTGATATGTCGGAGAGTTCTTCTAGCAGTTCCTTCTCCGTATAATATTTTATTAGAGACATTTCACTCTGAAAATAAAAATACTCTGCAAAAAAAATAAAAATGACACTTAGTCATTTTCTTCTTCTTCTTCAAGTGCCCTGCCGTTGCGAACGTTGGCTATTAACATGGTAATTCTGATCTTATTTGCGGCGCTTCTGAATAGTTCGACCGATGTGAGCCCGAACCACTTCCGCAGAATTTGGAGCCACGAGTGTCTTCTCCTGCCTGGCCCTCGCTTACTGTCTATTTTTCCCTGGACAATCAATTGCGGGAAACGGTACTTATCATGTCTCAATATGTGGCCTAGATATTCAAGCTTTCTTTGTTTAATTGTATTCACAATTTCTTTCTCCTTTCCGATTCTTTGGAGTACCTCTATGTTGGTGACACGTTTGGTCCAGGATAAACGAAGAATTCGTCGGTACACCACCATTTCGAATGCTTCTAGTTTTCTCGCGAGCGTCTCCGTCAGCGTCCAGGCCTCCACGACCATTACAGTAAGATCGGAAAAATGTAGCATTTAACTAGACGTAGTTTAAGGCATAGAGATAAATCCTTGCTTGTGAGGAGCTTTTTTATATTGCTAAATGCTGCTCTAGATCGTTCTATTCTCGCCTTAATTTCTGTGGCTTCTTCCCATTTTACATTTACGTTGGTGCCAACGTACACACAAGATTCTACATGATAAATTGGTATGTTACTTATCCGTAATTGTCGAAGCAGGATTGTTGTTTTTTGCCAATCAGCATCCACTTTGTCTCAGGCTCAGGCCGTATTCCTCACTAACTGAATAAACTATTTCATCACGTGTTGTAATTCATCAATTGTACTGGCAAGGATCACCGTGTCGTCGGCATATCTTATATTGTTCGTTAACTCGCCGTTTAGTTTTATGCCCTCGTTTGCATTTTCCATACATTTGTTAAATATTTCCTCGGAATACATACTGAATAGAAGTGGGGATAATATACACCCCTGACGGACACCTCTTTTGATCTGCACACTTTCAGTGAGTTCGTTTCCAATTTTTGCCCTTGCTGTTTGATCCCGGTATAGGTTTGCCACAATTCGAATGTCCTTGTCGTCAATACCTGTCTTTCGCAGAATATGTATCAATTGTTCATGATTGACATTGTCAAATGCTTTCTAAAATCTACAAAGCACAAATACACGTCCTTATCAACGTCTCTACACCGCTGTATAAGCACCTGAAGAGCGAAAATTGCTTCTCTAGTTCCAAGTGCTTTCCGAAAACCAAACTGCGATCTATCAATATTGAATCACATTTAACATGTATTCTTCTATGAATGATCTTAGTGAACGCTTTAGTGACATGATTGATCAAGCTTATAAGCTGGTAGTCATCACAGATCTGGGCATTTGATTTCCTCGAGATTGTAATAAATGTTGACTGTAGCCAGTTCTCCGGGATTTTACAGCTATTATATATGTTGTTAAAAAGTACAACTAGATTATCAAGGAAATGTTTGTCTGATTTACATAGGATCTTTAATATTTCGCAGGGTACATTGTTCCGGACCTACTGACTTATTGTTTTTTAGTGCTGCAATGGTATCTTCTATCTCAGATTTAAAGGATTGAAGGTCCTGTTTCTCCTTCTCCATATAGGTGATCATCAGTTCTGTCAGATGCAAAGAATTTTTCTATGTATGATTTCCATGTTTCTAAGATCGTTGATGGTTCCGAGATAAGATTTTTATCGCCATCTTTTTATGCTGTTGGGTGACTTATTGAAATTTCCTCTTGTTTGTCATTTATTTAATTTTTTTGTGCATATTATAACTGTCGTATTTTCGTTCGTATTGTTGTATTTCCCTGCATTCGTTGGAAAACCATTTTTCTTTGGCTTCTCTGAATTTTCGTTCTTATGATTTTATGGATCTGCTGGTATTTTTCTACATTTTTATTATTAAATTTACGTCTTTCATCCATCATATCCATTATGTTATCAGACATCCGATTCTTTCTTCTTCCGTCTGTCACGCTTTATTATAGTTGCGCATGTTGTTAGTGAGTTTCTTAATATCGATTGTGTTTAAATTAGATCTTTTCTCGAGCCGTTTTACTCTCCATAACCATTCTGAAGACCAAGAGATTGTGGTCCGTAGAAACATCGGCACCTGGGTACGTTTTTAATGATTTTATGACTGTTTTTATATCTTGTTGGTACTGCTATATAATCTATCTGATTTCCTTACGATGTTGTCAGGTGAGTCAGCGGGGGATTTTCATGTGTAAAGTCAACGTTTGGGAAGCTTGAAGAGTGTATTACTTAACAGCAGGTTATATTCCTGGCAGAAGCATATAAGTCTATCACTTCTATCGTTTCTCTTCCCTAGGCCGAAGTTTCCCACGATCTCACTCACCTTGCCTCTGCCAACCTTTGCATTTAGTCATTTTGGACAGGTACAATAAATTGTGCCCATCGAATTTGAGGTTCACTTCTATATTTGAAAAAAAGTCAAATTTCAATAAAATAGATTCACAATTAGTAAGAAGTAACACTACTTTTAACATTGGACTGGAATATAAATCGCGACTGACTTTTATTTAAACTGATATTTGAAGAAACAAGTACACTTACCTCTTACGAACAATACAATTGCCGCTATATTGCTTTTGACATTAATTTTCTTTTAGAATAAAAGAGAGCTACAAAACGAAAAAGTATAATACTTATAGAATCTAAATTTTTTAAACTGGTTTAAGTTAAGTACATATTCCTACAGAATTATATATGTATTTAAATTAATGGGTACAATTATACAATAACTGAACATAACTGAATAATAACATAACTGAAAGGGTTACATAGAACGGGTTACTTTTTGAATTTGTTTTATAGTCCAGGCTTTCAGCCTACACTGCACTTGAATAAACTTAAATACATAATTTTTAACTACAACTATAATTTTGAAATTCGCAAAATCATTGAGAAATATCTATATTAAACATTTTACACCAAATAAATAGAGATTTCTACATTAGTGCAATTGGACATAATATTTTCGAAATAACGATCACATTATCCGATTTTTTGGTGGATGCACAAAATAACTCGATCTATAATTTTGCCAATCAAACCAATCAAAAAATCCGAAAAAAGCTTTTATTAAGGTCGCTCCTGATAAAAAAATTTAAATCGGGAGAGTTACGAAAAAGTAAACTAAAGGAAGTTAGCGATAATGATAGAGTGATTTCCCCGTGGGTTAAAATCTTATCGTTCATGTTTTTTACTTTTCAATTCCGCATAAATTTTGCATTTCAAAGCTTTGCTGAAACTGCATCACTGACTTTGCTCTCTGTTATCCCGATTAAACTTTTTTAACTACTGTTTTTTAGATGTTCAGCAAATTTTTCTTTGTTAAATGTCTTAATCTAATGGTTGATGCTTAAATTATAATTAGTGATATTCCCAAATGCATTTCGTAATGAACTTTTATAGAAAAACACGTTACAGTTTTAAGAATTGGTAAACAAAGTAACTTTTTATATTTTAAATGGATCAAACACTGCATACTTTATTTTAATTTAAATAATATTTGAGGAGACACTTAATTTACTACTTAGTACGAAATTTTAAGGAAATTTATAGCACGAGTGGCTCAAACAAAATATGTATTTGTAAATTGAAGACTTTTTTCCATGCCTACCGGTATTGAGAAAAGAGCTGACCGTTATTAAGAACAGCCGATTCTTATTTTAATACCTTTTTATAATGTGATGGCGTACCTTTGGGAAAATTAATTATTTTTTTTAATTTTAAGCCTTCAAAATCTGAAGACAAATTAATTTATCAATCCCTTGTTTTAAATTTTGTATGAAAAACAAAATGGTTATGGACTGCAATGTAAAAAAAACTGTAAATATTGCTGTAAATTATTGTAATAATATGAGAAAAGGCAGCAAATATTTGATTTCCACGCAAACAAATCCTATGTATTTCTTGATACGTATTTCGACCTATGTAATAGGTCTCGTCAGAAGAGCTATTCATAGGGCTCCTCAACGTGAAAAATCAATATTTTCTGCCTTTTAGGCAGAATCAGATGTCGCTATTGCGTCCGTATTTAAGCCATGTTATTGTTGCTTCTTAAAAGGCAGAAAATATTGATTTTTCACGTTGAGAAGCCCCTATGAATAGCTCTTCTGACGAGACCTATTAGGTCGAAATACGTATCAAGAGATACATAGGATTTGTTTGCGTAAATCAAATATTTGCTGCCTTTTCTCATTTTATTCGGATTTACTCTGTGTGAGTACAAGAAGCACAATTCGCTAAGGATTTTGCTTAGTTGTAAAAGACATGTCGTGGAATGCAAATTTTAGATTCCCCATGTCTCTTTTAACATCTTTTATCAACGTCTGTTTGCCTTGCAATTTTTAGAAGGCTCAGATTATAAAGCAGAAATCTGAATTGTGTTTCGAAACTATTTTACGATTGTTGTAATGAGATGTCGCTATTGCGTCCGTATTGAAGCCATGTTATTGTTGCTTCTTAAAAGGCAGAAAATATTGATTTTTCACGTTGAGAAGCCCTATGAATAGCTCTTCTGACGAGACCTATTAGGTCGAAATACGTATCAAGAGATACATAGGATTTGTTTGCGTGAAACCAAATATTTGCTGCCTTTTCTCATTTTATTCGGATTTACTCTGTGTGAGTAAAAGACATGTCGTGGAATGCAAATTTTAAATTCCCCATGTCTCTTTTAACATCTTTTATCAACGTCTGTTTGCCTTGCAATTTTTAGAAGGCTCAGATTATAAAGCAGAAATCTGAATTGTGTTTCGAAACTATTTTACGATTGTTATTGTAATAATTTTAATGCGGACTGTTGTACATCTTTATTATTATTGCTTTCAGTAATATAGGCTCATCATAACCTAATCTAAAAGTGCTTAACCTTTATATCTGCCATGAGACCATGTGACCGCCTGTCCCATATCATAGTCCTGTCAGGACTGGTGGAGAGCAAATTAACTTATTTATTAAACTAACTGAGTTTGTGTGACTTCTAGTTCACATCCAAACTGTATTTTTTTTAACAATTCTCTTAATGGGGCTGATACATCCAATAAATTTGGTATAAAATTGCGATGGTAATTGATCATGCCCAGTATTATTTGTATCTCTTTTTTATTAATGGGTTCTTTTAAATTTATAATAGCTTTAACTTTATCTACATAAGGTCTCATACCATCTTTATAAATGTATTTCCCAAATATTTTACTTCAGGCATTCTATACTGTATCTTATTAGGATTAAATTTTACCCCAATATTTCAAGCACGTTCTAATACTTTATTAAGGATTCTATCATGTTTTTTAAGACTATCTGCAAATATTAAAAGAACATCAAAATATATGAGACATCCCTCAATATCACCAAAGTTTTCTAAGTTAATTCTTTGAAAAATTCAGGAGCAATATTTAGTCCGAATGGAAGCTATCAAATTTTCAAATTCCAAAAGGAGTTCCAAATGCACAAACTCTACTGGACCTCTCATCAAGCTGAACTTGATAGAATCCCTCTTAAATCCAAAACAGAAAAATAACATTTTTGTTTTAACTATCTACATATCTCTTCAATAGTAGGTATTAAACAATATTCTTTTTTAAGTGCTTTGTTTAAATCTCTAGGATCTAAACAAATTCTTAATGTTTTATCAGGTTTTTCAACTATAACCAAATTACTTAACCACTCTGTAGGACCTTCACATTTAGAAATAATGCCACGTTTTTCTAAATCTAACAGTTGATTTTTTAATCTCTGTTTAATGGCTAAAGGGACCCTTCGTGGGGGCTTAGCCACAGGAACACAATTCTCTTTGAGTTTTAGTTTACATTTTTGAGGACATTTACCTAATCCAGTGAATACATCAATATTTTGTTTAATAAAGTCATTTTTTGTTATATTTAAATCTATGTTATTTACTCTTTGTATCAAATCCAAATCTAAACATGATTTTAAATCTAAAATTGGCATAACGTTATCTTTAACTATACCAAATTCTAGTTGAAATATGTTCCCTTTAAATAAACATGTTAGTGTGATAATACCCACAGGTTTTATTTTAAATGCCCCATAAGCTTCTAACCTTATTTTGCTCTGATATATATCATAATTTTTATTGATTTTATTCAAAAAGTAGAGTGATATAACGTTAACCTGGGAACCTGTATCTATTTTAAAGTCTCTTCCATATTGCTCAATTACTAACTTTTTAGTCCATTCCTTATTTCCTTTTATTTCATTTACCTCAATTCATGTTACATAAATTCTTCCTGTTTACTGTCCATATCTACTTCTTGAATCTCCTGAACTTCTCTTATGATCCTGTGTACACATTTTCTCGAAATGATTGTAATACAAACACTTATTGCACATTTTACCAAATGCTGGACACCTTCGGAACTCATGAGCACGGCCACATTTTCTGAACTGACCACTTTTCCTTGAGTTTTCCTCCTGTTCCCACCTTTTGTTTCTTCCAGTATTAAAGTTAGTATTCGAAGCTTTTTCCCTTGCTGTTTGATTACCATTTCCTCCTTTTACAGAATGAACATTAAGTGCTTGACTTGACTGAACTTCTTTAAACTGTAGTTTTTAAAATTTCATATGCTCTACAGATGCCTATTGCCTTTTGTAAGGTTAACTTATGATTTTGCAACATTTTTTCTTGTAGATCTTTATTGATTGTTTCTAAAGTTTTTAGCCTCGTTACTTCAAATGATAATGGTTGAGGTATTCCAAACTCCATATTATTCTAATTCTAACAACTTCTTGTTTTCATTTATTTTGTAAGCAGCAGGCTTTATTAAATACAAGACTGCGCCATGTAATAAAGTTTAATGCAGATTGTTGTACATCTTTATTTCTTTATGTCTTTAATAATGGAGTATACATCTTGCACTTCATTGTCTAACGCGTCTGAGGTTGGTATATAGACCTAAAGAATATGCATTTTGTTTGGTTATGCTAGTAAGGTTATTTTTATAAGTCTATCATTTATCTGTGTATCATAACGTATGTGAAACTTTTTAGTCACCATAATGCAATACCATTTCTTCTGTTTATTACTCCGATATGTATACAACATTCCAATGGGTCTCCGTAAGTCCGCATATTTCTATATCCTCTCTTTCGACTTCTCGTTATACTATATGCAGTTTGCCTGTTTGCAATAATCCTCGAACATTCCCGGTTGCTATTTCCATTGCTTTTCCTAACTAAAAATCTGATTTTCTTCCAAGCGCCAATTTCGCATGTGTTGCCTGGTTGCTCAAAAACACATGCCCGGTAGCCCATTTGGCACTAGTTGGCCCGGAACCAATTGAGCGCTGATCGCTTATCGGATCGCTAAGCATATCTAACTGATTTGATACATCCATGATGGTGTAGTCACAGGAATATAATCAGGTGGTTTCCCCGTGCCTGCCTTGTCACAGGAATACCAGATAGTAAACAGTTTTATAACTAAAGCTTGAAAAAACTAAAGTTTAAAAAAACAGATTTATCTCTCAAAATGTCAAGATGAGACTGGTAAATGACCTTGAATTCTCAAAATTTCTATATGGGGCAGAGACTTGGACTCTTCGCTGGACGCGAGTGCCAAATAATTAATGCATTTGAGATGCGGTGGTGCAGAAGACTGCTGCGCATATCTTGGACAGCTCATAGGGCACACGTTTTCCATTCTAAACCAACTCGAGATTTAAAAAGGCTGCCCATAATATGTCTGCAACATATTCTGCAATTTTTCGGTCGCGTGGTTCGCAGAGGTGACGATAATTTGGAAAAATAATTGTTTCTGGAAACGTTCTGGATAGAAGATTAAGAAGACGATCACCAACTAGAGACCAATGAGGAAAAATTGTTAGCAATATTGGAGGAAATCACGATCCTCAGTAATGGGGAAACGACAAGAGGGAGAGGGAGAGAGTGATAATACAAAGTTACTAATGTACAAATATTTTTATTTATAGTTCGACATAAAAATCGTAAATATTACAAAAAAGAACAATTCAAATATAAAATTCAGACTGAAAGCCTTATCTAATTCAATGGGTTTAGCTGTTTCACTATGCAGTCGATTCAGTGTACTTACCAAGATAAGGAAACATGAAAGTCAGTATTCACTGTTATTTTTAGCGGTGACAATAAGTCGTTAATATTGATATACTCTTATTGCTGGCTTCTTCTTTTATTATTGGTATCGAGAGTCTGTTACATTTTATTAAACCCTTCATTAGGCGCGCGACCTGCCAGAACGTCGTTAGTCGAGGTAGGTCCAATGGACCTATGATTAACTATTTAATTACTAGCGGATTTTTTAAAATATTTTCTTTATTATTTTAATGTTACAACATAAATAAATGTATTTTATAAGGAAGTAAATAATTAAACAGAATGCGTAATATTGTCCATATATGGAGAAAAACAAAAAAAAAACAAAACTATTTATGGAATTAATAAAAATATATTTAAAGTGAAAAAAACAACATAGATATATATATTTACAATATATCTATTAATATTTATTAAAACATTCCTGCACATTTTCTTAGTATGGATACTCAAACATAAAAATTTGCTACACCTTTCACAAGGATATTGAGTCTTGCATTGTTTCTTAGTTTCTTTGTAACAAGCTGCACAGTGTTTTCTTTTACTTCGGTTTGAACTACTTGCTGCTCGATCCCCTATCTGTTCCTCTACAGTCGCTTATCCGAGCAAACTTTTCCTTCAAACCATTTATATAAATATTTGTTTTCTCCACCAATATAGACAATATTCGGTAATCAAAAAATAATCGCCAACAATCCAATTCACTTCTGGCACCTTTTGCGATTTGGCTTACAACACCTGGCAATTTTACTAAAACATTATGCGGAGGAGTTTCAGTTATTGCCCAGAGCCTCTTTATCCATTTTGTTCCATCTCGACCTGCAATAATAGCATAATTTATTGTTAACAATTTTTTTTAATATTTTGAGATGAGAAATTGTATTTAGATAAAAAATATACTGCACGATTTTCCCAATTTATATGTATTATACAAATTTGAGAGGAATTTCAAAAAAATGAAGTGGCACATGAAACACTGTTTATATAATAGCAAAAAAATTATTACATAACCTGACTTACCATTATAAAAGTTTTCGCTTTCGGCGCCCACCATGTCTCCTGTATCTACGTCGTCGATTTCATGATCGGTATCAGAATCCATCGACCTTGTCTCCAGATAATCCTCTGTTGACGATTCATCTGATTCGTCAAAATCTTCTTGAGAGTAAAGTATTTGTGTCACATTCACCTTCTTCGAAAACAAGACGATTAAGCTCTTCTACGTCTGCCAGATTATCAAGTTTGTAAATACGATTACTCATTTTCTCAAAAGTGTCGCCAAATTATGATAAAATACTTTTTACGTAATTGTCACAAAATAAGTAAGGTCGATTATTCACAAAACACACCATTCAGCGTCAGTAAAAGACAATAAGCACTGTATTATAACTCTCATACGCCACAGCAGACGTACCAAATAGCACTGACGTGGTTGAGCGGGCTAGCTCCGGCGGACCTATTCTGTGTACGGTCGAATTTGTTCGCAAATTTCAGGAAAATCTCGGTTGTTATTGGAATGTTACTTCGGCAGGTAAAAGAAGACTGATCATTATTAGATGTCATTTAGGCTCAATGATATATATTAATTTTATTTTAAATTACAGGCAAAAAACTGGGGTCTAGGTCCACTGGACCTATGCCCGACTAATGAAGGGTTAATGTGTTTGCTACAATTTATTTTCACTCAGCAGTTTTTTTGATTTTCCTCTTGTTGCTGTTTGTTTTTTTCTATGACTATTGCTGCATTCTTCTATTACTTATTATTTTTCTTAGTCCTATTCTTTGTGCTCATTCTTTCTGAGATATTTTTATGATTGGGATATGTCCAACATGCCACAAAAAAAAAATTTAGAATATCCTTGCTCAAACGTTACACTTTATTTTAATATAAACACTAAAGATCGATATAATTTAAATTTACAACCCTTCACTATTTCGGTTATCATTTAACAGCCACTTGTCAGTTTATTTAAAGTTGTGGTAAAATTGCAAATGTGCCAAACGAAATAGATAATGATCAGGAAATAATTATTTAAAAGTAATTAATGACTAGCTAGCAATCATCGAATATATTTTCATTAAATTGTGAATCTGATGAGGTAGTGTTCATAGATTGAAAATTGACAATTAGACTAATTAATGCTGAAAATTCATTCTATGAAATTTGATTATTTTGTTTACTGTTTAATTAAAAGTTTTCAAATTATTACACATCAATTTCCTACACCTAACAATTAAATTCAAAATTTACAAACTATGAGTTTTGATTAATTGAAAACAAATATTTTTTAACATTTAAGGTATAAAATAAAATAAATCTACCCACTCTCTTAACAACTTAAAAAACCAAGCTTGTTTGATTGTATTTATAACAAAAATTATTTCGATCTAGTTGAGGAGAGTATCCTTCGTCACTTGCTTTTTAGTTATAACCGCTTAAATGTAAATCAGGCAAAATTCAGTTAAACTTACAGTTCAATACCCTCAGAAAGTTTGGAGCCAATGTGTAACAATAAAACTCCAACTAACGTTGGGAGTCAATTGTTTTAGGCTTCTTCTGGCTTAGTCTCTCAGGCGTAAGTTCGTCTTATCTTAAATACAAATTAATATTTTTCTTGGGGGTAAGCCACAATTTCACTTAAAAATAAGTTTATTGAGGTTTCAATTTCCACTTCGAAAATCGTTTTCAGAATATGTAGGTACAAAACATTAATAAATTGAACAAAATTTTTTTTTTGTTACTTGGTGAAAAAATTCTTCTAATAATTTAACTTTATCTGACTCAATTATATTGACAATTTAGATATATATCATTCCTTTGTAAAGTAAACGACTTAAAATGATATTGAAAATATTGATAAATAGCGTTTCTAAAACGACTTTATTGTCTTTTTCTTCTTCTTCCTACTTTATAAATATGCTTAATGCCTGTTTTACTTCAGTTTTTAGCCTCAATTGACATTGTCTGACCATCTTTTTCTCGGCTCGTCCCAATGATCTTCTTTCATTTGGCGATTTGTCTCTTGCTATTCGTACTGTTCTATTTTCTGTCATTCTTTCGATGTGTTGATTCCATTCCACTTTTCTTCTTTTGGTCCACGCGTTTATTTCTTCTATACCACATCTCGCTCGTATTTCCTTACTTCTTACTGTCTCTCTTAGAGTTTGGTTTGTTATTTTTCGTAAGACTTTGATTTCTGTTGTTTCCAGCAGTCGTTGTGTTTTCGCCGTATCTGCTCTTGTTTCCGCTGTGTACGTCATTATCGGTCTTATTGTTGATTTATATATCCCGGTTTTCGTTTCCGTTGTGAGGTATTTGTTTCTCGAGAATGTGTTTTTGAGACATCCTGCTACTCTATGTTTGCTATGTTCACTTGTTTTTGTACTTCTTCTTTCACTTTTCTGTAGCTTGACAGTTTTATTCCCAAGTATTCAGTTTCCATCACTTGTTCTATTATTTTGTTATTTACGATAGTTTACATCGTCTCGTTCCGTATATCACTATCGCTTTAGTTTTCTCTGTTGAGATCACCATGTTGTATATGAGCGCCGTATCTTCGAATTCTTTAATTAATCTTTGTAGGTCATTTTCATTTTCGGCTGTTATTATGACGTCGTCGGCGTAGCATATTATCCTTATTTACTTTTCTCCCATTCTATATCCTCTTTTTTTTTAACTTTCTTTATGATTTCATCCATTATCAGATTAAATATTAATGGGCTCAGCGAATCTCCTTGTCTAATGCCAGTTTCATATTTGATAGGTTGCGATAGTTTTTCTTTACATCTTACCATAGCTATGTTATCTTTACATATATTCTTAATGGTTTTTACTAAATCCAGTGATATTCCCTTTTCTTATAATAAATGTATCGCGTCCCGAATTCTCGCTCTATCAAACGCTTTCTTCAAATCTATCAGACACATATATGCTGGTTTGTTGTATTCCAGCAACTTTTCTTGTATTTGTCTTATTACAAAAGCTGCATCCGTGCATGATCTTCCTGTCTGAAATCCTTGCTGTTCCTCTTGCAGAGATACTCGTTCGTTTATTTTTGTCGCTATTATTCTTGTTGTCAATTTAAGTGTTGTATTTAATAGATTTATTTCTCGATAATTATTGGGATCTTTCTTATCTCCTTTTTTGAGGAACATCACCATGATCGCTCTCCTCCATTCATCTGGTATCTGTTCGTGGTGATTATTTTATTAATAAGAAGTTGCAGTTGTTGTACAAGGTAATCACCTTCATATTTTAAGAGTTCATTTAGTATTTGGTCTTCTTCTGGCGACTTTCTGTGTTTTAACTTGTTTATTCCTTCTTTCACATCGTTTTGGGAGATTTCGGTCTTTTCCTCATTTAGCGTTTCTGGTAAAGGTTCTTCATTTTGTTTTTTAAACATTTCTCTCAGGAAGGCCACCCATGTATCCTCTTGTATGTATTCTATTTCAACTAGTTCTTTCATTTCGCTTCTTGGTTGTCTTATGAAGCGCCATACTTGTTTCTGTTGTCCATAGAAATCCATCTCTAGTCCTTTTATGAATATTCAGCAGTAATCTGTTTTTGTTTTTCTTACCAATTGATGGGTTTCAGTTCTTATTCTTTTATATTCTTCATATGATTCGTTCGTTTGTTCTGACTTTTAGGACTGATTTTAGGAAAGCTTACTTTTTTTGCTGACATTTTTGTTTAAACTCTAGTGTAAACCATGGTATTTTTAGTTGACCACTTTTTGTTTATTATATTCGTTCCAAGGGCTTCTCGAGCCGCATCCAGAATAGTTTTCTTAAGTTTTCTCTAGCTAGTCTCTACATTGCTTTCATTTTCGATATTCTCCATTTGTATTTTCTGTTCTAGCCTTTTTTGATATAATGATTTTATGGAATCATCTCTTAAATTTTTTTATTTAATATTTCCTCTGAATTGGTTTGTTTAAGCTTCTCTTTCCATCTTTCATTGAATCTAATTTTACCAAGTACCAAATAGTGATCGCTTCCCACATTGGGTGACGTCAAACTTCTCATATCCACTATCTGTTTATGGTGAATATTTCTGTTTGTGACCACATAATCTATCATTAATCTACCTCCTCTTGTATTTTCAAACATGTATTTGTGTTGAATTTTATGATCAAAAAATGTGTTGGTTATTCACAGTTCGTTTGATGTGCAGAATTCCACCATTCTCTTTCCGTTTTCATTGATAACTCTTTCGTTAAACCTTTGTTTTATTCCTGATAATACTTCGTCTCTAATTCTGGCATTGAAATCTTCCAATAATATAAGTAATTCATTTTGCTTCACTTCTCTTTCCACTAATATTTGTAGCTCATGATAGAATTCTTCTTTATCGCTGTCAGGTTTGCAGTCTTCTGGTGCAAATATCCCTATTATGTTAATAATTTTGCTGTTCGCCTTAATTTTTACTAAAAGTATTCTCTGAGATATGTACTGGTACTCTTTAATTTGGTCTTTATATTTTGTTTTGATCATTATTACTACACCTTTCTTTGCTCTTTCTTGTTTCGGAACCTCACTATATATATTATATCAGTGAATATTCTCCAAGCTCGTCTGTCCTTTACCTTTTCTCTTTGTTTCCTGTAGGGCGCAGATATCTATTTGATATTCTCTCAACTTTTTTTCTATTTCCCGATCTCGGTTATTTAGGGTTTTTATGTTCCACGTCGCCACTCTCATTATATTTTTCGTTTTCCAGTTCGTCGTCCTTTTCCTCGCCTTTGTCGTTACCATATTTTCTGTCCTAGTCCGAGGCTCGTCACCGGTTCTTTGAGCTTTTTTTATTTTTATATATGGCAGGCTGCTAACCTAACCCTACAACCCTCATCCTTTATCCGGGATCGGGACCAGCAACCTCACCCACCAAGCTACTCGATCCACCTACAGGGTAATGCAGGCGGACTTTATTGTAAGATAGTTTATTCGATGAATATGACTCCATAATTATCCTACCAGCAGACAAGATAAATACGACTATGATAATGGATAAAATTTAATAGGAAAACAAAATTAGAGATTTAATAAAAAACGGATCTTATACAAAGTTAACAAAGCATCCAACGAAGGCTTTGGAAAACAGAATATAATAGAACTTTATTAAAGTTTAAATATTATTTAACAACATAATGCAGAAATAAAAAAAATATAATTCTTGGATAAAGATAAACATATTACATATAACTAGGGGTACGGAATTTTCGTTTATACGAAATAGATGCGAATTTCGGCGAAATTTTGAACCTAAATGCGATAAATGCGAAATATGTATTTTTTGTTTATTTCCGCGAAATATCTGCAGGTGCTCAACTCACCCCTAAATAAGTAGGTAGTTACGAAGGTATAGAAAGATTTTACAGAAAGTTTTCTATTGTAATTTTTGAAAGGATTGTTTACTGTTGTAACACGTGTTGAAACAGAAGGATCTTTCATTGTTCATCATTAAATAGATAAAGATAAGATAAGGAATTGATATTTTTCAATGTTGATTATTTGAGAAATATAAATAAGCCGACTGTTGTTGATAAAAGTCGGCTAATTCTTATTTTCTAAACATATAAATTAGTCAACCACAACAATCAATGCTCATTCCGTCAATTTTTACTGAGTGAGAACATAGTCTATCAAAAAAGTTTTCATAGTGAAATAAAGTTACTTAAAGTATCTCCAAAAATGGGACGCCCTAAAACAATTTTGAGTGATCGAGTCAAAGAATTTGCAACCGATGGCCTATATCTGTGTGACACAAATATTGTGATGTGTAAGTATTGTAATACACGTTTGGAAGGTGATAAAAAGGACACACTGCAGAAACATGTGAAGTCGACTAACCACATTAACAAGAAAAAATCTATAGCATCTACTTCAGGAACTAAGCGACAAATGTCAATTGCTAGTGGCTTTGAGAGACAGAAACGAGCAAAAGAAGAAAATGATACTTTTGAGGAGGATACAGTTAGTATGTGTCTGAAAGCCAACATTCCACTTCATAAATTGGATCATCCAGCTGTGCGTGAATATATTGCTAGATATGTGCCGGGGTCGGGTGCTCTTCCATGTGCGGACACTTTAAGGAGAAAGGTAGTGCCTCGGTGTGGGCTGTCTGAAAAAGCCAATACAAAGCAACAGCTGAAAGACAAGCCCATTGTAATAGTAGCAGACGAAACCTCGGATGGACAAGGAAGATGTGTTTTTGCTATTCTTTCAGAACTATAGATTCTGTACTACATCACGAATGTTTTTTAGCAAGTGTTAACTTCCTTGATACTGCCAATGCATCAACGTGTTCACAGGCAATTATAGATACATTAAAAGACTTTGAAATTGGTTATTCACAAGTTAAAGGCCTGGTATCAGATTCCGCAAGATACATGTCTGCTTGCTTTAACCTATTAAAAATTCTAATAGGGCCACATATCTTACATTACCAGTGTTGGGCTCATAAAGTTAATCTTGTTGATGATGTGTTTGTAGGAGAGTTCAAGGAGTTAAACATGTTTACAGCAAAAGTCAAGTCAGCCTTTTGTCTTTCAAGAAAAATGAAGAACTCTTACTTGAATTATTTGAAAGAAAACGTGCCCAATCTCCCAGCAAAACTTTATCCAGCACCAGTTGTAACTAGATGGAACTCTTGGTTCTCAGCAGTGTCGTATCTAAGTGAATATCTTAATCACTTTCTCACACACTCAATTTTTTGATGTGTGGGAGAATGAAAATTCCAGTATTAAAATTCTCAAAGATAATTACGCCGATGAAACTTTCAGGCGTAAACTAGAAATTCAAATGACCTTCACCACCGAGTTCTGTCCAAAGTTAATGAAATTAATAGACGATTTGGAAGGAACCAGTTATCCATTCGCCCATCTTTTATGGAACAAATTAGAGGGCTTAAAATCGTCACTTGAACACCATCGCCAAGGTTATTTTGGTGTAAAAACATCTCGATTGCTCACTGAAAACGAAGAAATTGACGCTACACTGAAGAAAATGCTTATGAAAGCAAACGACAAAGCCTTTAATAAACTAACTCTCCATATGACTTTAAAAGACACAAACGAGGCTTTCTTACACATTGGACAGTTATTTAACCCATGTATAGCTGCAAGTTTTACTGTGAACCTGAGTGTACTCTTAGAAAGCTTTGCTAAAATTCCTTTTTTTAGAACAATGACACAATTGGAGTACATAGATGGATATACTCACTTTTACAGATTAATCCTTCAATCAATACAAAGGAACGAAGATCCAATGTGAAGGATATTTTGCTTGCTACACAATGCAGTTTTCCGTCATTGCTAAAGCAGCATTACAGAGCATCTGGAGTCTAACGAACAGCGTAGATGCAGAACGATTCTTCAGCAAATATAATAGTGTCGTGACAGATCGAAGAACAGCTCTTAAAGAGTCGAATGTCGAAATTACAACGATGTTAGCTTTTAATTAATGTTTTTTGTTGTTTACTCGTAGTTAAAAATAAATGCGAAATAAATGCGAAATTTTTTAAAAAAAAAAAAAAAGTAAATGCGAAATTCATGTTTTTTATTTGCGAAAATTCCGTACCTCTACATAATAATATAACATAATGACAGTATTAGATTTTTATTTCGATGCAGGGCGGCGGTAAGCCGCTTATACGTATTTTAACCTCTTTAGGTATCATCAGAGCGGCATATGCCACTGCTCTGAATCGAAACAAAATCTTTCCGTCGTAGGTCAATAATTATCGAAATAATTATTTATAGACGTAACTACGCCATCTAATGTCAACAAGAGGAATCATTAGATTTCTTACCTAGCGAAACTGAATTCAAATATTTACCACTGTGCTTTCTAGAACTTGCAAAGCAAAGAGATTGATGAATTGGTCGGCAAGGGAATCTAAAATATGCATTCCATAAGCCGTTCATCATGGTCAGAATTCGTTGTGAATTCAGTTTCTGGTACACTTTTTTCCCAGTGTAAACCTGTGTTCAGACTAGACATAATAGTTCGTCAATCAATTCGTTGTTGCCATTACAGATAATGGAATTGCACTAAATCTAAATAAAAAAATAACGTTCAAAAATGTATAAAATTTTTAGATAGGTATTATACTTCAATTACCTACCAAACACGAACTGTATTTTGTGTCAATAAGTTTTGTAACAGGCAAACTACGAAGATTAATTTATAAATTATTACAGGAACGATAAAAAACTAACAATATAACTTCTGTGGAAAGAAGCCATAACTTGATATATCGAGTTTCGCTAAGTTTACAGGAGAGCTATTTTAAGATAAAATGTCTCTGGTAAATCTAAATATTAACGTACAATTTATAACTAATAATTTTCCTAGAGCTTAAATACCAATTATTGAAAGAGTTAAGTATGTAAGTGAATTTTTGTTAAATATCAAAGTTATTAAAGGTTGTTGAACATAACAAGTTTTGCCATCTTCTACTTGACCATGTTTTTGTAATCGGAAAATCAATAATACGACTAAAAAAACAGAAAGTTAGTTTTTTTTGTACAAATACCTACTTACAATTTAAGTTTTGGTAGCTGTTTACCTACTAGGGAAAGAACTCAACATCTCATGAAATTAATATAACTTTAATAAACAAAAAAAGTTGTACAAAGAGTGAACTAGAGTTTACTTGTTCTTCAGTCTCGGAGTCGTCTTGCGTATTGTTTAGCTCATCGAATTCTGGAGCTGTTAGCGTTGTCGACAGCTTTTTGTAAAAATTATGGAACTCCTTATCTATTAACGTTAACAACGATAAGAGGTCCTTCTTTTTTAAAGGATTTACTCCAAGGGTACTGGCATAGGAGTTCGAAACTTCAATGTTTTTTGCACAGATCTTTCGGCCTTTTCTGTTGCGAATCAGATTAAGGGTTCGAAATGGAGAAAATGGATTCAGATCATATTTGAAACGAATGATTCCAAATTCTTTAGTGTATCTCAACCATTTTAATCTTTAGCCACTCGACTGGCTTTTTTCAGTATCTTGATTACGATGTACCAAAACGTTATTCTTAACTAAAAGAGATGAAAAGCTTTAGAAATCGGTGAAGTCCATCTCAATCATATTAAACCTTTTTTTGCCAGGGACAGCTCTTACAAACTGACACCAATCACGAGGAATCATAATTCTAAATTTATCTACATTAGCATTCGAAGATCCTGAAGAACCAAGTCTTTTTTTTTGCTCGTTCAATGCGGGCATGATCACTGTCGCATTCAAGGCGAGTATGCCCTGGTAGGAGAAACTTTTGATCAATAACCTTAAGATGGTCATTTTTGGCTAGAGCATACATAAACATAACTGCCATGTTAATGTTTCTATTCTGGCCGCCACACGTATCTGAGTACGTAATTACTTGTTCTACACTTGTTGTTAACTGAAGCAACTTTTTTAAAATACAAGAGGCAATCTGATCTGATCCTCTCCCTCCTTGAAGCTCACTCCACATACAACAGTCTGACGATTCTTTCTCTTGTGAACAATCACGGATGGTTAAGTTGTACATAGTTAATAGCCTTTTGTAATAAGCGATATTGGTTGTAAGATATGGCACAGCTAAAATTTGTTGCAAGTCAAAAACCAAAACTCTTTGGTAATCAGTGTTTTTTGCATTCTTTTTGTCTTCGCGTTTACGGTCATAACCCTCCTGTGCCTCTAGAACGTGAACATTATGGTTTTCATCGATTACTTCACGGTCAGCTTTACTAGTAGCATGTCTTTTAAATACATTAAATTCATCGCAAGTTTTGCACGTGTCTATGAATGGCTCTTTGAACTTATAGCCCTTTGTTTTAAAAATGTTTCTAAATTTGTCATAGCCAACCATATGCACTATATTAATTTAATAATTTACTGCACTTTAGGTCTTTCTTAGGTAATTGTTAATAGATGGTGGAACACGTTTATTTAAAAATACTAAAATGGTCAAAATGATACATTCGTTTCAGTACAATCGTACCGAAACGGCAACACATCAAAAAAAGTAAATATTGAAAAATAATCAAACTTGATAAAATAATATTAATTATAACACAACTTGCTTAGTCGCATCTCAGTAGTTTAGTCATCTTTAATAAGACGGCAATACTTGATGTGTTTACATAACAGATTCAGCATCACTATCATAGAAGATTTTCTTAGGAATGGTACAACTTGATATGTCAACATATCATGTTATGCTTTCTTTGAGAACCATAAAAATTAGCCGATTTTTAAAGTGGAAGAATTAAATAAATCAACATATCAATTGTTGACATCTTACAACTTTTTCTTTGTAACCTTATAGTCAGAGGCGTACATTGTTATGTTAACTTATCAAGTTATTACCTCTTCTGTAATGTCAACTTATGACATATCAGGTGTGGGCATGCCTTATATCTCCGGTATTATTAGGAATTCGAATTATCAAGCTATACCATTTTGTAAATCTCGCTCAGACGAACACAGTGATGTTGATAACTCAATTTTGTTAAAATGTCAACATATCAAGTTATGCCTTCTTATCACAGACTTTATCCTACGTATTATAAACTATAAGCATTTATACGTATTTCAACGTCTTTAGGTATCATCAGAGCGTCTTCTAATCTATTCTAAAGCCCGTCTTCTGGTAGATACAGTAAGTTTTCAACAACACTTTCCTCAACTATCTGTAGATTTTCTTCTGAACGTAAAGTACGTGGGTGACCACATCAAGATAAATCAGCTACATTGCCAGTCCTCTCAAATCTCTTGTTTAAATTAAATAAGGCCTGCCGTGTGAGCGGCATAGTTTTGGGAAATTTCTGCTTACAAGGGTTCTCATAGTGGCGCTGTTTTTTTTTATTTTGCAACTTTCATTGCGAATACACGTTCACTTGTCGTCAATTTGCGGTTTATTTTTGGTAATAAGTCCTTGCCCTTTGCATAATTGATATTGAATGAATATTGGCGGTGTAGCCTACACTGAGCTATTTACTCGGTACCAGTTGCCATGTTTCTAAGTAGGTTTGAGTTTGAATAGAGGTCTAACATATTGAATGAAGAAAAAAAAAAAGAAGAATTGCTAGAACTACATCATCTGTAAAATTTAATGGTGCTAATTATAAAATACAAATAATAAATACAATTATGTCTTCTTTTTGTGTAACTTGCTTTCGTATTGCACTACTTTTTAACACAAAAGTAAAGCAGCCTGATTTTAGCGTGTCACATTGACGTAATATTTGCCATAATAACTCTTTTTAATACCGTAACTGAAATAATTTGAAAAAAATTATATGCTTTATGCCATTACGTAGGGATAACTAGGTTAACAAAAATAAATGGCTATGTAATTTCAGGCAGAAATGTCTTTATGTGCGCTATTTAGTGTGCCACAGCTGTTATTACGCATTTTACCACAACTTGTTCAGATTAGAAATGGTAGTTTAGATAATCTATTGATGGATATATGTGGATGCAATTTTGATAGCACCCACACGTTATTACAAAGGACAATAAGCGTATTGCCACAACTATATGGAAATAGATACTAAATAACCCCAATTGGGATTAGGAAATGACAAAGGGTTTACTGGAAATGATGATTGCTTTTCATCCTAGTATAATATATCTGTACAGATTTAACGTATAATTTATAAGTTAAAACAAGTACACTAAACAGTACCTACTTTAAAATTTCAATGAAATGGAAAATTTCTTAATAATAAAAGAAGTAATACAAGGCTACATACGTTTTACAATGTTGTTTTACTTTATTTATACATAGAAAAACATTTCCAGAAGCACTGGCAGACTCTAATAAGGGTATTAAAGTTAACGACATACTTAATATAATTGGTTTCAAATGAGTGTAGAGTAATAAATAATGAAGTGTCATAAAATTTGCCTGAATTTCGGTGTCGTCATGGGCGTAGGCAAATGGACGGATGTCATCTTCGTCGTCAAAAATTGATGTACCTCAAAATATCATATTTTGGATATTTTGTGATAACCAATTTTATTTAATTTTTTGATTAACTTATTCTTCAAACTCGTATTCCATTATATGGTCATTAAAGCTAATTACATTTTTATTTATAAAAACAAATTCACTTCCTTACTGAACGAATAAAAGCATTAGAAGAAACTGATAAGGGTATGACGCACCTCCTAATATTACTAAGAACTAAAATAAATCAACATGAAGACTAATAACGCGTAATGAGGTTTTACTTACACTTTCATTATAATCCCTCTTTTATTTTATTATTATCATTCGACATTCGACATTCGAGTTAGTAATTGTTACTACACCAATTAAACGTACAGTAATATTGTGATATAGAAATAGTGAAAAAGTTATAAAATGGCGACATTTACTCCAAAGAAAAGAGGTGTAAAAAATTCTCCGCTATCTGATTATGTAAAAAGTTATAATTTTAAATGTATATGATTGCATAAAACACGATCACCCTAGTTTGTCTGTGCAAGAAAGTGTTGAGCGATGTGCCCGAATGACTGGAATTGGACAGTCCACGATTTTTAAATTATTGCGAGAAAGAAAGATATCAGGCCAGTTAAGTCCATGCAAGAGAAAATCAGGAAGACCAATAAAAATCTTAGGTGAAGACACCAAACGTGACATTCGAAGAAAAGTTCATTCGTTTTATTTAAAAAGGAAATACCCACCCTTGACAAAATACTAATGGAGATAAGCCAAGATAACGATATTCCTTTGATATCCAGAAAACTTTTATGGAAAACTTTAAAAAGTATGAATTTTTCCTGGGAAAAGCACAATCGAAAGGCACTATTACTGGAAAGTGATGAAATCATTTGCTGGAGACGAAAATATTTGAGAACTATAAAACAGTACCGCAGAGAGCACAAGAAAATTTTTTATCTTGACGTGGATAAACGAAGGTTATATAGTCCAAAAAATGTGGCAAGATAAAAATGTAACAAGTGCTCGCCAAGCTTTCATAGAAGGCCTTTCGACGGGTATTAAAGTGCCTTCGGGAAAAGGGAAGAGTCTTATAATTGCTCACATTGGAAGCGAAGAAGGATTTTTAAAAGAAGGTTTGTTAAGCTTTGAGTCGTGTCGGACGGGAGATTATCATGAGGACATGAATTCGGATGTCTTCGAAGACTACTTCGGGGAAATGTTAAAATTCCTTCCAGCTGATTCGGTCGTGGTTACGGATAATGCAAGCTACCATTCAAGGCGCATAGAAAAGGTACCAACTTCAGCTTGGAGAAAACAAGAAATTATTAACTGGCTGTCAAATAAAGGTATTCAGTTTGAGACGAATTCAATAAAGAAGGAACTACTAGCCGTAGTAAAACAACATAAATCTCGCTTCATAAAATATGCCGTAGAAGATGTAGCAGAAAAGTATAAAGTAACTGTGCTACGCCTACCGCCATATCATTGCGAATTAAATCCCATAGAACTTATATGGGCACAAGGTAAAGGATATGTTGCAAGGCACAATACCACATTTAAAATGAAAGATGTCAAGGTATTGTTTGATCAAGCCATTATGGAAATCACATCAGAAAACTGGCAAAAAGCAATCCAGCATGTTTTAAAAGAGGAAGATAAAATGTGGGAACTGGACAACTTGGTCGATCAGGTGGTTGACCCTATAATTATAACACCAGGGGATGATGACAGTTCTTCGGATGAAGACTATAGTGATGTAGAATTGTAATAACGTATCCAGTAAAGTTTTTGTAGTTTTTGTGAATAAATTGATTTAAACTCCCCACAAGTGTTTCAATATGTAAAGTTCATTCGTGTGTGTTTGTGAGTATTTCCCGATTTCGGTTCGTATATATCTTATTGTTACATTTTATATTTTTTTAATAACACTGTTCTGCTGTATTACATTTTTATTTACTTTAATATGATTTTTAAGAATGCATATTCTTTTGTCAATTAACCCACTAGCACGCCTCTGGCTCAGTGTTTATCTGTCGATAATAATGGACTAATCCCTTAAAACAGGGTGATACCTACCTGCTCTTTATGAAACGACAGAATTTTGCAATGCGGACGGAATTTATTGACGGATTATTGACGGATTACCCTGTAGCGCTTTGAATACTTCATGAGATTTTATTACTCTACACTCATTAGAAATAGATTATAAGTATATTAGTTATGCCAATCAAATGCAAAGATATATAGTTGGAAAAGTAAAAGGGCAGCACGGCTACGAGCGCAAAACAGGTCATTTTCCCATGTAAATCTCCATAAGAAATTCTATATTTACGGGTACGGAAAGGGGAGGGTACGGGAAACACCGTATCGTACCGTACCCGTACCCCAAAGGGTTCTTCTTTATTCAATATGTTAGGTCTTTATTGCCTGCTACAGCATCAAACTGCACTACAATTCCAATTCGTTATTCATGTTGTTTATTTTCCTAAATTCAGTATTCAAAAAAGCTATCACATTAACTATATAATGTATTTTTAGTTTTCTATTAACGACAAATTTGCTCAGACAATAAAATCATACTTTTACTAATCAAAAGCAGATTTTATAGCTTTTATTTCCCAATATTGGATGTTTTAATTACTCAAATTATACACGGTTATAAGTCAAACATTCTGTTTTATGATAGAAATTTGTCTCCCGATAAAATCCATAAGTATATCCCTTACTAATCCCGAATCGAGCCAAATAATTATAAAACACCGTTTGTCAACGCGAAGGACCCGTTTCCGGTTGGCTTTTATTAGTTCTCCATAAATCTGTCTCGAATTCAAGGCTCGCCCATCCTTCATCTTTATTAATGGGGTTTATATTTCATTTCGAGTTATCGACTATCACTACACTTTATTATGTTTTTCCTTTTATCGTTTCATATAATGAACTTTTGTATCTGTTAGAGATACTGCCACTCAATAAAGTTTATGACTAATAAATTCTAATTAGATTTTATATAGAAATGTAGTTTTAGTGATAGATATTACTTTTTGATGTTTCAATTTTGTTTTTCAATGATAATACTTATAGTACAAGCCTTAATTAGCATTAATATTTAAAATTTTTAAATTCATTTCATTTTGCATTTTCAAACAAGCATTTATATCTTTAGCACGTCCTGGTTAGTCTAATTTATGTAAATATTTTATCGTTTTAATAAATATAATGGCCACTATGACAGGTATAGATGCAATCGCGTCGATCACAATCAGTTCAAATTATTTTAAAATAATTTTTAGTAACATAATAACAGTTTCATATTTTAACAGAAACATTGCCTATATTAAACATTGTTTTATTTTTTACTTGCAGATTATTTGTTTATCATTTGTGTAGAAGTCAAAACAACTGTCAAACTTAATGAGAATTTTGGGATTCTCTCGGAAAAATATCAATTTTTTAGCGGTTTCCTGAAGATTGGATAGCGGTACTTAAATTGATTATTGGTAAATAGATCAATTGTCATTTATCTAGTCAATGCGAAATGAAAGGGGCTCTAAGTGAAGTGAAAATGTTTCCAACAGAGAACGGACCAGGATCAACTGATTTGAGTACCCTACAGAGCCGTTTCCATCTGTAATGCAGAACAAGCCTACAAACTTACTACATCCGTATTACCAAGTAGGTCAGATAAATACTAAAGATCTAGTATTGTGCTCAAATGAATTAACAGCCAACCAAATTATACCTTTAGATAATTATCAACAACACTATCAGGTACAGCCGGTAGTTGCCCAGCAAACCAACTTAAGATTCTACATCAACCTCTCAAGCTAACTTAAACAATCCAGAAACACAAAATGACGATGATTCGATGTCAAATGAAGAACATGAAGACACTCAAAATAATAAGAACCCATGGCATACAATAAGATCAAAAACAAAAAGATTTAAACGTCAACATTCAAAAGAAGAAGCTCCAATTACACTCTAAAATAGGTTTCAGCTACTCTCACAGAAAAACTTCGTAAATGATACGACCCCTCCAGTTTTTATATACATATAGCGTAAATGACAATAGTAAAATGATAAATAATTAAGCTCAAGCAGTAGAAGTAGAAACTTACTTTACTAAAGCCTTAACAAATAACACAATAAAAATTTTACCAAAAAGACCTGAATCCTACAGAAAACGAATACAGAGGAAAATATCGTCCATCATATATACCAACCTAAGGAAGACAGAGCTTACAGAGCAGTTATTCGAGATCTATATCACTCCTTTCCGATAGATTAAATCAAGGCAGAAATCCAGAAAAAGGGTCATAAGGTAAGGAACGTTACAAATGTCAGCCACAAATTGAGCCAGTGGACCTCAAGCCTCAAATGAACAACAAAGAAATATTTAAACTATAGTATATAAAACATTGTACAATAAGCGTAAAACCACTGAAAATTAAAAGCAATATACCACAATGTACATGATGTCAAGAATATGGTCATACTAAAACGTACTGAACAAAATCATATAATTGCGTAAAATGCGCTAGATGATCACAATAGTAAAGACTATAAGAAACCAAAATACACGCCAGCAACTTGCACTAACTGCAACGGAGACCATCCCTCTAATTACAAAGAATGTTCTGTTTATCGTGAAATACTAAATGTCAGATACCATGACAAATCAAAACAAATCACCACTTAAAATATTGTCATCAATCCCAATGTAAATATACCTACGCAACATCATGCTTCTAATTTCAACAGAATCAGTTATAGAGATGCTACCATTGGAAACATAAATGCAGACAACAAAAATAACAACAATGAATTAGCAGATAAACTATCAAATTTCCTAATCAAATTTAAAAATGTGTTCTTTCAACTCTTTCAACCAAAATAGCATGATTTTACTCATGTTAACCATAGTCATTAACAAAATAACAAAATAGCTTTCAAGTTGCGTCGTGGAATACTAATAACATTTCCAAATACGTATTAGAGACATCACTGTTTTTAAAAATGTATAATATAGATATAGATAAAATGTATAATTCTATTAATATCTAAACGCCCGTGCCACACAAAGAACGGTTACTAAGATACCTTACTATACTGTGTAATATGCAAACCATCCAGACGAAGAAGCACATGCAGGTTCTGCCGTTACTATTAAATCAAAAATTAAACACTATGCAATCCAACCTTATACTATGGAAAAAAATTCGAGCAGCAATCATTAAAATCGAAACAAACACCTCCCTTAGTATATTAATAGTATACAGCCCACCTAGACATCCAATTTCAAACAAAGAGTATCATGATTTCGTACAAACTCTTAGATCCAAATTCATAGTAGCAGGAGACTGGAATGCCAAACACACCATATGGGGTTCCAGATTAATCACGCCTAAATGTCGATATATTAACAAGCAACAATATTGAAAATCGTGATATGAACAATTTATCTAATTTATATAGAAATAAAACTGCCAACGTAAGAGTTGACAGCCAGTACACCAAAAATATCAAAATACAAAGAGGAGTCCGCCAGGGTTGCGTACTATCCCCGCTACTTTTTAATGTCTACCGTGAAGCGGTATTTCAAGAAGTGCTCTCAGACTCAATAAAAGGTATATCTATCAACGGAAAAGTTTTGAATAACTTACGTTTTGCAGACGATATAGTAATAATGACGGATAACAATAATGAGTTACAGAACGTAATGCAACGCCTGAACGAACGCTGTCATGAGTACGGACTGAAGATAAATTAAAGAAAACTAAATGATTATCACGACTAAATCTTCACATGCAAATATCCAATTGAATATTGAAGATACTGCAATTAAGAGTGTTAATAACTATAAATACTTAGGAACATGGATAACATCAGATGTAGACCAAACAAAAGAAATTAGTTAATTAAGACACGTATTGAAATAGCACGTGCATCATTTATTAAACTTAAAAAGTTTCTTTGTTGTCGGGATATAAGCTTAAAACTAACGCCTGAGAATACTTCGATGTTACGTATTATCTACTCTTCTTTATGGCTTGGAAGCGTGGACACTTAAACAAGTCCATCTGAAAAAGTTGGTTGCCTTTGAATTTTGGTGTTACAGAAAAATCCGAATATCATGGATTCAAAGAATGTCAAACGTGGAATAATACAGAGGAAAATATCGTCTTTCATATATACCAACCTAAGGAAAACAGAGCCTACAGAGCAGTTATTCGAGATCTGCATCATTCCTTTCCGATAGATGAAATCAAGGCGGAAATCCAGAAAAAGGGTCATAAGGTAAGGAACGTTACAAATGTCAGACACAGATTGAGCAAGTGGATCTCGAGCCTCAAATGAACAACAAAGAAATATTTAAACTACAATATATAAAACATTGTAAAATAAGGGTAGAACCACCGAAAATTAAAAGCAATATACCACAATGTACATGATGTCAAAAATATGGTCACACTAAAACGTACTGAACAAAACCATATAATTGCTTAAAATGCGCTAGATCACAATACAAAAGACTGCAAGAAACCAAAATACACTCCAGCAACTTGCACTAACTGCAACGGAGACCATCCTTCTAATCACAGAGGATGTTCTGTTTATCGTGAAATACTAAATGTCATGTGTGGAAGTAACTAGAAGGATAGGATATTATTCAAGGCATAATCCGAGGAAAGCGAACTGTGGTACGAAGAATATCCTGGCTTAAAAACTTAAGGTCTAATTTGAATGCAGTAGTGCAGAACTTTTTAGAGCGGCAGTCAACAGAGTCCACATAGACATGATGATTTTTAAACCTTCGATAGAAGATGGAACTTAAAGAAGAAGAAAGTTCGAGCATTAATGAATATCATCCAACAAAGTAACTTAAGATAAAAAATTTATTAAAAATCCTTTGTATGACGTATATATTTAAGAACCCAAACGGGCTAAGTTAGACAGACAAAACGTTTTCGGAATCCATATTCCATCATCAGTGTCTAGGAGTACATGAATGTAGCCACTAAATACATGGGTAAAAACCCGTTAACAAATAATTAATTACATTTAGTTTACAAAATTTCTTATAATGATTTAAGATGTTAAAGTTACCGTTGGATTAGGTAACATGGCAAAATATGACTCCACGTTAAAGTTGCTAGTCCTGAGACGGTATGTCTGCGAGGACTGTAGTTAGTTGCTCGCATACGTAGATTCCTTGTTGATTTTTAACTTAAGATACTTATCTACGGGAGAACCCACATACTGGCCTACGGATGTCAATAAAATTTAAGATTTGGTATATGTTGCTATAACAAAAAGGATATCTGACATCCATAGAGCAATAGAGTCAAACTTTGATTTAACATAAAATCACAGAACAATAATGATAACTTTAAGTAGACACATAAAATGAAGAGCACCACCACCCAAACTCACAACTAAAGATACAAACTAGGATGTTTTCCAAAATTCTGTAAATACAAAGATTAGACTAAATATTAGGATAAAAAAAAACAAGATGTAGAAAAAGCAGTAGACTAGTTTTTAACAACAGTTTTACAAAGAACAGGATAGGAACCAACACCACAGCGCCAAAGAAGTGTGTAAGAAAAACCATAATATCCCCCTCCATATAAGAGAACTAGTAGCAGAACAAAGAAGAGCTCGACGCATATTTCCAAAAAAAAACGAAAAATACACTAAATAAAACGTACCAAAACAGGATAAGTCATAGACTAAATAGAGCATAAAGGCGGCTATATGCAAAGCTACAAAAAAAATTAAACAACCGACAATAACAAATTCAAGAAACAAATTTAAGAAAAACAGATATGATCTGGGCTCGCAGAAAAAACGACAGTATACGCAGAGCATCTTGCAATTTTATTCGCACCATCAGATACTAATAACGATAAAGATGATGATATAAGAATGTACCTTGAAACTCCTTGTCAACTATCTCTCCCTCTGACAACATTTACTCCGACAGTGGTTCGAAAACAAATAAAAATGCTAAATGCTAAGAAAGCTCCTGGCTATGATTTGATAACAGGAGCATTACTTCAGAAGTTACCGAGAAAAGTAGTGGTGTTATTAACAATAATATACAACATCATACTACGTCTTCGATATTTTCCAATACAATGGAAATTTGCTCAAGTTATTATAATTCCGAAACCTGGTAAGCTCGCAACGCAAAGCAAAACCCAATAATATCGAAAGTATTAGAAAGGTTACTTTCACATAAAATCGCGCAAGTTGTTTCCATAAACAAAATTATACCACTACACCAATTTGGATTTAGACGTGAACATTGATCTATCTAACAATGCCACAGAATAATATAATATGCCACAGTAAATATAATTAAAACCACTCTCGAAGAGAAAAAGTTTGGCACTGGAGTGTTTCTAGATATACAATAGGCATTATTTATACAATAGGCAGATATTACACCTCACAGACAAACTATACTTTATTCTAAAATCATATCTTACTGCCCATTACTTCCAAGTCAAAATTGAAGACAGCTACTCAAATTATCACATCATACAATCTCGCGTACCTCAGGTAGCGTTTTAAGCCCATTTCTGTATCATATTTACAGCAGGCGTTTCAACCAGCAATGATCCTTTTTAGCTACATTTACCGATGACACGGGAATCTTGGTAATGGACATCGACCCTAATGTAGCATCAAAAAGAGTACAAAATCATTTAGATCAATTACAAAACCGGCTTAAGCGTTGGAAAATTATTAAATGTTTTTAAGTGCTTTAATAATATTAAAATGTCATCTGTGAACTATGTAGTTTCGTGAAAAATACACTGTATTTGATTGAAATTTTAACTGGTAAAAAAAACTAAAATTATTCCATGGACTAGGTATATAGTTTTAAGTAATTTCCCTAATGCATAGATATCCCGTCTAAAATTCCGTCTCATCGAGAGTTTGTAAACAGATTAAATTATTTCCTATTCAAATTTCCAGAAACTACTGATTCAAAGAGATAGTCTTATTTTAAAACAAAACTGCAAATAATTTTATTCGTCTAAGGAACGGGGAAAGTCTCATTTCCCAAATTAAATTTTCTTTCTAACCCAACAAATACAAGTCTATTTTCTGTACTGCTCAAACGAAATTTATTTCAAAAACGCATAAATAGTGGATTGTAACTGAAGATATATTATACAGTGTCAATTTTAAAATTTATATGGGCTATATCTCACGAACTAAAGCTGATATCGAAAAATGCTTGAAACCGTTTCTGTAATAGTAAGGAAAAACTAAAATGAGATGAAATAGAACTCACCTCAACCAACCTTCTAGGTCCCACCCACCACAACTTTTTTTTGGAATGAGGTAGGTCCTAGTACTGTTGGATTCAACCAGAAAGACAGGACCACACGAGAACGGCATAGAGTTCACATGAAAACCGGGCCCCTATCGTGCGCACCTGTCAGGTCGCCTACCAACTAAAACCACCCGCTCTTGACGCTGAATATCCCCGGACGAGTTCATTAGAGAACGAAATCCCGCGCAGTCTGAAAGGGTCTTCCGCTATAACGGCACACATCTAGGGAGCGTCTGATTCCTTTTCGGAAGGAAAAGGAAGAAAGGAGTTCGAAAAACTAACGTTATTATAGAATTAAGAAGAAGAAGGTGAAACAAAAAGAAAAGTTTGCAGAAGTAAAGAAAAAAAACCTCTCTCATCAGGCTTGTTCAGCCCTTTCAAGTGTGGTCTTTCTTTTCATGATCTCCATTATGTGGTCTATTATGATTTCGAAATTCTCCTTGTTGATCATAGCTACCTGTAGAATGTTGTTAAGCGTTGTCAACCCTATTCTGTTATGGAGCTTATCTTGTTCGGGGGCGAAAACATTACACCAGAAGATGCAATGCTCAGCGTCGTCCCTTACGCCGCATGTAGAGCGTATGTCATCGTTGGTTTTCTTTATAGCGTATGTGTAAGTCCTAAAAGATCCATGTCCGGTCAGAAATTGTGTAAAATAATAATTCACTGATTTAAACTTACAGTTGTACCAAGCCACTACATCAGGGATTAGAGTTTTGGTCCATTGAGCTTTTGTAGTCTGTGCCTCCCATTTCCTCTGCCATTCTGTTAGTGTTTGCTCTCGTACGGCCGCTTTTACCTGGGGTAAGTGACTGTTCTGGTTATCATATTATAGCACATGCTGTTCTTTGGCAAAGAGGTAAATGGGGGAGTGTACCAGCGATTGTCTGTAGGGCTACGGTAGAAGTGGTTCGATACGCATTCGTAACTTTGGGAAGGGGTTTTCTCTGTGCTCTATTGATCATGTCTTTGTACTTTTAATATCTCAGTATATCTATCCAGACAAGGGGTTCCATATAGGAGGGTCTATTGTACAACGTGTAGGTACAATCTTCTCTTCTTGCTGCTAGGGCCCACCTATATTGGGTATATTCTCTGGATGGCTGCTGTCTGTTCGTAGGCCTTCTTAACCACTCTCAAAAGATGTTTCGTGAAGCGTAGGCCTCTGTCTAGATCAATGCCCAGATATTTAGCACAGTTCGTAAATTTTAGCTTATTACTACCTAGTTGGAATATCAAATCTGGCCCGACTCTCGGGGCTTTCAGAGTGACCGCTTTGGTCAACCTGAAACCACCACAACCTAACAAGTTTAAATTGCAAACCTCTACTTGAAGAGACTCTACTGAAAAGACTATAAAAAATGATATCCAATGCTATAAATAATAATTATACAAGGTAAAGAAATAATTGTGAAACTTTAGCTTAAATGGAAAATTGAATGAGGTTGATGAGAACTTGATGTTTTAAAAAAATTCCGAAAGACCAGATTATATAAATATCTCTCCTTAATGTTTTAGGCTTATCTCGAGATAATTGGCTTTAAAAGTAATTATTTTTAGCAAGTACAAAATAATACTAAATTATTATAGTACAGTACATATATATACAGGGTGATCCTTAAGTAATTGTACAAAAAGAAACCGCAGATACACTTTAAAATATTACGATTTAAGTCAACTTCCTTAAATAAAATGTTGATATTAAAAAAGATACAGGGTGTTAAAGTAGAAATTTAAAATTTTATTTTTCGCTATAACTTTAATGGTTGTAAGCATTTATGTATAAATTTACAACTGGGTACTATTTCAATATTAGGAATTATAATTTGAAGCATAATTTGATATAGCTAATAGATGGCGCTACATTTGCCACATATATGGCAAACATTTGCACTTAACTTTTTTGTTCTTCAAGTTACCGGTATTTTTGATAAAAAATATTAAGGATACATTTTTTTAACAAAAAAAAGGTATACCTGTTAATAACTTCAAAACTCAATAGTTTTCGAGATAATCGCATTTTAAAAATCAACTGCATAATTCTGATTAAACGCAATTACTCCAGGCAATGAAAGAACAATAGATAAAAACATCAATACTTCTGAATTTTGTTATAAAATACCTTCAATAAAGTTGATAGTTAACGAAATATTAAATAAAATAAATATATCATTAGGATAATTAATAATAGAATTTGATAAAAGAAACAGAATGATTGGATTTTACATCAAACATTTTACGTTTTATATTAAATTAGAGTCATAATCAAAACATTTTATTTACAAATCAAATTAAGAAATAGTTACACTATATAACATTAAACTTTTTGTTAAAGTAAGTGTTTGATATGTCCACCATTTTCTTTAATTCATTTGTCAATATATTCCATAAAAATCGTCTCATATTAAATAGCATCATTGGTTCTAAAGAAACCTCTGCAGTAACTATTATAAGCATTATATGAAGGATAATATTATGTGTTTTTTGGGATTTTTAAATAATTATATTAATATCTTATCACAGGACCAACGAATATGACTACTACGAACAATCCAACGTACAGGAAAGTTGTTTTTAAATACTGTTGTCACTTCCCCTGTCTCTGTAATGTATTGGTGTACTATCCTGTATTAACCAAATATTTGGCCTTAAGTTTAATAACAATTCTTCCAATAAATCAATAAAATCATTTTATAAAAAATGTAAATAAATCTACACCATTAAAATTGCAAGGTAATTCGCATATCCGTAAAATATCACTCAACTTCAATTATATTTAAAATGCAAGTCCTATGGTTTGGAATCATTGGTAATTATTTTTTACGGATATGCGAATTACCTTGCAATTTAATATTGAGGTTTATTTACATTTTTTATAAAATGATTTTATATATTTATTGGAAAAATTGTCATCAAACTTAAGGCAAAATATGTGGTTTCTACAAGATGGTAAACCATTACATTACATAGAAAGCGAAGTGAGACAGTATTTAAATACAACTTTTCTGAACGTTGGATTGTTCGTGGTCGTCATATTCTTATGGTGAGATATTAATATAATTATTTAATTCATAAAAATTTTAAAAAATTACTATAATACTTATAATACTTTTGATAAATACTGCAGCAATTTCTTTAGGACCAATGATGCTATTTAATATGAGACGATATTGTATGGAATGTATTGACAAATGAATTAAAGAAAATGGTGGACATATTAAACACTTATTTTGACAAAAAGTTTAATGGTGTTTAGCTTAACTATTTCTTAATTTGGTTTGTAAATAAAATGTTTTGATTATGACTTTAATTTAATACAAAACGTAAAATGTTTGATGTAAAATCCAATTGTTCTGTTATTTATCAAATCATATTATTTTATCCTGCTGATATATTTATTTTATTTAATAAAATTTTATATTTTTCTTTAATTTTCTTTCGTTATCTGGAGTAACTTTCGTTACCTGATAAATCAGAATTATGCAGTTAATTTCTAAAATGCGATTATCCCGAAAACTATTGAGTTTTGAAGATATTGACAAGTATACCATTTTTTTTGTTAAAATAATATATCTTTAATATTTTTTTATTGAACATACCGGTTACTTGAAGATCAAAAAAGTGCAAATGTATGCTACATATGTGGCATATGTGGCGCCCTCTATAAGCTACATCAAAGTATACATCGAATTATAATTTCTGATATTTAGTAGTACTCTCGTTGTAAATTTTTATATATAAATGTTGACAAACATGAGAGTTATAGCGAAAAATAAAATTTTAAACTTTCACTTTAACACCCTGTATCTTTCTTAAAATGAACAGTTTATTAAAACAACTTGACTTAAATCGTAGTATTTTAAAGTGTAGAATCTACGGTTTCTTTTTGTACAATTACTTAAGGACCACCCTGTATACATACATAATACAAAAAGGTGCAGAAATTCAGAGATTATAAAAATCGGTTTTATAAAAATTAAAATAAGGACCAACCCGCATTTGGTTCACAAGAACCTACTCGAACAGCTTTTACATAATGAATCTTTGTTATTAATATTTATTTATTAAAAAATATGGAAGTTATTGAAAGTTCTAAAAAGTGTAATTGATGAAATCGTTGTTCCTTAGAGGAATTAATTGCATCGGTAGGTAGCTTTAACCACCGATTAGAAAAATGTTGTCGAAAATGGCCTGTAGATTACTCTATTTTAAGGATAATTGGAGCTAATATTAATAGTAATACCACTTACAGTAACTCTAGATGATGTTGCGTCTTAAATTGCACTGAATTTAAACTGTACTGAACTATAGTATCAAACACTGAAGTTAATTTATGACGTATATTAAATCTACTCGGGTGCTACATTAAACTACTTGAGATACAATAGAAGTGTACATACTTATAGATAAATCTTTAGAGAAAGAAATACGTCCAAACTCAGACGACGAACCAAAAGTCAGCCTAATCTCTTAGACTACCCAACGAAAAGTGATCCTCTCTTTCTAAAATTGGACAAAATATCTCCTCGAACAGGATCATCCCAATTAAAGAACTTCCTTTTAACAAGAGGTGACTTATTGTCATTTTCGGTGAAAATATATAAACATAAAGGTAATTTTTAAACAAGAAAGCAAAAAGGCAAATAACTGTACCATATTGAGAGAAAGATTATCTTTAAAGTAAAGCTATTTGTAAGAAGTTTACCAAATTTTATTACTCTCTTCTTAGCGGTATAAAAAATGAGCCTAAATGTTCTTTATTCCCAAAAAATGACGATTGCTCTCAAATTTCTAACAAGGCAGCTATCAAGTAATCTGCATGTTTCCGTACTTCTTTTAAGAATAAAATAGCTGAAATATATCAAAGAATTAGGTCTATAAAGATACAAAATCCAAAATACCGTTACATTCTCAAAGGAACTATATCGGGACCTCTTATTCGTTTCGGCGAGGTGCAAAAGCGAGATTTTTTGATACGGCCATTGACGTAGCTGCGGTAACTGGAAAAGGTTTTTAAAATTAAGTTTAAAGTAATATACAATAAGTAGTTACTAATTGAATTATAAGAAAATGTTAAAGTATAAATACAGTCTTTTTTTCACATATTATGAAACATATTGTGCGTTTAATATTCTTATTTACATATAATAATAAACTGTTGTTCTTTAAAATATTCTTTAATGTAAATTGATAAACTCAACGGAAAATAAGAGGTAACATTTCTTAATTTAACTAAAATTTAAAAATATTCTATTTAAAAATGGTTACAAGTATTTATTTGACTCTTGACCTGTAAACATCGATACGAATTAGGTAAAAGTTTATAGTGGTGATTAAAAACGGGCTACGGCCTCGTTTTTCAGTTTTAACAATTAATATGAGTGCTCCACCAGATTTATCGGCGAGTGTTACAATATAATTCAACACAAATTTTAAACAACCCTCCAACAACAATATATTGTTTCTAACCAAGTACTATCACAATCTTCGTCACACTGTCAATAAAATCCTAAAATAAATCCCACATTATCTACACCTCAAAATGAAGTTTCTGATTCTATTGAGATGACATTGAGTCATCGGACATCCACGAATGACAAAGTATACAACATAGTAACAAAAAACGTAAAATTAATCATCCGACACCAACAGAAAACGAAGACACGTAAGTAACCAGCAATAAATTTCAGATTCTACAAAATGAAAACAAAAACGACAACAATAACAGTACAGAAAATACCAACGAAATTCCAGCAACCTCTAAACCCCCACCAATTTTTATATATGGTACTACTGAATACAATAAAATGGTTAATAACCTATCCGAAGTAACAAAAACACACACTTACTATTGTACAGCTTTAAAAAACAACACAAGAAAAATAAATTCCCAGGACTCTGAAACATACCAAAAACTTCTAAGACATTTAAACAGCAAAAAAAATTGCATCATACGTACCAAATACAGAGTTGTAATTTGTAATCTACATCATACAGTACCCATTAAAATAATAAAAAGTGAAATAGAGAAACATGGGCATTTAGTATGCAATACTGTAAATATAAAACACAGAGTAAGTAAGGACCCTCTAATGATGTTCTACGTTGATATAGAACCTAATCAAAACAATAGAAAAATATATGAAATTCAATTGATAAACAACGCAAAAATAGTTATTGAGCCACCGCATAAAAAGAATAATATTGTCCAATTTACCAGATGGTAATTGTATGGACACTCTAATACATACTGTAATAGACCTTATTACTGTGTCAAATGTGAAGGCAACCATATGTAAGCCGATTGTAAAAAACCTAGCGACACACCTGCCGTATGGGCTTTCTGCAATGGAGCACACACCGCAAATTACCAAGAATGCATGGTATATAAAGAGTTAATTAACAGTAGAAACAGAGCAAGAGAAGTATCATCGCACAGTCCAGCGAACAATCAACTGCAATATAACAGAAATACAGTACAGAATAATCCGAACTTAAGCAATCAAAATGATGCGACTTACACACAAGCAACATGTGGAACAAATGTAAATAACGTCCATAATAATACGAACCCATACCATTAAAATCACGCAACTTACTCTCAAATGACAAGTGGAACACATGTAAGTAATACAACATTGGAGAGATGATGAAGAGTTTCCTTAACGAATTCAAAGCTATGTTTTCACAACTAATAAAGCAAAATAAGCGTGATCTTAAATATGCTTTCCACAGTAATAGAGTCAGTTGTAAAACTTAAGTCACTACAAATTGCATAATGGAATGCCAACGGCCTAGACAACCATAATACAGAAGTTACTAACTTTCTTGAACATAACAAAATTGATGTTCCACTCATATCAGAAACCCATTTCACTGACAGAATATTTAAGGTCCCTCATATTTACAATAACAACCATCCTGTTGGTATTTACAATACCAACCTAATACCACACTATGAGGAAACAATCAGAGGGAAAAAATACAAGCTTCAGTAATCTGTATCAGTTCAACCATCGTCTTTTGACGCTGCGGCAATCTAGAGCGTTCCAAGGTATAATATCACCACATCAGAATATGAAGAACACTAACATACTCCCATAATATTAATTAGTCCGAATATTAATTACTACTATCCAATTAATTGGAAGTTCGCACAAATAATTAGGATTAGTAAACTAAATAAACCACCAAATATTACTACTTCATATATACCAATCAACTGACTTCCAATAATGTCAAAAATCTTAGAAAGACTTCTGTTTCAAATAATCTCAGAAGACAAGAATCGAAATTAATTCAGTGATCCCAACACACCAGCTGGTTGTCCGCGAAGCCCATTCAACTCTACAACAATGTCATAGGTTTGTTAAAAACATTAATAAATGCCTCAAAGAGAAAAAAACTTGCACTGCTGCCTTCCTAGATATAGAATAAGCCTTCGACCGTGTTTGGCATAACGGCCTTCTGTACAAACTTAAGTCATCCGTTCAGACTCCTTACTATCTACTCTTAAAATCATACCTCACAGAACGTCACTTTCAAGTCAGATCCCTTACAGAAACCTCTCATTACTATCCCATAAAAGCCGGTGTCCCTCAAGAAAGTGTCCTGGGTCCCCTCCTGTACCTCATATATGTACACTGCTGATATCCCAACAACAAAGACGACCATAGTAACCATGTTTGCAGATGACACCGCCATAATATTCATCGATGATGACCTCCAAGTAGCATCAGGAAACCTACAAATACAACTGAACCTAGTACAAGACTGGATGGATAGATGGAAAATTAAAGTTAGCCATAATAAGTCTAATCAAATTACATTCACCAATAGGAACATCATATGTCCAAGAATCAGACTGAACAATATACTACTACCAGTAAAAACAGAAGTCAAATACCTAGAAAATGACACTTGATCAAAAGCTCACTTGGAAAGTACACACCTTGGCAAAAACATTCAAATCAACATGAAAATCCGTCAAATGAATTAGCTAATAGGCCGAAAATCACAGTTTTCTACAGATAATAAACTTCTCTTGTATAATACTAATAAAGCTTATATGGACATAATATGGAGTGCAACTATGGGGCTGTACAAAGCCTTTTAATACCAAAATCAGTCAGAGAATCCAATCCAAAATACTCATGATTTTCAACGCGACGTGGGACAGTTGCCAACATACTTTATTCACTAATTTCAATTTTAATTTTCATTTCAATTTTAGTTTCAAATTATAATCCTACATTAACTAAATTTGTTAGTGTTAGTATTGGGAGTGTTATCAGTACTAATAACTTGTAATAGCCGACTGTAAATTTGCAAATTTAATAAAAAAAATATTTATCATTATTTACACTATAATCTATGCCACTGTCAAAAATTTATCTGTTAGTACCCACGCATTTTAAACAGAGTGAAACATTTATTATTTCATTGTATTATGAGCTCAAATAGGAAAGAATGTACGAAATTAAAATTATATATAATATTATAAAACATTTATTGAAAGTTTTTAAAGTGAATTGTTTTTACAAACTTATTGGTTGATCCTTGTATATTAAAAATAAACTTCCCCATTCATTGATTTTATTAAATTAACCCCGTACAAACACTAAAACTATCTGTCTGCTTCGTTTATTAACCCCAAGGTAAGCCAAATTGCCGAACATTTCCAAAACAAATCGGGACGAGCCAATTCTCGTACGGGAAAGTATTAGTTATGCTCCGAAATCCCCAAAAAGCATTTAATTACGTTCACCGTCGGTGGTGTCGGCGTTTAGAGTCCTCGCACCAGCTTCTACCGTCCTGGCCTTGCCCTCGTTTTCTGCCTGTGTCTTCCGGGTGACCGGCGCAAGCGCACCAACCCCAACAGACATGTCAACTTGCAGTTCGGGCTGCAAAAGTGCGAAAATATCGCTGATTTCCACAAAAAATCTTTCTTTTCCACATGCTAACGTCAGATTTATAATCATCCATCAAATTTTTTCGCTTACGTTCAACTAACGCTATTTACGTCCCGTTGAAAGCTCCAAATGATTCGAAAAGCTGTAAACTAATTCAGAATCGTTATATTTTCTTAACCGCGTGAAAAGATTTTAGTGATACACAAGAATTCTAAGTGATTGAGTGTTATTAGTTTTATTGCTCCGGAGTTTGTGTAAACATATGACAATGTGGTTGTTTTTTGTGTATGCGCAGGCGCGTGCAACAGCAACAAGATATGAGATTGGTATGTATATAAGGATTACGAATGATAAGAACCAATAACCCATTCATTTGGCCTGCTAAGTTTCGTATATATCCTTTTGTTTAAGGGTTTTTTGAGTTTATACAAGCTGTGGTGTATTTCATAAATATAATTATGCGAAGCTTTACATGTGTTTACTAAGACAATTAGTCTGAGAAATCGATACCTGATAACGAGCGTTGGTGTAAGATGCGTATGTGGAAAACTCACATTAACTTTGCTCTAAAAACATTTAAAACTATAAAATGTAAAATTGAATCGGCTGTAATTTTTTTATTTGTACTTAAAAATGGTCTATGTAGATATGATATTTAACAGCAGTTTAAGTTAATTTTGTACCAGATTTTCAATTTTGTATGCCATGCTAGTACGCTTTTTTCCAGTTTGAATATATACAGGGTCACTATTATATCCAGTAGTCCACTTATTTAAAACTTTTTTTTATTATAATTAGAATAGATATATTATTTATTATCACTAAAAATTGTACAACTTTATGGACAAAGCTTATAAAAGTTTAAAAAAAGTAATAATAACTATAACAATTAAAATTTACTAAAATTACATAAATCGTCAATATCACAGAATGAAACATAATAAATTATACAATCCATTGCAAAATTTCACTATATTGCAAATTGCATAATGAAACCTTACAAACTAGTTTACGAAGAAGTTTAAGCTGCTTCATGTGATACATAAATATATATATATATATATATATAATATATATATATATATATATATATATATATATATCGGAAAAAGGAGTACGACCGTCAATCCAATATATATAAGGATCACTCAGACGAGTGGTGGGTTCTTATATCGGTCTCTAGGTGGAGAAATAAAAGACAAAGTTGATAGGCTACTTTATCTATTTTGAAGACGTTTCGCTTTCGAGTTTTGAAAGCATCATCAGTTCATCTAAAAAATTTTACAATATGAGAACCACACAATCATGGAAACGATGTTAAATAGTTGGAAGTTATCTATGATTTTCTTGGTTCTTACTCACTAATTAACATTAAATAACATTGAATTTACTTTAGACCACATGGTCCTTTGCTGTGCTAATTTTTTTATAAGTTCATATATGTTCTTAGTTACTTAACTGTTTATACAAAATCAGCGTATTATGTCCATTTACTTAGTTTCATTCACATTATTGTTAATAACATTGACTGCTACATATCTTTTTAAGGTAACAATTAACATCGTTTCCATGATTGTGTGGTTCTCATATTGTAAAATTTTTTAGATGAACTGATGATGCTTTCAAAACTCGAAAGCGAAACGTCTTCAAAATAGATAAAGTAGCCTATCAACTTTGTCTTTTATTTCTCCACCTAGAGACCGATATAAGAACCCACCACTCGTCTGAGTGATCCTTATATATATATATATATATATATAATATAGACAGCGTAGGTAAAAGTTTGTGGTCGGTATGGTAAAATTTAACAGGATATCTAACACGGATATAAAATCATATTTTCAGCAAACAGACAAAGATAACAATCCCATTTCCCCTTAGCCTTCCCTCCATAAATCTTATTGACACCCATTACCCATTAGTGAGACGATTAGTTCCGATCAGAGATATTTTACATATTCTCTGGTTTCGATCCTTGTATAGCTAAGAAAGTAGAAGTGGGTCCTCTAGTTTTTTAAATTTTTATCGGAACCGTTTTTCGTAAACTGTAACTAGTAAATTGTTTACCAGTATTCAAATTAGCGAGTACACAAATATATTGGCTATTATCGTTTATGTGTATAAGTATTGAAGTGAAAAAAACTAACGAAGGATATATTTTTTATAACTTGAAATATAAATTAAACAATACAAATAGTACTTACATTTACATTACATATTATTAAATCGCGAATCGTCTAAATTGACATGCCTCGACAGCTAATGATCATTGGTATGGTACAGTCAGGTACCTAGTGTAGTGTGTGTGTGTGTGTGTGTGTGTGTGTGTGTGTGTGTGTGTGTGTGTGTAAAGTAATTGTCTTGATACTTAGCAAAGTCGACGTTATTGTCTTTGCTAAGAGATGCTAATTGTATCCGAACGTCTGCGCTCCATCCGGTGAGTAGGTGAGTACCGATCGCACAAGGATAGAAATTATTTTCATTCATCAATTTTTAATAAACGAAAATTTCTCCATCCAGGTGTAAATTGACATTTACAAACATAAGTTATTCCACTTTTCTTGTTATCCGTGTTCTTCTTTTATTTAAAATTAAACCAGATTTTGAACATGTGTTCACAAGAAACAGATTTTGTTACAATACTACAATATTTTATGAATATAGTGGTTAAGTTAGGATATACATGGCGATGGTTTTTCCATAACGGTAATGGACAGTTCCAATCTCCGTTCGAAATTGTTTGTGGATAATATATCATCAGACAAAAACATGTCAACTTATTTTATATCACTCGACACAGGTGTATGTTTAGATGAGTCATGTCCAATTAATTCATTAAAAATACACCATCGACTTAAGTCATTTTTATCAGTTTCTTTTTCTTGTACTGGTTGATTTTCAAGATTTACTAAACTTATGCAATGACTCGTTTCATCCGTTTTCCATAGTTGAAGAACAAGCTTTTAAAAAGTTTGCAGGGTGTTGCAGGAATTATTAGATCACAAGTTTTTAAAGAAGTAGAAAATGTATCTGTATTACTACTGACCTCTGGATATCTGGAGTAACTGAGAGTTACATCGCATTACCAGGACAATATTTAACCGAAAATTTAGAATTTACAACGGTTTTATTAGGTTGCTGCCATTTTTCTGGAAACCATAATTCAGAAAACATCGCTTCTGAAATTAGTGAAATTATTAATCAGTGGGGTCTAAAATAAAAAGTAAATTTTGCAGTAACTGATAATGCCTCAAATATGGTCAAAGCTAATAAAATATGTTTTGGAATGAAAACATTCAAATTGTTTTGCTCATACCTTAAATTTATTGGTGGAGGACGCACCTAAATGCTGTCGTGTACAAATAGATAAAATATAAAGTCCTTTTTTCGACAATTCGGCAAAAAACACATTTTAAAAAAAGTACCTGATCTTCAGAAAGGCTTTTAAAGTACCAATTACAACAAAACAAAGTTCCCAAACGGCCAATCCAAGACGTGGAAACTAGGTAGAACTTCACTTATTATATGTTAAAAAGAATGGCCGAGTTAGAAGAGGCAATCCGTTCCACATTGATATTAGTTAATACAGACTTAGACTAAGATCAAATCTAAATAAAGAACACTGGATTATTTGTTCTTAACTTTCCCAAATTTACGGCCGTTTAAAAAAATAACAAGTACAATGAGTGGCGAAAAATACTTGAAGGGAAGTTCAGTTATTGTTATGGTACGCTGCCTGCAAGAATCTTGCAATAAAATTTTAGCAAACGGTAACCTTACATCCATAGTATTCGACGTAGTACAATTACTAATATCGGGTTTAGCAAAAAGATTTAGAGGGATAGAACAGAGTGACACATTGTCATTATGTACATGACAGGTCAAATAAAACCAATAAGTTTGAAAACTTATTGGTTTTATTTCACCTGTTGTCTTTTTAGCATTTGTACAATGTTCTAAGATAATCAAATTTCGGCGAGATGGATTTATTTGGCAGCTTACTGTTTTTTACTGGGAATATGCCACAAGTTTACTTTACAATAAGTGTAATATAATATTTTGATTTCCACTTCGGAAATCGGTTTATATAAATAAAATGTATTAGTGTTTAGTATTTTAACCCATTAGCGCCGAGAAAAGAAAATTCTTTTATATGCAATAATTTTATTTAAAGCTACGTAAAAACAACTTATTTTTGTTAAATTTAAGCCGAGATACAAAAAATTCTTTTTGTTTTTGGAAAAAAGGTGGTCCCATACGAGACCACTAGGTGTTTGGCAAGATCAAATATTGAAAACAGTTCATTAATTTGTCCCATCGCATTTTTCACACATTGTATGCCCTTTTGAACTGCAAACTGGCATGGCGCACCTCTTTCTTTTGCCCTTAGGTACAGAGATAATCCAATGATCCTTGTAGTCAAACCTGACGCAGTCAGACACTCGAAAATCACTTCCTGTGGCTCTACCTATTTTTCCAGTTCTTTTAGCGGGGACTTTATATGTCGTTAAGTAGGTCTAAAAATTGAATAAATCTTAAACATTTTCTAAGTTTTGTATAAAAATACTTATATCTGACAAATACTTCTTCTAAACTCTAATATTCTTCCCGGATTTCCTACATATCGTACAAGCATTTTTTAGAGCTGAGTCTATGAGGTACGTAAATATTGGCCATTACCATTTTTGGAACGTATGCCGGCTCGGTAACTAAAAAAAAATTACCATTATATTTTCATTTATATAAATATTGCTCTTTATTTCTCACCAAGATATATTACTCTCCATGAGATCAGTTCATCCCATGCTGTTATTATACTGCGAAAGAAGATATGGTCTAGGTACTTGTATTGTCTTGCTATCCTTTTTGGAATATCTTTCCACGGAAATTTGGAATTTTTAACCGGCTGAATACCAAAACATGTGCTTGAAGCTGTTACAACTTTGTTGTCCCTTCAGCGAACATATTGAATACCAGTCTACTTATTCAATGTTGAACAATATTCCCCTCGTGCACTCTTTTCCATGGTCTTTTTGGAAACCATGGTATCCAATAGCTTTTAGAGTACTGAACAAGTTTGTACTAGTAAATAAATAATTAACGAAAAACTTATATCTCAGAAATTCTTTGTCACCCAATTCTTTGATCATCTGTACCATGGGAGCTGCAGCTTTTCCGAAATATTTTTAATATTCTTCATTAAATCTAGGATTTTTCCCTGATATACTGCAAAGTTTATTAAATATCCGCTAGGTGTATTCATACACCACACTTTATAGCCAAACTTTACAGGCTTTCCTCTGATAAACTGTTTGCATTCATGATGCCCAAAGTAGCGTATCATCGATTCATCATAAGCTTTATTTTCTTCTGGGACAACTTTCTCTATGAACGATTTTTTTAATATATCTGTAAGTGGTCTTAGTTTGTACATTTTGTCATTTTTATCTATATTATTATTGTCTGCAAAATGAAGTCAACGACAAATTTGTAAAAACCTGTCACGTCTCATGGCATCAGACACCAGAATATTTTGCATGTCAATGCTTCTCTCCCAGTAGCTTCTTTTAGATGGTAGCTTATTATATTCCCTTACTAAGAGAATTGTAATAAATACTTTCAATTCAGGAAGTATCACGTTAGGATTCGGTTGATTTATCAGTAGAGCATATTTTGTTTTTCAGGCACTATCATTTCTAGAAACTCATCAGTAATAAATAATTCAAACAGTTGCACACAACTCATCTCTGAATATTTACTGTAATCCCCTTTTGGAGAGTTGCGCGGCTTATAATGAAGGTCTCCGTCAATATAAGTTGTAGGTTCTGGCAGATCAATTACCATTCGGGGATTTGTATTAGTATTAATTTCATAAGAACTATTTACATTCTGCAAACCCTTATCATAACTTGCTTCTAGGTCTGATTGTACACCTCCTAGACGTTCAGAGTCTGCAAATACAACAACGAGGATTTAAGTTATCCGGGTCACCTCCTCCACCACCTTCCTCTTCGTCACCTGAATCCTCATCCATAAGGAAATTTGTTTCAGGCGGCTCAATAAAAATGTCTGTTACATTATCTTCTTCATATGCGATATCTAAAGCTTCCTGTAGTGCAATTCCACTGAAATTATCAAAAGATATGTTTTGACTACGTAACCGCCTAGTGGGTCCATATGGGTACAGCAATATTTACATGAATTTTTAATTGCCTCTTGTAATTTTGATACAAAATATGCACACTACATTATATTTTAAGATCTTTTAAAATAAGTAAAATTTATTTGATCCTAGTATTCAAAAAAAAAAAGTACTAAAAATTTACTTAGATAAATCGGATGTCTATTCTTCTTCTTCAGCCTTCATTTATCCAATGTTGGACATAGGCCTCCTCCAATTGCTTCCACGCTTCCCTATCTTTTGCAATTCTCATCAACTGCTTTCCAGCTACAGCAGTTATATCGTCTATCCATCCCTTTTTAGGTCTTCCCACGCTTCTTTTTGTTTCTCGAGGTCTCCAGAATGTCACTTTATGGGACCATCTGTTGGTGTCTTTCCTTTCCAATGTCGCTATTTTTCCCATGATGTCGGTTACTTTAGTTCTTCAACGTATTTTGGTGTTAAAAATTTTGTCTCTGAGGCTTATATTTAACATGGCCCTCTCCATGGCCCGTTGAGTTACTCTTAATTGTTCTGCCATTTTTCTTGTTATTGCCATAGTTTCCAATTCATAAGTTGCAACTGGTAGTATACAAGTGTCATAGGTTTTTCGTTTTAAGAGAATTGGTATTTTTCTGCCTTTTAAAATAAAGCTCAACTTACCAAAAGCAGCCCATGATAATTGTGTCCTTCTTTTAATTTCTAGGGTTTGATTTTCCTTTTTGTTTTTAATTGCATATCCTATATATATATATATATATATATATATATATATATATATATATATATATATATATATATATAATATATATATATATATATATATATTGTTCTACCTTTTTTATATTGATGTTATTTATCGTGATGTTTTCTAGGCTATTGCTTAATATCTTTGTTTTGTCGAGATTCATTTTTAATCCTATTTGATTCGATTTGTGATTTAAATCTTGTAGCATTGATTTTAGTTCATGGATATCTGTGCTTATTAGTACTATGTCGTCTGCAAAATGCAAATGGTTAAGATATACTCCATCTATTTTTAATCCATTTTCGGCCCAATTTAGTTATTTGAAAATATTTTCTAATGCCAAAGTAAATAACTTGAGTGAGATGGTGTCGCCCTGTCTCACACCTTTGCCAAGGTCTATTTTCATAGTTTCCAGATGAGCATCTATTTTTACGTGAAAAGTAGCATCATCGTACATATTCTTAAGGAGGGCAGCATATCTTGAGTCTACTCTGGCGTCGTCCAATGCTGTTAAGAAAGCCCATTTCTCGATACTGTCGAATGCTTTGTGATAATCGACAAATGCCAGATGTAGTGGTATGTTGTACTCTATTGTTTTTTCAATAATGGTCCGAATTGTTTGCAAGTGATCGATAGTGCTAAAACCCTTATGAAAGCCTGCTTGCTCCACTGGTTGGTATGCATCTAGTTTAGCATCTTGCTGATGTCCATTATCAAACACTTTTTACTATATTGTGTTAAACAATACCTTTACAGCTGGGTCCATATGGTGACTGTAGGCGATAATGGGTTAAGTACGATTTTTGAATTGAAAATCTAAACATCAAAATAAGCTGATTTTAAAGTCACATTGGGCCTTATTCCCAATATGAAATAATAAACTGCATACAATAACGCCACATTAAAAAATCTTCATACACAATTATTTTTGGCAACGTCTGTCTTGTTACCCTACAAAAGTAGGGTAACAAGTAGTAGAGGTGGGTCGTTGTAACTCGTTGATGTTTTTATTGTTAAGAGCCTTATTCGCAAAATTTGGCGCCAATGCTTTTTAAATGCTTTCATTTTTTTTCGAATCCTAAGAAAGCCAATAAATAATTTTGAAAAATTTAAACGCAAAATGAAACAATACATTATTACCGAGGGCCAAAAGTCCCTGAAAACTTTTTGAATATTTATTTTAAACATTTATAAAAAGTTTATAAAAACTTTTTTTTTTTCACTTTTTATCTTATTGCTATTTTTAAACAATAAGATAATGAATAAAACCTTTACTTTCTATAATTCTTTTTGAGTCTTTTTTTCTTACTTGATTTATAGGCGAAAATATGGGTGCCAAATATCGTTTGTCGTCAGCTCTTGTGTTGGTGGTTCATTATCGTGTGTTTCATCGTATGTTCATCAATGTGTTTCGTTTTTAATAGGATGTTCATCTCTTTTCTTTGTCCTTTGGTCATTCTTTACATTTTTTTTTTTTTTGTCTTCCGTAAAAGTTGTGTTCCATCTGTTTTGAGAAACTCTGCCAGTGTTCCCTTTTTATTTGTCTAACTAAAGTATTCTTTTCATTTTTAATTCGTTTATAGTGGTTACATGACTGTTGCGTTTCTCTGATAATTTTTTCCTGTATAAGTATTTCGACGATTCCGTATTTAACCCTTCGACTTCGATTTTTGTTTGTGTTGGCGCCGCTCTCTTGGGTAGGAACTACCCAAAGAACTCTTGGTCGCTACCTACATCTGCTGAGTTGAGGCATCTAACGTCGATTATTTTTGATGGATGTCTATCTCTGTTGGTTAACATAATCTATCATAGCTTTTTGTCCACGGGTGTTATTAAATGTATATGTGTGTTGGTCTTTGTGGCCAAAAAAGTGTTAGTTAGTTAGTGTCAGTTCGTTATTCGTACAGAAGTTGATCATCAGTTTTTCATTTTTGTTTTTAAAATTCTCGGTATGTTTTTGTTTAATGCCGGGTATTACTTGATTGCCTATTCAAGCGTTAAACTCCTCCAATATTATCATATTTCCTTTAACTTTTTTTACTACTTGTGATTGGTTGTAAAACGCTTCTCTTGTTATTTTTTGGGCCGTGTACTCCGATGATATTCAGGTCTTCCTTCTCCATTCTTATCTTTGTTGATACTATCCTTTCTGATTGATTCTGTTTTTCTATTGAGATTCTGTTTTTCTATTGTGATTTTGGTACCTTTGGTCTATTAGTAAGGCTACACCTTCTTGGGTCCTGTTTTCTTTATGTATTTTACTGTAGACTGCCTGGGGTGATTGCGAGATGGATTAGGTAGCTCTGCGGTTATAACAACCTGTTCTAAGTCTGGATAAAATGTGGAAGGTGATTGGCAAGGTAATCATAAAAACAAATACAGCTCAAAGAAACAATACAAAATTCTATAACAGAATAAGAGCTTTTATACTCCAATAAGGATTTTTTAAATTTTCTTTTAAAAGTAAACGTATTAAAAAACATGTATTAAACAGTCTATATCTTATTAAACGGATTGTAGGCCTACAATCCATTGAAAATATTCTTGGAAAAGACACTCAAACCATTGAGGAAAAAGTGCGAAGGAATGGGCATACCAGTAAGAGACGAGAATCTATACACCTTAAGTTTTGCCGACGATCAAGTAGTCATCGCACAAGATGAAGAAGATCTCAGCTTTATGCTCAGAAAACTAGAAGAAGAATATGAAAACAACGAAATGGAAATAAACTTAGAGAAAACCGAATACCTAATAACAGAAAACAAGGATATAAGAAACCTAGAGATAGACGAGGGAAGACAAGTAAATGGAACAGATAAATTCAAGTATTTAGGAACCATAATATCAAACCAGGGAACAACAGAAGAAGATATAAACAACAGAATGAGACAAACAAGAAACTGTATAAGACAACTAAATTCATTGCAGTGGGATAAAAACATTACGATAAAGACAAAAAAAGAATATATAATACCCTGACAAGAAGTATTTTGACATATGGGTCCGAAAACTGGACAATAAACAAGAGAAATAGAGGTAGAATACGAGCAGTCGAAATGGAGTTCCTGAGGAGAAGCTGTAGAATTATAAAAAGAGACAGAATTGAAAACGCAGAGATTAAGCGGAGAATGGGAGTGCAATCAGACATAATCGACTATATAGAGGAGAAGAGACTATCCTGGTACGGCCACGTCAGAAGAGCGGACAGAGGACGCTGGATAAACAAAATTACAGAATGGAGCCCGATCGGAAGAAGAAAGAGAGGAAGACCCCGAAGGTCATTCAGAGACGAAATCGACGAGGCTATGGAGAAAAGAACCCTGCGAGATGAAGACTGGAATGACAGGGAAAATTGGAGAAAACGGTTGAGTGAAGGAAGACAGTGAAAACTGTGGAAATCTTTAGTAGTAGTAGTATCTTATTAAACGTTTACTGGCTAACATTTGCCAACAAACATCTAAAGGTGATCCTTGGGTGTCTGTTTGGTTTGGACAAATTGTATTCTAATTGTCTACTGTTTAAAAATTTTATTTACATATTAAATTACGTATCAAAATGTGCATCTTTTTGGATATGAAACGCAGATGATTAACTCCAGGATTGCTCTTTTGTTTTACACACTTTAGATGGTTGGTTCTTCTTCTTTAAGTACCTCCTAATCGGGGGATGGATCTCATCATTACTATCTTTACTCTATGTACCGCTAGTCTAAAGAGTTCTATTAAACTCTATTTAAACCACTGCCTGTTTTAACCATGACACTCACTTTCTTCTCAGACTTTTCGTTCTCTTATTTTTCCCTCTATTATCAATATTAGCGTTTTATATTGCCGTCCCCTCATTACGGGTCCCAGATATTGTAACTTTTTTATTTTTTTTAACACTTCGTACTCTTTGCCCATTTGTCGCAATACTTCCGTGTTCGTTTTCTCGTATGTCCTATCTATTCTGGGTATCCTAAGCTGCAGCTTAGATACGTGTTCTCTGAAAAACAAAGAGACGATGACACATCACATTTTTCTTCAATTAAATATTATTGTAAAATTGTTCTACAGTGTAGTTTTCTTTTACAGTTTAGTAAATCTCTGGTAAATGTTTCCCACTTAATTTTATTTGCAATAAACTACATTGTTTATTGGCACGTAAAGCTAAAATGTCCATTAACAATGTATAATCTACCGTTTCTAGAAAGATATGTCGTAATGGACTTCGATCAGTTCGAAAAGCATCGATAAAGTTGGTCATTTTACTTTTTACCGTGAATGCAGGCTTATAAGTTTAAAATTGATCAGCTTTTGCGTGTTGTACATAAGAACAATGAGCATTTCAAATCGATTTTGATCCGCAATACAACCCAGTTGAAGCTCTTAAAAGTCAACAACCGTCATATTCAGCCTATACTAATATTTGTTCGTGTTTGGTCGTTACTGGGAAATAGCGTGCTGTCGTAACTAATATTTAACTTTTTAATAATATATATTATTGTTTTTTTTGAGGCTGAAGACTGATTATTTAATGAAAAATGTTTAAAACACTATTTACCTTGTTAAATAAACTAATTTTGACTGCAAATTGGATTTTTTACCTTTTTAAAGGTAAAAGGTTGAGGGCAGACTACAGAAGAAATTCAAAACCGTCGAGGAGTTCGGCCAGGGATGTATCTTATTGCCACTTTTATTTAATCTGTATAGTGAAGCTATCTGTGAACAGGCACTCGAGGAAGAAGATCTTGGTCTGATAATAAATGGTGAGACGATCAACAATATAAGGTATGCTGACGATACATTTCTCCTAACGGGAACGCTAGTAGAACTACAACATCATGTTCAAAGTCTCAATATATACTGTAACAGTTACGCCTTGAAAATTAATTTAAAAAAAAACTAAATTTATGGTAATCACGAAATCAATGAACATCAGAGCTAATCTTGTAATAGACAATACAACGATTGGTTATATAACTATAACCCTGTTATAAATATCTAGGTGCTTGGATCACAGACGATACTGATCAAACAAAAGAGATTAGATGTAGAATGGAAATCGCTAGATCAGTCTTTAATAGAATGCGCAAACTCTTTTGCAATCGTGATATCAATATAAAGTTACGAATACGAATGCTGCGGTGTTATGTCTTTTCTACCCTGTTATATGGAGTTGAGGCTTGGACACTAAAACAGTTGACCATAAAAAACATCGAAGCTTTCGAGATGTGGTGCTATAGGCGCATTCTCAGAATATCATGGATGGACCGCGTCACTAATACGCAAGTACTCCAAACTTTAGACAAAAGGTGCGAAATTCTAAATGAGATAAAAACTAAAAAGATGGAATACCTGGGGCACATTGTGAGAGGTGAAAAGTACGAACTTTAAAGAAACATCATGCAGGGCAAAATTAAGGGCAAAAGAAGTGTGGGAAGAAGAAACATATCGTGGCTTCGTAATCTACGTGAATGGTTCGGGTGTAGTTCGATTGAACTTTTTAGGCGCGCTGCTAACAAAGTCGCAGTGGCCATGATGATTTCCAATCTCCGCTAGGAGTGGCACGAGAAGAAGACCTTTTTAAGTAATGTTTATATGTTTTAACTTTGCTTTATATTATGTGTTTATATCATCCACTTCGAATCTATGGAGAAGCTATGAGCATATTAACGTGTTTATTAAAAACGGCGTCAGTAGGTGTGGCTAACGGTCATATCAATAAGGCAGTGGGATCAGGGCCTGACTCAATAATATTAAAACTACTATACAAATATGATTAGTTATTCAAAAGATTTAATCATAATCTAAAAAGTGCAATACATTTTTATTAAACTATCATGTATTTATCCCGCGGTAAACACTGACAATACGACATATTATATATAACGATAAATTATTACAGTCAAATAACAAATTAACTTTGATGGTACACAAGGCAAATATCGAACACAGTATTTAATTAAATCTTGCCCAAGTACTTTCGATCACAAGATCATCCTCAGGGGCATTTCGTCAATTGTGGCCTATCCAGCAATAATGGAATGTCATACATGTAAATTGGGACATAACAAATACACTAAAGACAAACAAACACTTTAAAATTTAAATTGGAGAAGCTACATTTTTATATTATAGAAGCCGGAGACATCATTCTGTCTCCGGCTTCTATAATATAAAATGTAGCTTCTCCAATTTAAATTTTAAAGTGTTTGTTTGTCTTTAGTGTATTTGTTATGTCCCAGTTTACATGTATGACATTCCATTATTGCTGGATAGGCCACAATTGACGAAATGCCCCTGAGGATGATCTTGTGATCGAAAGTACTTGGGCAAGATTTAATTAAATACTGTGTTCGATATTTGCCTTGTGTACCATCAAAGTTCATTTATTCGAACATTCAACCTTATATTGAAATAACAAATTGTATCTTCTTTTTCTTCTTCTTCCTTCTAGTATGTAGGCTTTAAAGCCTGTTTCTTTTTCAATATTAGCCTCCTAAATTGTTTAAATTGTCGCATCATATTTTCTTGGTCTCGTGATATTCGTACTATTCTATCCTCTGCCATTTTACTGATGTGTTCGTTCCACTCCTGTTTTTGTTTTGTCACCCATTCATTTATGTCTTTTATATTTCATGCTCTTCTAAAGGTTTTCGGTTCTCTTTCTTAAGTTATATCTGAAAGAGATAACAATATAAATAATATTTTAAATGGGTAAAATGAATATACCGTATGAAATAAAAGAAATACGTTCGTTTTACAACTTATATATTTGATAACTACAAATTATATATATACATCGGTATACAAAGGCTTCACGCCCTTCCGGTATGGACATGGAAGAGTATCACCGAGCCGCAAGTCCTTATCTCTTGCCGTACTGCTTCACCATAGGCCGATCAGGCACCAGCATATTCTAGTCTCAGCTGCAAATTCATCTAGAATTTTAAACTGCTGCTTTAGTTTTTAACACAAACAGAAGCGAGTAGAGAAGATTAAAATTCTAGAGAACCGTCTTTGGATAATCCAACTCCGCCTGCAAACAGTACATTTGCATAGTTGACTCGAACGATACAGAAGGGTTAATATATAAAAAAACTTAATAATTACTCTCGTTATATCACACTGGTTTCTTATATCACATTAAAAATTGTTTAGGGCAAAAACAAAGTATGTGACTGGTGCCGCCCTCCCTCGTGATCATTATATTTTACTTGCAGAGTCAGACCAGAAGAGTCACTGATTTTTTTATGTCCTCTTTTGAATCATCTTCTTTTGAAGACTTATTGACATTGCTGACATAAATTAGCCTAATGCTGTCAGGCACTATAATGTGTCCAAGGCTATAACCCAGTAAAATTTGCCATCTTTCTGAGTGTAACTTTTAGGCAACACTATTCTCCATATATAATACATCTCACGAACACAATGCAGGTACATCTGAGGATAAATCAGCTAAATCTTGTCATCTGATAAGCCAGTTATGTTACAGCTATATGGTTATTTGATTATGGTTATGGCTAGAGCAAATTTCAACAACATTAGAAGAGTGTTATGTACCAGGGATAAGGAATATGGAACTAAGAGTTAGGTTGGTGAGAAGCTATGTTTTTTCGACTTTATTTTATGGACTGGAATCTTGGACCTTAAATGCGAGATCAATGGAAAAACTGGAATTATTCGGGTTGTGAGTGTATAGAAGAATTCTGAAAATATCGTGGACAGAACACGTCACAAACAAAGAGGTTCTGAGAATGATGAATAAAAAAGTAGAAATTTTAAATACAATTAAAACAAGAAAATTGGAATATCTTGGACATATTAGATGTGGAGAGAAGTACACATTGTTCCAGCTGATTATGCAGGGAAAGATTTAAGAAAAGAGAAGCATAGGAAGGCGTAGAATGTTATGGCTGCGCAACCACAGAGAGTGGTATGGATGTATCAAATGAACTCAGAGCAGCCGTCTCGATAGTCCGAATAGCTGTGATGATTGCTGACCTATGCCGCAGATTGTACTTGAAGATATGGTTATTTGTCGATTAAGCTTGTATATATATATAATATTATATATATATATATATGCATATGTGTATGCTTATTTGGTATTATTTTGATATGTGTGAGGGACAGAAGAAGCAAGGGTATAGAAAAACAGACAGGGGTTGTATGTCATGTTCAATCGACAAGTCTACAGTTGAAGCACCTGTGCTATCTTGTCATTAACAGAGAATTCAAAAAAGCGTTATCTTCGGCTTAATTTGTCCGACCTTTGATTTTGTTGCACATAAACTTTATTCCGTTTTGAAGTAAACGAGCACTCAATGCTCTAATATTTCCTCATTTAAGTGTCTTGACTGTAGAACAACGATCGATAAAATAGAAATTATTAAGTTAGTAGTCAGCCTTTAAAAAAGACCATGCACGATAAAAATATGAAAGAATGAACAAATGTAATTAAAAATACAATTTATTTAATATCGATTCATTTTACCAAGGGAAAATACGCAACAAACAAAAAGTATGTCTGTGCTTTATTTACCCAATTTTCCAGATACTTAAAATGCTAAACAATCGGTTGGACTCTCATAAGCACGTTCCATAAAAAGGCCAGACATGGCTTTATTGCGTTTTTTTTTGTAAGCGGCAATAAAATTCTAGATTGAGTTCGAGATTATTTTTTATAATCCGTTTATCTTGTAACAAATTGCGAAATTTCTGTTTCGCGTAACCGAATATCTCTCGTATCAGTTTTGACATTATTAGACATTTTAATCATTTTACTCAACTGCCGATGTCATCCTTTTTTATCCCAATAGAAATGCGAACAAAGAATTTAATCTTTAAAAATAATATTACCAAGAAGTGTGGGTATTTGGTTCAAAAATATCATTCAATCATTAATAATCTGGTTTAAGGACAATATCGATCTCAATATTGCGTATAGCCCGGTCAATGAACACACAATTTTGCTAAAACCAAAAAAAAAATTAAATCAAGGATACAAATATTTGGGAGTAGATAGTTGAAGGACCTCAAGGATATTTTACTTTTATATGTGGTAATTTTAACGCCAAAACAGGAATGAAATCTAACCCTACAGAAACACCACTGGAAAACTTTGGCTTGGATGGTAGAAATGAACGTGGCGAAATACTGTTAAGGTTCATGCTGCAACATGAACTATTCCAAACGAACAGTTTTTTCAAAAAGAAACCACAGATAAGATGGACATGAAAAGGTCCTAACAGAAAACTCAAAACGAAATAGATTTATTAACACGGACAAAAACACACCGTTAAAGACATCACGTTCTAAAGAGATTTATTACCTATAGCGATCACAGAATGTGCGAGGTAGAATAGAAATAAGCTTAAAGAAGAAGATGTATAAAATGATTAAAAAGAAGAATAAATCAAAACCATGGATAAAACCATCAGATGTAAATAGTTTTCAGCAATGTTTTTCCGACATACTTAGTAGTCCTGAAACAGAAAATAATACAAAGGAGTTAAATAATTAACAAATGCTTTACTGGAAAGTAAAAAAATTCTATCCTAGGACTTAAAAAGAAGAGAAGATTAGCCAAAATACTAGGCAACTAATGCAGAAAAGAAAAGAAATGAGAAGCGAGACGAAAACTAAAGCCGACGAACTACAAAAAATGAATAGAGAAAGAGAGAAAGAAATATCTAAATCTGCTAGACAAGACACTCAAAAATACAACCAAGAACTTATCGAACATACCATTGAGAACAATAGAAGTATAAAATTATTGAGAAAAGACTAAGAACGGGGCCAAAGCAGATAAAAAAGGTTAAAGATAGAAATGGTCCTCTTAACAACCAACAGAGAGGAAACCCTTAAAATAGTGAAGACTTCTACAAATTGTTGTACACAAGCCATCACAAAGCAAATAGCAGAGAAGATCAAATACTAGAAATATTTGATTGATGGATTTGACCGTAACTTGATGGAGATACATTTTATGTAATAATAAAACACTGAAAACTTTGTTTTCAAACTTCCACAAAATTTATTTTAACTTCTTATCACTACAGCTTTTCTTGACTTAAAAACCTACGACAATGGACGAACATGACCTCCATAGGACTATTCAGGGCTGCTACAAATAAGATTAAATGGGCAAATGTAATGGTCAACGTCCTTAAGGATAAAGGCACCTTAAGAAGAAGAAGAATCACTACCGCTGTTTCGGCTAATTGGCTTTCTCAAGTGATCTATTTTTGACATGCGTTTACACTTTATAGTCTCTAATGAAATAGGCTGAGGAGGGGAGAACTGTTTGTCTCAAGATGGTCATTCAGAATTATGTGTGTTTAATCTGTGTTTTATAATTAATCTGTGTTTTTTAATTTGTTGATTTTCATAGATTCTAACAAGGATAGCTTAAGGCCTTTATTTTGAATGTGAAGAATTTTAAATTCGTCATTATAAGAATGATGTGTGATCTAGAAGGTAAAGTGCGTATGAAGAATCTGTTTTTCTATTATTAAAAGCCCTTTTATGTTCTGCTATTCGTTTATTAAAGTTTCTACCATTTTGACCGATGTAAGTTTTTGGGCAGTCGCCACATTTAGGTTTGTACACAACCACTGTGTAAGTGTTTTATTTTGGCTCTTGTTATTTTTGATATATTTGCCTAGGTTGTTATTTGTTCGGAAAGCTGGTGTTATTCCTTTCTTTTTTATGTGTTTTGGCTATTTTTGTTGATATTTTGCCTGTATATGTAATCTAGCAAAGATACTGGGTTTTTTCTTGGTGGTGGAAAATTATTGTGTTATTATATTTATTCAAAATAGTGTTCAACAACTATCATCCACGAGACCATATTGAACACATCATCATCATATATATCATCTATCTATCACTATATTGTAGGTTTCAAATTTTGTTTAGCAACAAAATTTTTTTTGAAATCTTCCATAAATATATTTGCTAATATAGGAGATCATATCCCATTGTTACACACCAAAATGTTGTTTATTGAATTCATGATTCTACTATGTGAGAGGGATATCAGGTTTTTCAGTCAAAAATAAAACTATTTTATTATCTCGTCAAACTCGATATTTCGCGTACATTAAAATTAATATTAAAAATAATATTAATATATGGAACATACTTAAAATCAAATAAAAACTCATAGAGTGGAATTATTAAATGGCAAAATAAAATACAATTTTTAAAATACATTAAATTCTTGGGGTTTCAGGTTCTTGACCTTCCAAGTGAAGCATAGAGGTTCAGTGAAAACGCGCCATCGGGTTCTATTTTGCGCTAAGGCATTTACCTCATTCCAAGGCTTTCCTTGACCTCTCATCTCGTCCATGATCAATCTTCTCCAAGTTTGTATCAGGAGACATCTTTTTCTTCTTCCTTGGGGATTCCACTCTAGGGCAATATTTGCAATACTGGAATTATTTTTTCTGAGTGTGTGACCAATCCAACCCCAATTTCTGGACTTTATTTCTTGTTCTTCATTTTTTTGTTCGGTCAGGTGTAGTAGATCTCCATTTCTGATAATGTTATATTAAAATTTACTAAAATATTATTTGAATTAAATTCAATATTCGATAATTTATTAAAAAATGTTGTGTAATATTTTTAAATACATAAACTAAAATTATATTAAAGTATATTAAATCAAAACGTCAGAAAAATTTATTTTTAAGCGAAATTGTGACATGTTTCCAACAAAAATAATGAATAACATTATAATAGACTTGTGACTTACTGAAAGGCGGTAGCTGATGCCAAAGAAATTCGTTTTTACACAAATGTTAAAATATGTTATTACAGTGATTTATTTTTTATTCTAATTGTCCAATTTTTTTGCAGGTAAGCCAGTTACTACAGATTCTAACGTACTACTTTTATTAGACAATATGTAAGTACATAATTATTTTAACTATTTACCAACTATATATAAAGGAACATTTATATAAATAGATACATTATATTTTAATTTTAACGAAACGTTTGAAAAATGTCATTTAATGCATGTGTATAAACTTACATCGGTCAAACTGGTAGAACTTTCACTAAACGAATTTTAAAACATAAAACAGCTTTCAGTAATAGAAAAACAGATTCTAGATCATAACCATTCTTTTAATGACCAATTTCAAATTTTTTACATTAAACATAAATGCTTTAAGCTATCTTTAAGCAAATCTATGGAAATTTACAAATTAAAAATATTGAAATAATTCTAAATGACCAACTTGAGACAAATAGTCATTTGTCTTTGGTTTAAAGACTATAAAGTGTTAAAATATCTTACAACAAATAGATCACTTAGTTAACAAATACAGTCTTAAAAACAAAAGCTTTTAATGTTTTGTTGTTAGATAAAGTGACTTTCCATTAAGTAATCGTCGGATCCGTTACTTGCAAAATAAGATGTAAATTCTCATCATTATTTGGCAAATACTTCTTTGTAGTGTCGTTCTAGCTTGGATAATAATATGATACTAATATAATACTAATACCTTGGAGCATGGATCACAGAACATACTGATCAGACAAAAGAAATAAGATGCCGCATTGAAATTGCACGGCCAACTTTTAATAGAATGACAAAACTTTTTTGTAATCGCGATATCAATATCACGCTCTGAATAAGAATGCTTTGATGTTATATTTTCTCTGCCCTTTTGTAGGGGGTTGAAGCTTGGACAATTAAAAAATTTAACATTAAAAACCTAGAAGTATTCGAAATGTGGTATTAACCGACGTATTTTAAAAATATCATGGATGGATCGCAAAACAAACGAACTTGTTCTCGAACAACTAGGAAAACAATTCGAAGTTTTAAATTCCATAAAAATCAGGAAATAAGAATATTTAAGGCACATCATGAGAGGAGAAAAATACGAACTAGTAAGGAATATAATGCAGGGTAAAATCAAAGGCAGAAGAAGTGTAGGAAGACGTTAAATCTCGTGGCTACGCAATCTCCGTGAATGGTTTCGATGCAGTTTAATTGAACTATTCAGGCGCGTAACCAACAAAATTATAATTGCCAGAATGATTTTTAATCTCCGATAGGAGTGGAACTTGAAGAAGAAGAAGTGTCGTTATACACACCTACACTTATTCTTTTATAAAAATTAGTCAATTTGGACCTATCTATAAAAATAGATTAGTTAATAGAATTATCAAATACAACTTCTACAAGAACAATATTAAGAAATAAGTATTTTATTTTATTGTGCTACATTTTTATTTATAGATTTTTGCGCCGCATCCAAAGTGTTTTCTTTTCTCTAAAACGGTGTAAAAAATACCCGAAAGGCCTACTTTATATTAGTTTTCCACTCGCGTGTGATGTTCATATTGTAAAAATCAGCAGAACAAAGAAGATCTTATCGGTTCAATAGAACAAAGACTTTTTCTGTCTTCCACTTCTCTTAAAACGTTTTGACACGCTGCTTTATTGTGAAGTGGGATAAAAAATAACACTAAAATTCTTTCTTTAGTGCTACTAAATTTGTAGTTTTTATACTATCTACAACTAACTTTGATAAATAAAATCTATTTAATCGGCCCACTGTAAAAACATTTTTAAAAACAACAACAAATGAAATACATGTAATTTAGCCAGAAAATAGAAAATTATCCAAAAACATTTAAACATTAAACCTTTAAATTTAAAACATTCTTCTTCTTTACGTGCCATTACGTACAAGGTTGACAATCATCACTGCTATTCTAACTTTTGAAACTACAGCCCGAAAGAGTTTATTTGAACTGCATCCAAACAATTCTCTGAGGTTTCTCAGCCAGGACATTCTTCTTCTAGCTATGCTGCGCTTTCTTTGAATCTTTCCCTGCAATATTAGTTTTAGGAATTCATATCTGTCACCACGTGTTATATGACCCGTTCAGGGACAAAAATATCGAATATTTTGAATTTTTAAGTTTTTGATTTTTGAAAATAAATTCTGGTCATTTCAGCCGTTTGTTGTGAAGAAGGGTTCATTTAACAATATTTAATATACAATTTTAAGTTTTTATGCAAAGAAAATTAAGAAAAAAAAAATGCTAAATGTTAGGTAAATAAGATTATTTTACTTTAAACTTTAATGCCAATTTAGATTGTTTAAACAAGTCGTTTTAACTTAAAGAAATGCATGATTAGTAACGTGTATTTTCTTCTCAAGTTCTTATTACTGCCTGCATCCTTCTCGGTATGCTTGCAAGTAAGTTTGGGACATATCCTTAGGAAATTGCATTTTATTCATCCTGTGCAGCAAGAGGAAGCTGCTCTATCGTATTTGGAACAGGATATCTTTGTCGTATGTGGTATTTTAGCTGATACCCACATGTACTCTATTGGAATTAAATCTGGACTAAAGGGTGGCTAATCCAATCTTCGAATTTAGACACCTTCAAGATAATTAATTATTATGGCAGCGGTATGTGGTCAATCATTATCGTGTAATAATATGAATCTGTCGTATCTAATGTATCCAACATATGGCAAAACACGATTTGCAGTATGTTTTAAACGTAAGAGTCATCAGTCATCCGTCCAATCACTTCCACCAGTGCGGTGCGTTCCTCCCAACTAATACCATCCCAAAGCATTATGCCATCACCCCCAAAACTAACAGTCTGGGCGAGACTGCAGGTGACGAACCTTTCCCTAACTCTTCTGTAGATGTGGTTTTAACTATTTGGTTTTCATATTAGGATTCTGGTCTCATCAGTAAAACGAACATTTTTTCAGTTGTCGATATTCCACTGAATATGTGTTCTTGCAAATTCTAAACGACGAGCTTTTGTAATTTTGGAGAAGACGTGGACCTTTGGCAGGGCATCTAGGCCTTTAGTTTGCTTCTTTTAATATTCGTCTAATTGTTTCTAAAATTACATTAACTTGTCTACCACTTAGTAGCTCATTTCTGAGGTGGATCGATGCCAATAAGTAATTTCATGTATAATTAGGAACCAAAAAACAGACATTAATTGCGATTGTGCACCTTGGTCGTCCTTGACTAGGTCTTCGTTCAAAATTTCCTGTTTTGTGGTACTTTTTAAAGTATTGGAAACTGTAGATTGACTTCTCCTGAGACGTCGTGCGATATCATTTTGTGTATGTCCTTCCTCGTGTATACCCTACAAAATTACAATCTATGCTGATTGGGCTTCATCGCAGTGGCAAATTCGTGGCATACTTGTTTTAACCTGAGTTAAATCAAAACGATATTTAGTTAAATTTAATAAATTAAACTAAAAATAACCGATATATTATGATTTTTTTCTTACTTGAAGAAAGTTTTTTATGATAAAATATACGAATGACACTAAACGCTAAATAAATGTCAAAAAAATGTCAAAATATTCTAAACTAACTGAGAACATCAGCCTACTATATGAGTAATATCAGTAATCTAAAATTATTTTGAAATAATAGTGAATCCAAAAACAATTGAAAAATTCTAAAATATTCGATATTTTTGTCCATGAGTGTATTAAAGTTTTCTTATTTCGATGGAATTCAACAGTATCTCTCTGAATTCGTTATTCTTCTTAGTACTTTTTGATTGGTTAGTCTGTCAGTCCAGGGATACTCATCATTCTTCGATATGACCACATTTCAAAAATGCTTCCAATTTATTGAGACTTTGTTGACTTAATGTCCGTACCATACAAAAAAACAGAAAATACATAACACTTTAGTACTCGTTTTCTAACATTTAGGCTGAGGTTTCTACAATATAATATTTGTTTCATATTATTGAATGCACTTCTAGCCTGTTCTATTTTAACTCTAATTTCTTTGGTATAATCGTTTGTTCCAATAATCTTTGCTTCTAAATAGTTATAATTCTGAACTCGTTCTGTCGGCCTATTATTTACGTGTAGATTGATGTATCTAATGTTTTTCTTTGATATAACCATGAATTTAGTTTTCTTTATGTTTAGTATCAGACCAAATTCTTTACTCAATGCAACAACCCTACCTAAAATTCTTTGTAGATCTGTAATATTTTCTGCTATTGGTATTGTATCATCAGTATATCTAATTTCACGTATGAGTAGGTCATTTATTTTTGAGCTTACTACTTTATTACTGCTTAAGAATCGGACGTACTGGGGAAGTTTAAAATTATCATTTTACCTTCTCAATATAATTCTCAAGTAAATTTATTCAAAAGTGGCAAAAAAAGAGGCTCAAATTACATATATTACAGCAAGCATCAATTAAAGATCTATACAAAAGAAGACTAGACCAAAAACTAGAAGAATTCAGATATGACACGTTAGATAAAATGCATGAACACATAAAAACCTGCCTGATTTCATCGGCCTTAGAAGCTCTTGGAGAAGACAACCAAAGGAACACCCATCAGAATATCAAATTAAGGGAAGACACATTGAAATGTATATAAAAAAAGAAAAAACTACACATAAAATACCTAAACACCAAAAAAACAGAAAGACTTAGACCTATATAGAGCGAAAAACAAGAGAGGTAAAGAAAAAAATAACAAATGAAAAGAACGAACGATGGGAACAAGCATGCACAGAGATAGAACGACATATCGGAGGAACGAGAAATTCAGAATCATGGCGAATATTAAAAGCACTTTAAACGAAATAAGACAGAGAAAACTCAGATCAGCAAAATTAGTGGAAACGAGTGGCAAGAATACTACGGAGAACTACTTACAGAAAACCGTCCCCAATTTCAGGAAGAGACTACAGAACATGCAGGAGATGGGACATACAACCAGATAGAAATAAGTCTGACAGAAGTTAAGAGAGCAATGAAGACATTGAAGAACAAAAAGCCAAAGGACCCGGAGGGATACCAAACAAACTAATTAAAAACGGAACGGAAAAGTTATTCCGTATGCAACACAGAATGTTCGAAAGAGGATTAAATGGAGAGGAAATACCAGCGGAATGGACATAAGCATACATCACATCCATACATAAGAAAGGAAACAGGAAAAATGTAAAAAACTACACAGGAATTAGTATAATATCGTCGGTAGGTAGACTTTACGGGAAAATTATCAAGGAAAAACTAGAAAACTGAAATAATAGGAAAAATTGGAAAAGACCAAGCAGGGTTCACAGTAGGAAAATCATGCCTAGATCATACTTACACATTAGAACAACTGATAGAAGAAAATGGCAAAAGGTAGACTGGTCCATCTGGCGTTTGTTGATCTAAAGAAAGCATACGACTCAATACCTAGAGTCAAATTATGGGAAGCAATGAATGATCTCGGAATCCGACAAACACTAATAAAATCAGTTAAAGCACTTTACAAAGAAACAAAGTAGCTATTAAATGTGGAAATAAAGCCTACAATCCATTTAAGACGACAAAAGAACTTCTACAAGGCTGTGCTACGTCCCCTACTCTGTTTAAAAATATTCTTGGAAAAGACACTTAAACCATGGAGGAGAAAGTGCGAAGGAATGGGCATGCCAGTAAGGGACGAATACCTATACACATTAAGTTTTGCCGACGATCAAGTAGTCATCGCACAAGATGAAGAAGATCTCACTAACAGAACTAAATTCAGTGCTGTGAAAGAGAATATATAAACACCCTGACAAGAAGTATCCTGACATATGGGTCCGAAATCTGGACAATAAACAAGAGAAATAGAGGTAGAATAAGAGCAGTAGAAATGGAGTTTCTGAGGAGAAGCTGTAGACTTACAAAAAGAGACAGAATTGAAAACGCAGAGATTAAGCGGAGAATGGGAGTGCAATCAGACATAATCGACTATATAGAGAAGAAGAGACTATCCTGGTACGGCCACGTCAGAAGAGCGGACAGAGGACGGCTGGATAAAACAAAATCACAGAATGGAGCCCGATTGGAAGAAGAGAGGAAGACCCCGAAGGTCATTCAGAGACGAAATCGACGAGGCTATGGAGAAAAGAACCCTGCGAGATGGAGACTGGTATGACAGGGAAAATTGAAGAAAACGGTTGAGTTAAGGAAGACAGTGAAAACTGTGTAAATCCTTAGTAGTAGTAGTAAATTTATTCAGTGTGTTTTTCGGACATAGCTTATTAGTTCAGAAACCATAATTGGACAAGCAATATTGGCGGCAAAAAATAAAGATATCGATGTTTTGAATGCGACCATTTTGAATTTTCTTCCAGGAAAGTGGTTTTCGTTCAAATTAGTCGAAACAGTTATAAATCCGTATGACGTACTCATCTATCCTACAGTTTTTAAAGTCATTGGAATTGCCTGCACTCCCACCTAACAATTAATAATTAAAACTAGGATGAGTTTTCATTATGCTGCGTTACATTAATTACACTTAACTGTGCAATAATATGCTTAATAGTAATTAGCAAAGACTTAACTGTGTATGGCTAATGATTGCCGTGCGTTTCGCATTTGCAATAACAATAAACAAATCCAGAAAGTATTAAATCAATACAACTTTTTTTAATTTTTATGCACACTTTTATGCTTAAAATTATTTTTTTTTCCAAAGTTTAGACTTAAAAATAAATAAACAGGATTTTGTTTCGTTATTGACTTTTATCATTTAGTTTGTCCCGTTAAATCTACAAGCAACTCCATTTTTGCAGAGAATATAACTTTTATTACATAAAACAAAAAGTGCTATGGGATTACCCCCAATACAAATTATAATTTACTCATCACTGTTTGACAATAACCTTTCGCTCAATTTTTTTTGCAGCAAACCTTAAAATTGGTTAATGATTTATGATACTTTTTAAATCTCCCTTTTTCACTCCGTAAACACAACGACTAATATACTTAATTAAAGGTCCTACCTGACTGCGTCATGTCATTTAAATTTTCTTAGGGTTCTTTTGTGCGGCAAAAGCAATTTTCCTTAGTGGCAGTCACAGAGATTACTGATAAGAATATATTTTCGTAAATGACCCACTATGGTGATAAATGATGGGGAAAGAGTATCTAGCAAATGCAAAAATATCTGCGGAATTTACGCTGCGGTAAAAATGTTTCTTTGCGTCAATGTTTTCTTATCCACTTTAGTTATTTTTGTTTTGTTTGCACAGTTTTTTATTTAAATAAAAATCAATAAAATGTATATATATATATATATATATATATATATATTTATATATATATATATATATATATATATATATATATATATGTATATATATATATATCATATATATATATATAGATATATATATAATATATATATTATTGTGATATTTAAAGTCTTGGTGCGCCAAGCAATTAATTAGCTAATTAATTAATTAATTAATTAAAATTATTTAAATGATATGATTATGACTTTATCACACTTTTTAATTCTCTTATATCAGGGTTAAATTCGTGCTTCAATATCTATGCTGTTACATGTGAAAGGTAAGGGCCAAAGAATACCGGAATAATAAAAAACACATATGATATAACACTATATATTCAAATAAAAATAATGAAATAATTCACACTCAAATGTTTTCAATAAACAAAATCTCATATAATGATTCTCAAAATTTTGTTCTACGTACGTGAACCTTCAAAATTAATGGTACAAACAATATTAATTGAAATCTCAAAATCCCAAATTATTCTAACTCTCCTAATCAAAATATTTATATCCTTTCTAAATTAAGTGTAAAAATTGTGTTATCAATAAAAGAAAAAACTGCAGAAAACAAAAATACTCTCAGGCGCTCCCTAGGTAATCAGCAATCTTACAACAAATTATTGCAAGTTTATCGTCCTTAATGATCTCCTTCAAATGCACGAATCGTTCAAATTATGCTAGCTTCTTCTTCTCTCATAAACTGAATCTCTCGTTGGCCTGAGTGAAAAATGACTCTTGGAATATCTTTTCTTTACGATAAACTGAATCTCTCGTTGGCCTGAACAGTGACTCTTGGAATATAAGTAGAAAAATATGACTTACCACCTTTTACTGGATCAGCTTCTGTCAGATACACTAACTACACGAAAACTCACAAACTTTCACTGCTACTGCTTCGTACCTCTGGGAAACTACCCGAGAAACAACGGCCGTTCGCCTTGCACCCTTGGAAACCAACTGACTATCTTTTCTCTCTCAAAAATGTAGCTAAACTTTACGATTATTAAGGGCATTGGCGAGCGGAACAGGGATAGAACTTTTTTAAAAAAGGATTATAGGCACGTAACTTTAAAAAATTTGCTAATATCCACATTTTTTCTAATAACTAACTCGGATTTTATCATAGAGTATCGTGACCACATTGTAGAAGATTTCCATTTATTTTCATTTTCCATTATATTAAAATATGCCAGTAAAACATCTTCGGTAACTTGCGATACTCCTCTTGTATAGCACCACTCTTGTAAGTACTTGTACGCTAACCGATACTTTATTCCGGACTTGGAGGGCCCCAAACGTGCCACTGCATCATTAGCTGCGGACTTAATTTCGTTTAGGTTTTCCATTTTCGCACTAAATTTGCGCTTGCGGTTGCAACAACAATAAGCTGTCTTTAATAATTGCAAACAACTATCAAACAACTGTAACCAGGGAGACGCAAATCCCACCGACGAGTTAATTATTTTAATTTCTAACATCTAGACGACTTTGATAGTTGTCGCAGTTAATTTCGAGTAAAATTAGCGTATGAATTGTACTATTTATGGTTGAAAATTGCTATGTTTGAAGAAAAAATAGTATACTTTATTCGGCAAAGAAGCGACTTTTCTTGACTTGCCCTCTATTACGCGCCAAACGAAGTGAGAGTGAAGTGAATATCGGGCGCGTCAAGAAAAGTCACGCTTCTCCGCCTCATAAAGTAATATACTATTATGTATAATATAAGGGAAAAAACTTGACTAGACAAAAAATCAAATTGTGAACACAAATTATTGTTAAAAAAAACGCGCAGTAAAATACGAGTACTTTTTCATCTATTCGTTATCTAGTAACCCCCACCTATGTCTTAAAATCTTCAGATATCTGCGAAAAATTTTGCTGTGAAATCAATGATTTTTGCATAACCAGACTAGCTACTGAATTTATGTTTACAAATGCCAATCATTTATATTCACCTAATGGAAAAAATTTGTTTGAACAAGATAGAGACTCCCAGCATGTGTTCGTACGTTAATTTTTAATTATATGCTTTCACGGGAAGTGGATTGCAAGACGAGGTTTTATAGAGTGGCCTACAAGGTGGCAGTATCTATTATCTTTAGACTTTCTCCTGTGAAGTTATATAAGACGCAAAACTTCCAGGGTTTGAAGATAGAACTAGGTGATAGATCTGAATTATGATAAAACTTCTTGATGGTTAATTTCTCACATTTACATATTGTCAAAAAAAATTGGAAAATCAGTTCAAAATAAATTTTATAATTAAAACACATTAATTGTAGAAATTTAGCCTATTACTGTATATAATATATCCTTGAAGCATTCGAGATGTGGACCTACCGAAGAATATTAAAAATAAGTTGGGTAGACCGAATAACAAATGTTAAGGTCTTCAGAAAGATGACAAAGGAAATGAAAATCATGAATACGATTAAGATAAGAAAGTTACAGTATCTCGGCCACGTTATGAGAGGGGATAAATATGTGTTGCTACAAACCATAATGTAGGGAAAAATACAGGGAAAACGACAGTATTGGAAGAAGAGACGCATCTCCTGGCTCAACAATCTGGGAAAGTGGTATAAGTGCAGTTCCTTTGACTTGTTCAGAGCTGGAATCTCAAAAGTGAAAATAGCTGTGATGATTACCAACCTCCTTAGAGGAGATGGTACCTAAAGAAGAAGAAGACTGATATAATATATAATATATATATATATATATATATATATATATATATAATATATATATACTGGATGGTGAATCGTTAAACGGGCAGTAGTAAACTCAATGGGAAATTTTAAATTGTTAAATTGCTGCTTCTCTAATTATTTTACACCAAAAGTCATGGGAAACTATTTCTAGAGGACTAAAATCTGAATTAAAAACAAATGTTAAAACCGTTTTGCGAATCAAATGTACTTCAAAATTTTGTAAAAATATAATACATTTTTCAGGCCACCCCTAAAAGTTAGACCCACACGTAATGCAAGAATATATATTATGATGTGTGTGTTTTATCATATTGATGTCAAATGTTTGAAAATTTGAATTGTCTTTTTTTATTTTATGATTAAATTATAAACAATCAAATTTACTAAATACTACTACTACTGAACAACAAATATTACTTTGTGAAAAATAAATTATATTGTTTACAAATCGATCAATATAATGAAATGTACTCAGTTGACGAAAAATCGCATAATGTTGTATTCAGGCAATAGCGCGAACCTTTTCCTGTCACTACCGGATCTTTATTTAACATAAGATATTCTAATACACTAAAATTTAATTCCATGTTAAGTTAAGTTATACAACAATTCAATGAATTCCAATATACTGTCTTTATTCCTAAAAATAATTTATGATAATTTCTAAACATAAAACTAACAAATGTTATAATAAAACATAAATAAAACATTTTTATTATTGCTGTTTTCCCCTCAACCGAGTACATTTTTAAAATAACTTAATTTTTTTAAACAATAAATCACAAAATTTTGGCAATTTAAATCATGAATTAATATAATATAGTTGATTTAAATATTCTCAAATATCAGAAACATAAATATCACAAAACGCTACACGTAATACACATTTTTTCACGGCGTCTGGCCTGACTTTTAGGGGTGGCCTGAAAAATGTACTTTATTTTAGCCAAATTTTGGAATAAGTTTAAATCGTAAAACAATTTTAACAGTTGTTTTCGATAAATATTTGAGTCCTCTACAAATAGTTTCTCATGACTTTTGGTGTAAAATAATTAGGGAAGCAGGAATTCAACAATTTAGAATTTCCCATTAAGTTTCCTATGGCCCGTTTGACGATTCACCACCCTATATATATGTATATATATATATATATATAATATATATATATATATATATATATATATATATATATATATATACAGTATTGGAAGATTCAAAACGGAACATACGAATTATTAATACAATTATTAAGATCCCCTGACCTGCAATTACCCAGTGTAAATTTCAATATAACGTCGCGATGTCTTATAATTAATTCATTTGTTCGACTGGATTGCTACTCCTTGGTGACTTCTAGTAGCGTATTCGACAGGTGTACGTCGACACTGTTGTCTATCGTCCACTGATTTTCTGTGTTTTTGTGCAGATAAGAACAATGTTTTATTAATAACAATTTTTTTGAGTTCATTAGATATTATTTGAATTGGTTAGTGTATAGTTTAATATATTTATTATTCCAAATATTGTTGATAATTTAAAATTTAAAAGGATGTATATTATTATGATACATCAAAATCTACAGATTTTTGCCGAAGGTATCTATCGATTTGGCAACAGTCCCAAGGAACATCACTGGCCGAGCAAAAGAAATACATGCCCTTTGCTTTGCTTCTCATTATAACGCCATAAGCTGAAATAAAAGTAGTGTTTCTAACCATAAACCATGTATACAAACAAAGAAAAAGTACAAATTTTAAAATGATATTATGGGGGCAACTCGTACCGTGATATTATAAATTTATTTACTTGTGCGTATGAAGATAGGCCAATACCGACACAATCAACTATTAGTCGTATTATTAAGGTGCGCCACGTGCGCAGCAGTCGAAAAATATCGACTGGAGAAGGAGTCCAGTCGAACAAATGAATTAATTATAAGACATCGCGACGTTATATTGAAATTTACACTGGGTAATTTCAGGTCAGGGGATCTTAATAATTGTATTAATAATTCGTATGTTCCGTTTTGAATATTCCAATACTGTATATATATATATATATATATATATATATATATATATATTATATATATATATATTTATATTATTTAACCTAAGCTGTTTATCCTGTTTCAAATCGACGTGTGGTTAAATTTCGGGTCACAATTTTCACTTAACTCGCCACTGACGGGATTATCCTCATAACCCATCTAAATGCGCACACCAAAGTAGATATATTTAATGAATTTTAGAACCTTCCAAATATTAGTCTATCGCCTTTCATACAGTTTTCAGGTTTCCTATAAAGCTTCACGTGCTTGTCGAATACGTAAAAGGACGGAAAGCCGTTGAAAGGTGTTTTGAAAATTTATACGAGCGCCGAAGATATGAATACCAAAGCAGAAGGTTTTATTTTCCTTGTGTATTTGGAATTTTCGACCGAAATGAGGGTATTTTATACAATGTATCGGAACTTTTTTGGTTAGTAGGTTGTTAAAAATATGAAGCAGTTCAAATCAAAGGCATAAATGTCAAGCTTGTCCAAAAATAAGCTAGGTATATACATATTCATCAACACGAGTTATAAAATAAAATATGGTTACATTGATCGTTAAAACAAAATAGACATTAGTTTGACCAGACATTTTTCTATAAAATTGTAATAATTTTAAATGAAACGAACAGTCTTAATTTATATAAACTATGCATTAAAAGCTTTATATTATCTTCAAATTTCAAGCGCTCTGGTAAATCAAAATATGGTAATGATTTTTTTAAAAAGAAAATTGTCACTTTAACTGTCATACAATTTGTCACTTTTTACAGATATTTTTTCATTACACGTTCCTCTTAGATCTTAACGTCCCGATCAGTAGCTGTATATAATGGCCAAAATGTAAAAATCTACAGGACTCTTCAGTTCTAGCTAAACCCCTCAAGAAAAAATAATATTTGACTGTCCTTGAGAGACCCGATCTCTTTGGGTTAATGCAACACGCGGCAATTGTAATGGCAGTTTCTCTAAAGATGACTGCAATTATGCTTTCCACTATATTTCAATCCAGATTTTCCAGTGCATAGCCTATTTTGCTGAAGTCAAATTCTTGACGTAATAATTACAAACGATTTTCTTTAAATGAGTTAGAGTATTCTCTATGTTTTCGTATCCTGGTCACCATATACGCTATACTTTTCTAAGTTTATTCTGCTGATTTTTCAACTCATCCAAGCGACCGAACTTTTATTAAATACGAACGAGATTCCTTTAGTCATCTCGAGGTCTTGGGGAACTGTAACGAGTCCGTCACTTCAATAATTCGTTAATCACTTTTAAATAAAATTTTTAAATCGATATTCCATTAATATTTTATAATTTTTGATATTAAACATAAACTATTAATTTAATATTAAACAGCGACAGTTTTGGCAGATATGCTCTCACAGATAAGCAATTAGATTCACTTCTGTTCTAACTCCGGGGAAAGAAAGTTGGGTTTAAAAAGTAGGTGACCAGGGATGGCTTAGAAGTTGATTTTTAGAATATAAAAGTTTTTTTAGAGAAGAAGAAATTGAAGAAAGTTTTGGTTTGTTTTATTTTGACTGTCCCGCTTGGTTTGTAGCCACTCTAAGCCGGTTAGTGTATCCAATTACCAATAAAAAATATAAAAACAGCCATTTTGATTTATAAAATATTGTCAATTTTCCTTTGATAGTTGATATGTCTCTCTGTCATTTCTTATATCATTTCATTAAGAAATATTCTGAATTTTAATATAGTAATGTTATAGAATCATGTATTTTGTTATTTTACTTCCCGGCCTTAAAAACATATAATTATTTATCTTAAACTATCTTTTATCTATTAAGACTATCTATAAAAATATTCTGTCTTATTCCGTTCTTTTATATTCTAAAATATATCCATAACATGCTTTTAGTTAAAATTGTCTATTTAATCAATTCATTTTACATAAAATATTGTTAAGCCATACGAAGGTCACATTATTTACTAACCATTAAGGCTTTTTGCTTTCATACTTCATGCTTTCATAAGTAACTTTTTATACAGCCTTTCAAGGTTAATGAACCTTTTTTCCCTATCTTTTATCTGTTATTAGAGTAAGATGGAACTCTAACACAAATTTTTTTTAGCCAACTAAAGCAGTTAGGCAGGAGTCAAGGAAGAATTCTTTATTTTGTTTTTTTCTTATGAGATATTTCATTTTAAAGAAGGATACAGTTATTCCCTAGTCAAATTTACACCTGATTCTAGGGTTGATTCTTCTCTGTCTTAGCTGTTCCCTCAGATGTGCAGATCTTACATTACTATTCCCAGAACTCTTAAAGAAACCAGCCAAAAGTATCTCCCTCATTTAGAGTTTGGAACATTGTAAATCTGTATTTAGTTTATTCATTAACTTTAATTTTTTTATATCTTTTTTTTTAACTTTAAATCGTACTATTTTACCTAATAATAAAAAACTGTCGTTTTTTCTAAAATAATTACTGAATAATATTTAAGGACTAAGTATCAACTATAGGTTGAGGTTTTAAATCCCCCCGATCAACTCTGTTGTAAGGTTTTATGTTACATTTAATCAGAGAGTTTTTTATTGATCTTTTATATTATATATTTAAACCTTTGGGAATTTATCCCTTCAGGATAGTGCCATTATTACTCTATTAGGACATTTAATTGAAAGCCGAAGTACAGAGTTACATCTCTAGTAGGCAAGTATATTACCTTTTTAGGTAGAGTCAATAAATTTTTTCTTATATTTTGTTATTTGTAAATTCAGGTCATCAAGGATCAATTGTTTATAACCAGTGAATTTTTTTAGTATATAAGTAACTAGGTTAACTGTACATAAATAGTGGTGGTAGTATATAAATTATACTGTATATATTTGGCTAGGTAATAAATTTGTTGTGAAGGCTAAATATTTAAATTATTACCTGTTATCCTTTTTATTTCAGCAAACAGCTTTACAAGATACCTTGGAAGTTATATGTTAATACTTTCCTGGCGCCCAATCACATTAAAGAGCAAATTCTATAGTCTATCACTTTTATTTACATTATTCCTATATATATTTTTTATTACCTTGTCATTAATTTTCTCATTTTACGGTGTCAGTAGGGAATACAAATTGGTCGAATCCTCTTTTGAGTGTCAAGTAGTCACTCTCCGGCACATTCTGCTAGTTAGCTTTAATTTATTGGTTTTTTTGTACATTGGTGCTCTGTTGTAAATTGTTACATTATTCCAAATATTTTTGTTACATTACAAAAACACATATTTGCTACATTGGCATTCTACTCCCCATTTACACATTTTTGTCACACAACACAATGTGTTATAAGGACTTTTTACGGAAAACTAAAGAGATCCTGTTGAACTTAGGTGGCCACGCCGAATATAGCACTTTTTATTTTGCGTAATGTAATACAAATTCATTAAAACTGGGTCACAGGACAATCTCTGATCCGATTCTGAAGAGTTTGTGCATCTTTTGTTTCGTTTAAGTGAGCACATGATGCAAGATGATAAACATTAGTAACATAAACAACATTTACCCTTTGTTAAATCTCATACGTATCTTCTCATTTTCTTTGTACTCTAGGAGACATGCCTTGACGCCTCTTTAGATAATAAAACCAGACAAGATCATTTTTGTTCAAAGCTATTATTCTTGCATCGAGAATCATATATAAATTTTTGATTCTATCACTGATTCTTAATTTGGTATCAGATGGGTTTTAGTCCTTTCTGTAAAATAACCCATAAATATTAGAAAAGATTTATTTTCATTATTAAATTTCTGGAAATGAACCTGTAATGGCTACTCTTTGCAGAGGACAATCAGCATTGTACTATTTCTTGCGTGTCCTCTTTTTACCAACTGGACCATTACTGGTTTCTTACAGTTAACATTTTGGTAACACATTCTTACATCATCTTTACAGTTTACCCAATAGAACCGTTCTCGAATCTTTGGCAGATTCTTCGTAATACCAAAGTGTCATGCGTCTGATGCACTATCATGCAATCAAGCAGTATTTCTGACACTTAACTTTTAGGTAGAATCAACTGAAGCTGCGATTATGTAAAAAGATTATCTTTTAGTACCAGGCAACTCCTTTGGCTACTGTAGGATATAACTTCTAGAGCACTAATGTTTTTACAAAGGTTTCTCACCTCGACGCATCCAATAAAATAGTCCTTTTATACATAGATTATCTGCTTGGGCGTCTTGTAGTTGTGAGATTGCCATTAATCATTAATGGTGGCGGTTCGTCTGACAGGGCAAAGTCGTTTCTTTAATATAAAACAGATTACAATTTGCACTGCAAGGTAATCTAGAAAAAGAAGAAACCTTCTGCGATATACGTATTTATGAAAAGGATCGCAAGTTTGTACTTTGCCTAGCAATTTTCTGCTGTAAATATAATACGTTTTTCCTGGTTTCGATCAGACTTTGCTAAAATAAGCGATGACTTTTTATTGTCCATCCTGTCCACCATGCTAGCATCGGTATCCAAACCAATGTTTCTGTATCTCGGAGTAAAAAGTGTAAAAGTTTTTTGACACGTTTTACTCAGTGTATCCTCTTTGCGTTTTTCTGTCACCTTGGTTAAATGCTTGACGATATTAGTAAATTCTTTTACAAATCATTGGCAATATATACATAGACCAAAGATACTTTAAATATTACGTTTTTTTTTATATTGGTCAATCCTTAATTGCTGACATTTTTTCAGGATAATTTGTTAAATCATTACTCGACACAATATGTCGCTTATTTACTTACACAATATATACTTAACAGAATATAACAAGTCGGCGTATCTATGTTTCGTGGACCTTACGAAGGGATTTAACTGGGTCAAATTAAAAGACGTAATTCATTTACTGTACGCAAGACAGATATTTTTAGGAATAATAAAAACGATCGAAAATATCTACCAAAACAACACAACAAAACTAAAAGTAGAAGAGGTGCTAACCGACCCCATTGAATCTGGCAATTCAATAAGACAGAGTGGTTTTTGGATGGTTACAACAGCAAATTTACTAAGATGTAAATTGGAGCTGAAAGGTACTGGAGGAAAATAGACGAAAGGCAGAATTTACAAAACAGTCATCAGACCAATAATCACGCGGCAGAAACAAGACCTGACACAAAGAGGACAAAAAGGATGTTAGAAACAGCAGAGGTGTAAACTCTTAGTAAGACATGGTAAGACACTATGAGACAGAGCTAGTAATACAGATATACGACGTAGATGACAGGTGAAGAACATCAAGAACTAAGTAAGAAAAGTAGAATGGGACAATCATATAAGGCGAATGACAACAAATAAAGTAGTAAAGATGGAAAGAGACTGTTTCCCAATAGAAAGACGATCAATAGTAAGACCACGAAAATAATTGAACGACAACTTACTGGGGGCACATTGAAAAACAGACAGAGTCACATCTATATAAAAAGAGGAAAAAGAATATATACTTAACTTCTCGTCGAAATATGATATAAACATGGAAGCATGACATAAACTAAAATGATTAATCGTAAACTGCCAAAGGCCTGATCCTATCTAAAATGCGATTTTCTCCCGATCAGCTGATGTCATATCTACTTACAAATATTCAATTTTTAAATCAAATATGGAGAACCCATAAGAACCGTCAAGAATATTCAATGTCCCGTCTATTCTAGGCAAAGTATAGCTTTCTTTTTTAGTTCAGCTGGCGGTAGTTCATACAAAAACACATTGAACAATTTTTTTTAGAACTACTATCTTTTTTCGCAAACGGAATTCTTCTAGGTTGTTGTCTCATTAGCTCATCGTCTCTGATATTAGTTTTATGCATAACCATGGTTATTTGTAACTATTTTTCTTATCAATAAAAAAACTAAATTTTAAATTCTCTCAACATAGACTGGGACTAAGACTGAAAAAAAAAACAACAATATTTTTAAATTTCAACAAAGGATAAACGAAATGTAACTTTCAAATGTGTCAAACATTGAGCATAAACTTTTAAGTAATAAAGTTTCATCCAGTTAATCAAAGTGTTGTGATAAAGACCAGAATCAAAGTTAATTGTTTATCTAGTAACAACAAATTAATTCTAAATCGTTAGAAACACAATCCCAAAGCGAAAATTTCGATTCCTTTATGGAAGGTTCACTTAAATGTATAAAGCAAACTAACTAATACCAATGACAGGTCCGAATATTTGATGTGGGTCCTTGTTAATGAATATTCCAGTAATCTAAGGAACTTTAATAGGAATACTATGAAATTATTAATTATATGTATATAGTGACCATTTGGTTGGCATTCATTATCATCTATTTTCTACCATGCTTTGAAGGAAGGATCAATGTTTGACAAATTGTGGTTGCTATAAAGGAATAGTGAAATGTGGTAAATTTTTTAAATATCGTTTTTAACCGATTAAATATTTTATGTATGAGAACTTCCTGAAAATATTTACAAAAGATTTAATAGCTCGTATAATGGAAACTGGGTAAGAGCTTGACGTTTGTACTCGATTTATTTTAGCAGGTTTTTCTTAAATGTTCTCTGCGATTGTCACTCGCTATAAATTGAGCGAGCTATACGATAAACGCAAGCTTAATAGCGGTTTATCGAAACCACCGAACGAGTCTCAGGTATTTTGATATTTACAGGGAATCAAGCGAAATACAGGATCGGATCAAATTTTTAAGAGCGTTGGTGCAACATTACGGGCCAATGCTATGTAAATGCATTAATTTTTCAAATCCTAAGAAAACTAATAAGTATTTTTGAAAAATTTAAACGCAGAATGAAAGACTACATTATTATTGAGTGCCGAGAGTCCCTTAGAATAAATAAAAAGTTTCTTTTAAATGAGATATTTAAAATTAAAAATCACACTTAGTTTTCTATTTTTTTTACCCCTGTAACTTACTAAAATAAACATTATAGAAGTTTTTAGGGACTTTCTGCCTTCGATAATAATGTAATCTTTCATTCTGTGTTTAAATTTTTCAAAAATACTTATTTATTTTCTCAGGTATTCGAAAAAAATAAATGCATTTACGCTCTTAACCCTGCAGTAGACGTGTTTAATTTGATAACTTTAATAGACGCGCCCGGACTGAGAGTCCGATAACAAAAAACTACTTCCGCTAGTTGTAGAACCGTTTTATATTACTAAAGTTATAAAAAAACTTAAACTTATACATGTGATTTACAAAAATAATACAAAAATTAATAAAAACACGTATAGGTAAAAACATTTCGTTTAACCTACTTTTCTTGGGAACAATTATTACAAATAATACTAGCATGTTCTAAGCATAGATACTTTTGCAGAAAATACAAAAATATTTTGTTAGTCGATTTTTCTTAGAGTCACAAATACAGCAACGTCTTCTTCTGGGGACAGGATACTTTTTGGGGACGTTAGTCATATACCAATGACTGGAAAAGTTGTAAAAAGAAATTTCTACGTTTAATTTTTAAATTTGGATTATTTGCAGAATATATTATAAGGCTATCTATCCCTGCAACATTTAGCATACTATAAAATATTACGAGTGGCTATCTTCTTGTATTTTCGTCAACATTATATTGAGCACAATACGGGTCCACAACGTCCACTCCGCACTTTCTTGAATTATACCACTCTACAATTTCTGGCTTATTGCTAACTGAATTTATTTTATCATCATTGTGTAAAGAAGACATGATCAAAACGTTCTTATTTTTTTTTTTTGGTATAAAAGATACCAATGTACAATCTGGTATAAACGCAAACATACTAGATATAACTGGTCTCTTACCTTGGATGAACTCTGGGATTGATTCCGATTAATTTTTGCATATAGTTCCCAAAAAAGTAAGCTTATGTGTCTTAAAACTCACAACAAGAGGTAAACTGGTAAACCAGTTGTCAGTTGTTACATTCCGGTTGGATCCATATATTCGTTAACACAAACAATCTACAATAGATTTGGCAGTATTATCTGTTTTGTATGGACCAAACGGTTGAGTGCCTACGTAAACTTCCATATTACCTGTCTTCATTGTCTTCCAGAAATCTTCAGTGTTGAGACGATTTGCTTTACGAACACCTGCAAGGTAAAGCAGGCCAAATAATTTTTAAACCATTTGTTTAAAGTGAGGAGAGTGGAAGATATATTCTACTACCCTCAGACACATGATGGATCACATTCTTACCCACTGATTGACCCTGTAACTGAACACACTGTTAGACAGATGTGTAACATTGAAAGAAAACACATCTCCTGGACCTGATGACATCCACAGATAATGCTTTAAAAATCTTCCAGAGAATATTATCCCATTGCTGACCAACCTAATCAATGCATTTCTAACGATGAGTTTTTTCCAATTCCACAGACACTGGCCAGTCATGATTCCCAAACAAGAGAAAACCCTCACCAACCCTGAATTGTTAAGACCTACTTGTTTACTGAGCACCCTAGAGGACCCTTAAGGACTGACTCGTAGAATTCCTAGACGCTGATCACTTAACAAAAGGAACCACGTCATAGGCAAGTTTCTAGACGTACAGAAAGCATTCAATCAGGTCTGGCATATAAGTCTGATCGAAAAACTTCACCTTGCTGGATTGCTCACACCTGTCGTTAAACGAATCAATTACTATCTCTCTCATCGGACGATCAGGATCAAAATAGCCGACCACTTATCCACACCTTCTACTTCCAGTACCCCAGGGCTCAGCACTTGCACCAGTAATATACACAGTCTACAAGAGTGACATCCCCAGCCCTCAGTAAAGATCAGAGTCCCTTCTACTTTACGCTGATGACACTGCTCTCCTCACGTCAGGATCACACAAAGAGCATGGACGATTGTCTGTATTCGAAAAAGCACAAAACTATCTTGATAGAGTTATTAGAGGGTGCAATAGATGGAGAATGACCATAAATCCCTACAAAAACACAACTAATTTTATTCAAAACTACAAATTGTAGCGATGTTCGGGGTCGAATTACTTTGTTAGGAGACCTTATTCTCAGAAACTCGGTTTCCCATTTGAGAGTTAACTTTACCAGGACTCTCAACTGGAAAAGCGACATTGAAGATATCCTTGACAGGGTGAGAAGGAGTTTAAACTCCTGGCAGTGTTGTCCGGTAAACTGCACAAGACGTCTTTCAAAACTTAAGTGTACAAAACATTCATCAGACCCATCATGGAATATAAGGCATCTATGCTTTTTTAAGACCTACCAAATTAATGCCATGGTAACCGAAACAAAAATCCTTAGATTCTGCATGAGGCGAATCAGGATACGTTTATCAGCATACATGCATACATTGGCAAATATTACAGCAATTAAGGACATAATCATATCCGTCAGCCGGAGGTATGTCTTCAGAACCATTGCAGGCTCGAACAACCGAGCCAAACGAATACTATAGACTCCTTACAATAGTCGAGGGCTAATACTCACCAGGCTTCCTACAAGAAAAGTTTCGTTCTCTCCAGCCAAACTTTTTTACAACACTGGACATGAACTCCTTGATGAGTATTTTGAAATTTTAGAATCAACCCCAATTAAATATCGCAGTTAACTAATGCATGTCAAAATGCTGATAAAGAGCCGTTGCTATTGTATGGCAGCTAACCCCTGAAATACCTCGTCTGAGATGCTTGACAGTTCATCCAAATTCCTCTTGTGCATGTCTTATACATCGTTCACACAGACACGCCATCTTCTAAACCCCAGCTCCTTAGTAGTCCACTACTTCTCCACCAAAACATCAATCATCACGTTTGTTTTCCCTCCATTACTACGACAAAAAAAGGAGTACCCCTTCCTTGAAGAGGCGTTAAGCCTAAACAAGGTTAAAAAACTCTGGTACCAATCTTCTTCTTCTTCATAAGGGCCATGCATTTCTGCGTAGGCGTCCACCGTACATCGTCTTGTCAGGTGAGATGTTATATAGTTAGGATTAAATAATTCTGTATTTCATAGCTGTGGATTCCTGTCCATTGTCGAATATTGCGCAGTCATAACATTTTTTTACGTCTTAGACCTCTCCCACCCTTTATCTTTCCTTCAAGTATCAGTTGCTAAAATTTGTTCTTTCTCCTCGTAATTGTGCCCCAAGTATGCAGTCTTTTTACTTTTTACATAACTAAAAAGTTCCCTATTTATTCTTAGATATTCTAAGTTTTCGACGCAGGCACCACATTTCAAACACTTCCAGTTTATTATTGGAACTGACCCTTAACGTCCATGCTTCCATTCCGTACAAGAGAATAGGTCACACGTAATTTTTAAGCATCTTCTATCGGAGTTGAAGTTCAATTTGCGATCAGTCAGAAACGTACGAAGCCTCATAAAAGCATTTCTGGCTTATTCAACTCTTGTTTTTATTTCATTTTTGGGGGTCGCAACCCTCGTTCAGCAAACAACCCCAGTATTTAAATTACCTGACCTGTTCGATTTCTTCTCCGGAGACATATATCTTTGCGTTGGAATAATCATTTTTACTTATAATCATTGTTTTTGTCTTCTTGATATTTATTTTCAAACCCGAGCTTCACTTGTAAGACTTAGATCATTTAAAAGGCATTGAAGATGTTGAATGTTATCTGCCACTATGGATGTATCATTGGCATACCTGATGTTATTAATAAATATGCCGTTAACTTTAATATCTTTATTAGAGTCTGCCACTGCTTCTGCGAAGGCCTTTTCTACGTATAAATTGAACAGCATTGGAGAGAGTATACAACCATGCCTTACTTCTTTTTTATTGGAGAAATCTTCTGTTTCGTTGAAATTTTGAATCAATTCGTGTTTTACATTATCGAATGCTTTCTTATAATTGATGAAACAGTCAAAAATATCCTTTCTTATCAGTGACTTGTTTTTTCTTTTGAAGATACCAGCAATTTCCTTATTTTTTTGTGAAGATTAAAGCTGTAGCCGAGTTTATATAGGTTTTTAGCCTCCGTGCAAAGTGTAGTTACCCAGATCTCCTTCGCTATAATTTCTTTACGAATTTGACTGTGTATATTTTGGTACCCTACTTGGTCCTGTCTAATATTACACTGCCTGCGTTGTTCCATCATCTCTAATATTTCTTCTGACATCCACTCATTCTTCGCTGTCGTTGTTTTACTCTCGAGTAGAAAAGTGTTGTTCACCTCATCAAATGATTCTTTCATGGTGATCCATGAATTTTCAACATCATCCTGAGTTGCCATATTAGAGAACCTATTGTTTATTTCTCTGTGTACGCTTTACTTGTTTCATTGTTTTTGAGTTTTCTAATGTTTACTGATGCCTTCTGGTGTTTTCTTTTAGCTGTAGCGAGCCTCAGTTTAATATTTGCTACTAAGAGATTGTGGTCGGATCCTATGTCTGCACCAGGTAATGCAGATACCTTAGTAATAGCATTCCTGTACCTTCTATTAATTGTCACATAATCTATTTGGTTCCTTATAATGCCCTGATGTCCGTCTAAAGGCGACTTCCATGTGTAAAGCCTCCTGGGTGGTAACTTATACCAAGTATTCGTTATGACTAGATCTTTGTCTTTGAAGTACTGTATCAATCTGCCCCTCTGTCGTTTCTCTGACCAAGACCATATTTTCCAACTACGTGATCTACGGCTCCTTCCCCAATATTTGTGTTAAAGTCTCCTAATACGATGTTAATTTCGTGATTCTTAGTCACCTTTAAGGCTTCGTCTAGCTATTGATAAAATCGCTCTAGTTCTTCTTCTGGCTTGTCTGCTGTAGGGACAAAGTTCGGGAGAAAGTTCTTCACGGAGACGCGCAAATTTTCGCTTATCAGAACTCCCACCCCATGTCTGTGGTGAGGGTCTGTGCTATCACCGCATGAGTAGTAAAGGGTTTTACGAATAGTAATAATCATGCCTGCTTTTCCCATAGCAATTCGCTTATGCCGAAAATATCGATGTTAATTCTGTTCATTTCCTGAATTAGATTTTGTAGTTTGCCTGCTGCATATAAACTTCTGACATTCCACGTAGCAATTTTAGTTATCTTATCAAGTTTAAACCGGGAGATTCTTCGCACTTTTGGCCATTTAAGGCCTGCCGGGACTAGGGGCCATTTGTTTTGTTTCTTCCAACATACAAACTTCCGACAAGACAAAAACTATAGACGGATGTCCTAAGAAATATAATGCGCTAGTTCCCTACTTGCTTTCCGCATCGCAGTACCGTACCTATCTAACTGTTTCAGTCTCATATACGGTATATAATTATGGTTATACAGAAGAATCCTAAAGATACCATGGACAGACAGTCACCAATGAAGAAGTACTGCGGAGGATGAACACAACCGCGGATTTGGTGAACATTGTGAAGAGCCGTAAGCTGGAGTACTTGGGACATATTATGAGAAATCAAGGCAGATGCGAGCTACTCCAATGCATTTTGCAGGGTAAAATTGAAGGAAAAAGAACCCCAGGACGAAGAAGAATATCCTGTCCTGCTAACCTGAGAGCATGGTATAGAAAGATCTCAACACAGCTAGTTCGTATAGCAACCAACAAAATCATCATAACCAGAATGATCGCCAACGTTCGGAACGGACAGGTACCCTAAGAAGAAGAATACGGTATTCTAGTAAGAAGCCGGTTTAGGATCATTTCGTTTACGCCTAATTCTAGTACTGGTGATCGATGCTGCCCTCCACCAGATTGATTCTATACTGTACTAGAAACAGGCTTGCCACTTCCGTTGAATTCACTGTACTGAATACTATATTCTCCACCTTCATCATCGTTGTGGTCTTCACCCGTATCCCTGGGCAAGGGATACGGTTGAAGGAACTGGTTCCCTATCTGAAGGCCCGCGACATGGACGCGCCAGACAGGAATTACTCATATGAGTGACAGAGAAGGTGGCTCTGTCACTCATATGAGTGACACTCTCTTTATAATAAAATTATACTATTTGTATAATTTTATTATAAATTAAATACACCAATTAAACAAGAAGTTACTATTTTGTTCACTTTTCTTTATCGTCTCTAGATAGAATCTATTTTATATTTATTCTTCTTCTTCTCATGGCACCGTCTCCTTTGGTTGGCGATCCAAATGGCAATTGTGGTTTTGGAAACTGCTGCGCTAAAGATTTCTGCGGATGAGCAGTGGAACCATCTCCTTAGGTCTTTCAGCCATGAGTTCGGGCCTCTTCCTACTGATCTTTTGCCCTGTACTTTTATTTCCAGTATAACTTAAAGTAATTTATATTTTTCATCTCTCAACACATGACCCAAGTATTTCATTTTCCTCTCTTTAATTATTCTTAGTAATTCATTTTGTTTACGCATTCGACGAAAGACCTCAACATTAGTAACTCTTTGTACCCATGGAATTCTCAATATTCGTCTGTATATATACATCTCAAAGGCATCTATTCTTTTTTTATTTCAGAGTCCCTTGTCCAACTTCCACAGCCATACAGTAAGACAGAAAATATTTATTATCTAGATATATTTTATTCCATATTTTAGAATCTGTAATTTTCTATAACCAGTATACTCATTAATTTTTTTGTTCATCCCGGTATTATATAGCGACAAAAATTATCGAAGTTAGTGAAAAGTGTCAAATAGAATGAAGCCATTTTGTTCGCAAGGACTAACGTTTTCTTAACAATGCCCAAAACATCATAAACTTTTCAGTCGAAAACATCTTTCAGTGAATAGTCCATTGGCTTCTACCGACGTTTCCAATGAATTTTCTCACAATGTCTGCTCCCAGAGGATAACGTGAGATTAAACTTCAGTTGAGAAATTCTCCTTTGGCTCTTCTAGTTGGATTATGTTCCAAATTGGATATGAACTTCGTCGTTCGCGTCGGTCGAGTAAAGAATTGGATATTTTTGCAAACGAACGTGATCCAGCGATATGCTTTGTCCTCTAATTAACGCTGTGTAACGAACGAAGAATACGTTGCAAAAAGAAATATCAACAGGGATATTTCAGTTGCTTATCCACTTTTAATGAGATGGATGACACCAAATATATTTAAACTAGCTAAAGTATGAGATTTTACATGTTTATTTCAAGTTTATTAGGACAGGCAGATATCTAATGAGACTTATTCTGCCCTATTAAGAATAGAAGTCGTAACTGACAAAATCCCTATTTTGAGATATTCGATGTTTTAAATTTTATTAATTGCCATCAACTATAATGACTCATTTAAAATCTTGTTACAACATAGCAATTTATTTTTTGATTACAAATTTAATGAGTGCGTGTAATTTTCTTTCAGAATATTTGAAATTAGACTTTTGATAGATACGACATTTAATCCTAACAAATCATGTAAAATAGGGCAAAGTAAAAAGTCTTATCTTAACCAAAGTTATAGTTTATTAAGATAAACAAAATAACATAAAGTCATAATCAGTTGTTTTAATTATCTAAAGCTCCAGGTTCCATTGATGTTGGTAAATTATTCCAAAACACACAATTTGGATTTAATTAGTTGTTTTCTTTTAGTCGTTATGCATCTAGGAATGGACTTGGGGAAGGTATATTAAAGGTATAGTAAAAAGTATATTTATCTCTAGAGAAATTTACTTGAACCATTTGTTTTAGGTAGGGCCTGGGATTAATTTTATTCAGTTTATAGGCAGAAGTACCATCTTGCCCTTCAAAAAAGTCAGCTAATTCCATAACAATTACTTGCTGTATTTGCTACTGCACCCGAAAAGTCTTTAAAATCGTATATTTTACCCATTTGTTTCATGGAGGGTTCCATAAAGTTATGAAGTTATAAAATATGGAGAAGTCATGTTTGATATGAAGTCATAAACCTACCCATACTGACACGACTATACACAATTCATCATCCCATCCAACACAATATAAGCTGTCAGCTTATCATAGTATGTTACATAGATTAACAGAAATTCCGATGTCAAAATACAACTTTGAGACAGAATTAAATATAATTAAGCAAATAGCAGTAAACAACGGATACAACGAACAAACAATTAATAAAATGTTAAATCAAAAACTACACAAGAAAGCCCTGAAATTAGTATTTCCACCATCAGCGAAAAAACCTAATACCTTCTGCTCGATTACATATACAGGCAAAATAACAACAAAAATTGCCAAACACATAAAAAAGAAGGGAATAACATTAACTTTCCGAACAAATAACAACCTAGGCAAATATATTAAAAATAACAAGAGCCAAAATAAAAAACACTTAAATAGTGTGTACAAACTTCAATGTGGCGACTGCCCAAAAACTTACATCGGTCAAACTGGTAGAAACTTTAATAAACGAATAGCAGAACAAGGGCTTTCAAGAATAGAAAAACAGATTCGACATACGCACTTCACCTTCTAGATCATAATCATTCTTTTAATGACAAATTTAAAATTCTTCACATTCAAAATAAAGGCCTTAAGCTATCTTGGTTAGAATCTATGGAAATCAACAAATTAAAAAACACAGATATAATTCTAAATGACCAACTTAAGACAAACAGTTCTCCCCTCCTCAACATATTTCATTAGAGACTATAAATTTGTAAACCCAAGCCAAAAATAAATCACTTGAGAAAAGCAATCAGACGAAACAGCTGTAGTGATAAGATTTAAAATAAATTTTGTGGAAGTTTGAAAACAAAGTTTTCATTGTTTTATTGTTACATAAAATGAATTTCCATCAAGTAACGGTCGAATCCATCAATTACTTTAAATAAGTCACTAAATCTGACTCTAAAGTCAATCTAAGGAATGAGAGAGATATTTTTAAATTATTTTATTCTTCTCGTTAATCTATTTAAATCTTTGTTTAATTTATCTTTTAATCTACCTCTCAGTTATTATAAGGATTCAGAGGAGTCTGATTTAATAAAAATTTCTTTCAAAATTTAATATTTTTTTTATTCTAAGTAATAAAAAAATTCGCTTACAGGATAAAGACGATGCCGATGTGCATTTCTTTGCTCTTAAAGGCTTCTAACTTCTTTTTTTCTTCGGTGAACTCTGCAGACTGTTTCTTTGGGGCTGGTTCTTGGAACCGTGAACAAACACTTAAAAGTGACAAAGATCTATAAAGACTTTTTCACTTCCGTACTGACTCTGCGCCAATTATGTATGTTCTTGGAAGAACATTTTTTTTAAACTGAACTCACAATTAAAACTTTTATTTTCGACTGACAAAGATTTTAGTAACAACAAAATAAATTAAATCAAAATGAAAAATATTGATTTTTTTATTGATTTTTACATTTTGTTTTATAATTTTATAATTGCTGTTTTTGCTATTCCATACGTCGCAATTCACAGTCCAATACCAGTTCAAGTGGTAGCCCCCTATTGAATTCGCGTGGTAGGATTCAATGGATGGTAGCGGTCATTGTACTGTAAAACTGTGAATGTACTGCTTTAAACCATCTATTAGTTCAGGTACACTTCAGATATAGGATCAACTAACAGGTAAAAGAGAATAAATCAAAAAAGGAAATTGTATATACCTTGGAAAACTAAAAAGACCTAAAACTGAATATAAAGAATATGAAGAGAGATCATTAGAAGACCAGTGGAACCTTACAAGGAGAACCACACTCATCATCATCATCATCATCATTCAGCCCATCCTCGTCCACTGCTGAACATAGGCCTCCCGTAATTCACCCCACAAATTTCTGTCCTGAGCCGCCTGCATCCAATTTTGATGTGTCCGTTTCAGGTCATCCGTCCATCTTGTTGGTGGTCGTCCTCTATTTCTAAAGGCATCTTGTCTGGGTCTCCACTCAAGAACGCGTTTTGTCCATCTGCCGTCCTTCGTTCTCGCGACGTGCCCTGCCCAGTTCCATTTTAAGGTTGATATTCTTTTGATTGCGTCGGTTACTCCCGATCTACGGCGCAATTCTGTGTTGGGTATTCGGTCTCTCAGGGTTAATCCCAACATGGACCGTTCCATTGCCCTCTGTGTTGTTCGACTTTTGTTTGCGGACGTCTTAGTAAGTGTTAGCGTCTCCGCACCATAGGTTAGAACTGGCAGCACACATTGATCGAAGACTTTTCTCTTCAAGCAGATGGGAAGGGCTGATTGGAAAACATCTCTTAGCTTTCCATAAGCTGCCCATGTCAACCCTATTCTACGTATTAGTTCATTGGTCTGGTTATCTCTACTTAAGCGAATTTCGTTGTGTCCCAGATATTTGTATGCTGATGTTTGTTCTATACTTGTTCCAGCTATGTTGATGTTCTCACTCAGAACAAGGTTTGTCATCACTTGTGTTTTTGAGTTTATTGATCTTTAAACCCACTTGTGTAGAGGCATGGTAGAGTCTTTCGCACATTTCGATGGCATGATCTATGCGGTCTGTTATCAGGACTATATCGTGCGCGAACCTGAGGTGACTAAGCTGCTCTCCATTTATGTTTATGCCCTTCTCGTCTAGGTTTGCACGCTTACACATGTATTCCAATAATGTTGTAAACAGTTTTGGCGAAATGGTGTCGCCCTGGCGAACTCCGCGATGAAGTTTGAACTTGTGTGTATCTTCATGGAGTCTGACGTATGCCGTGGCATTATCATAGATATTTTTGATGACAGTGGTGTAGCGGTGATCTATTCGGCACTCTTTTAAAGCTTCTAGCATTTTCTGGTGGTTTACTGTGTCGAATGCTTTCTCATAATCCACAAATATTAGGACGAGGGGTTTATTGTACTCTATACATTTTTCGATGAGGCTTTTAATAACTTGTAGATGGTCGTTTGTGCCGAAGCCTGACCTGAATCCTGCCTGTTCGCATGATTGGTAAAAGTCCATTTTGTTCGAAAGTCTGTTTGTTATGACTTTTGTAAAAAGCTTGTATATGTGTGAGATGAGGCTGATTGGTCTATAGTTTACGAGATTTGTTAAATCTCCTTTCTTAAACATTAGAATGATCACTGCATTTTGCCATTGTGATGGTGTTGTTCCTCTTTCAAGGCATTCTGTGAAAAGTATGGAAAGCATTTGTATCAGTTTTCTCGCCTCCTAACACACTAACTACAACAAAATCGGTGCCAGGACCTAAAGAATGGAAAGATAATCATTGGTTTAATAATTAGTGTAAGGCGGTAATCGAAGAACAAAATAAAGCACATAGCACAGAATATATTTGATTAGACGAACTAGAGAAAGAAAAATAAAATTTAAAAACGAAAGACGAATAGCTGATAAACTGTGTAAACAAAAAAGGGAGAACACATAAACAAATAATAAATGGACTTATTGAGATTAATTAAAATTGATTATTCGCTCTATATGTTAAAAATTTTGATCACTTATTTAACAGTGCTAAAAATAATAATTGTAAAAATAATTATTTAAACAAAATCTAATAAAACCAATGTTACATAACTGGATTTTGTGAAAATTCAGAGACTCATATAATTCATGATAATAAAACAAGCAAATAATCAAATAAATATCTTCAAGCGACATAATTTATTTTTGTACCCAATTAGTATTAATTTACTGTTATTGAATTTTGACACAACTCAGGAAATTAGAGGTTAAAATTACCCACGCAATTTCAATTATTAATCACAAATGAATATCAATTTGAAATAACCTTTTTCCTAACGTATTGAGATACAGAGTTATGCAAAATTAATTGGATTATTTTTAACTTTTGTTATTACTTAATTTTTTTAAAATTTGCACAAAATAAATATTCTTTTATTAAAGCAAAGTTACCGCATCCACCAAAGCGTTATTAGCGGCGTTACTCAGTAGATAAAGCTTAGAAATAGGTTTAGATTTGGTAAAAACTATTGATTGGGCCTAGGTAATTTATTCAGTTTTTTACTGATATCCAATCGCCGATATGGAAAAGAGATTAGCACAGCTGGAAAAAGCCGAACAACATACAGGATTTAACCGCAAGTGCTGATAAATCACAAAAGAAATTAAAAGCAGATAAATTTGAATACTGCACCGATGAAGAAGATTTAGAATATGAAACGGACTGGATAAAAACCGAAAACAGAAAAACTAACAAAAAACGTAAAATGGATACCTCATTATCTTCTCCCTCTCCGCAAAAATCAAGTGCAGAAACACGAATTGAAAAACCAATCAGAAAACCAAAACCACCACCGCCGGTTGTAGTAGAAAGTTTTCAAAGTGCTGTTGAACTGATATGGCGTCGAAACCCGGCGCTTTTCCTGTTTTCATTTCATTTAGGGCTTGCGATATTTCTTCATGCGTAAATGGGTTGGAATATTCTGTTGAGTGTGCAAGACTAGATTTTATGGTTTTGAGATCTTTTTAACTTTAAATGTATGTAAACGATTTTGAGGTGCCCTAGAGGTTGACACTATGTGCGTAGCTATTTGTTCTGGAGTTATTAGGTTGGTGAACGGGTGGGTTGCTACTTCCGAGCTTTCGCAGTAGATACCAAGCTTGTCGACTTGACTTCTGGAAGTCTAGGTTTTCTACTGTCTGTGTCCATTTTTCACGCCTGGTAGCATCAATGCTTTGGAGTAGTTCGTCTGCAATCTCCTGCTTTCCATCTTCGCAATATTCTTCATACAGTTTTTCGCTCTATTCTGTCCAACCAGGGATATATTCTTTGCGGTATCCTCTAGGGGTTGTCGCTTTTGATGAGGTGATTATTGCTCCTGTTAGTCTCCCGTAGCTCTGGCTCTTTGGTGGAATCCATCCTAGGCATTTGTCAAGGTTACGGGGCGTGGGAACGATCTTATAATCAGAATGCTGATACCGATCTTGATTAGGACGGGACGATGTTGACTATGTGGAAAGTCAGGCATAACCCGTCGTAATACTACTAATGGTTGGCATTTGTTGTCAATGGTAACAAAACAGAGATCAATGTTATATTCTCTTCTCCAGACCGCAGATCTGAAAGTGCCTCTATATTTGGCGTCGAATAGAAGGTGGCACCATGTTCCTCTGCCCATTCCACAAGGGATGTGCCATTTCTGTCAGTGTCTGAATATTTCCACATCTCATGGTGGCTGTTGAAATCCCCTACGTATATGGCTGGGTGTTCATAGGGATTAGGAACTTGGACAGGCCAGGTAATAGCAGGAGGTTTGTATATGTTAGCTACTATGACATTTCCTATTTTCACAGTTACCTCGTGGATGTTGTTCTCGGTAGAAGTGGCCATTAATGCTGCATTTTCTATGTTTGAACATATATAATGTCCTCGTAGAAATAATAAAAAATTTTATAATGTCTATTCGCAACCACTGCTATTGTCATCGCTATATATTTCTACAGTTGGAGTATTTCCATTTCTTGATTTTATTTCTTCGAAATAATTTTGCCATTTTTCTGCTTCTTATATTAGCCATATAGAACGTAAAACAATTCTTAGATAGTAGTTACAGCGACTGTCTTGATAAATTATCCTTTCCATGACCTACTACGCATTGAAATATTTGACTTGTTGAAATTAAATTAATAGCAAAATTCTTTACTATCTAAGTAAAAACAGCATTTTCTCAGTTTACTCCTAATTAATTTGAGATCATTGTTTTCTACAACTTCTTTAAAAACCAACCAAATTTGTGAACTCATTAGTTTCTTCCAAAACTTCGTAAATTAATTATGTCAAAAAACATACCGCTGAGTATGAATCTTTCAATGTTGGTGATTAACGCAATATAAATCCGCAAAATCTCCGGGGTCTCGCTGGCTATAAAAAGTGGGTATCTGCTAGGAATCCTTTACAATCGCCTGTTCTCTTGCTGTTTATTTATTGTGGCAACGCGACGGAATAATTTATGTCTAAGAAAGCCTTTAAAGGAATTTAGGTTAATGTCGAAAATATTTTACTTTCAGTAGAGCTGTTTGCTTTTTAAATTATCTTAGAATATTTGAAGAAGGAAATGATAAGAAATAGTTAGAGAGTGCGAATAAATAAGAGGCGTGGGATTATCTAAAATAAAACTTTAATTTCCTTACCACACACTTTTTAAATTGTCTATAGAATATTTGAAAAAAAGAAAATTTAAGTAGAAGTTAAGTTATGTGTTATAAACAAGAGACGAGAAATTATATAAAATACAGGGTGTCTCGAAAAGTTATGTGATAAATTATATCACGCATTTCGGGGACAAAAATAAATTGATTGAATCCAACTTACTTTACTACAAAAGTGTACACAAAAAAAGTTACAGCCCTTTGAAGTTACAAAATAAAAATTGTTTCTTTTGCATTATCTCCTAAACTAGTTGACATTTTGTAATAAAAATTGGCACGTTACTTTCTTGTTCTGAAAACATTATTCATACAAAAAAAAACAACAAAATCTAAGCGCCCAAAAAATTTTAATGGGGGGGGTGTTGTTTTGGTTTTGTTTGTGTTGTTTGTTTGTTTTTTTTGTTTTTTGTGGTGTTGGGTTGTGGTGGTTGGTTTTTTGTTGTTTTTTTTGTTTGGTTTTTTGGTGGTTTTTTTGTTTGTTTTGGTTGTGTTTTTTTTTGTTTGGGTTGGGGTGGTGTTGTGTTTTTTGTTGTTTTTTTTTTGTTTTTTGTTGTTTTTTGTGGGTTTGGGGGTGTGTTTGTGTGGTTTTGTGTGGTGGGTTTTGTTTTGTGGTTTTGTGTTGTTTTTGTGGGGGTTTGGTTTTGTTTTTGTTGTTTTTGTGGTTTTTTTGGTTGTTTGTTTGTTGGGTTTTTGTTTGTTTTTTGTTTTTGTTTGGTGTTTTTTGTTTTTTGTTGGGTTTTTTTTGGGGGGTTTGTGTTTTTTTTGTTTTGTTGTGTTTGGGTTGTTGTTTTTTTTTTGGTTTGTGTTTTTTTTTGGTGTTTTTTTTGGGTGTTGTTTGGGTTTGTGTTTTTTTGTTTTGTGTTGTGGGTTTTGTTTTGTTGTTTGTTTTTTTTTGTTGGTGTTGGTGTGTGTTTTTTTTTTTGGTTTTTGTGGTGTTTTTTTGTGTTGGTTGTTTTTGTTGTTTTTTTTGTGTTTTTTTTTGGTTTTGTTTTTTGGTGTTTTTTGTTTTGGTGGTGTTGTGTTGTTTGGTTTTTTTTGGTGGGTGTTTGTTTGTTGTTTTTGTTTTTGTTGTGGTGTTTGTTTTTTGTTTTGTTTTTTGGGGTGTTTTTTGTTTTTGTTTGTGTTTTTGTTGGTTGTTGTGGGTGTTTTTTTTGTTTGTTTTTGGTGGTGTTGTTGTTGTTTTTGTTTTTTTTGTTTTTTTTTGTTGGGTTTTTGTTTGTTTTTGTTTGTGGTGGTTGTTTTTTGTTTTTGGTGTGGGTTGTTTTTTGTTTTTGGTTTGTTTTTTTGTGTTTTGTTGTGGTTGTTTTGGTGTGGGTTGTGTTTTGGTTGTTTGTGGGTTTGTGTTTTGGTGTGTTTGTTTGGTTGTTTTTGGGGTTGTTTGTTTTGGTTTGTGTTTTTTTTTTTTTTTTTGTGTTTTTTTGTTTGGTGTTGGTTTGGGTTTTTTGTTGGTGTTTTTTTTTTGTTGTGTTTTTGTTTGTTTTGTTTTTGGGTTGTTGGGGTTGTTGTGGGTGTGTTGGGGGTTTGGTTTTTTTTTGTTTTTTTGTGTTTTTTGGGGTTTGGTTTGTTGGTTTTGTGGGGGGTTGGGGGTGTTGTGTTGTTTTTTGGGTTGGGGTGGGGGTGTGTTTTTGTTGGGTTTTTGTGTGGGTTTTGTGTTGTGGGTGGTGTTGGTGGGGTGTTTGTGTTTTTTGTGTGTTTGGTGTTTTTTGGTTTTTTTTGGTGTGGGTGTGTTGTTTTGTTTGTGTTTGTTGGTTTTTTTGTTGTGTGGGTGTGTTGGGTGTTGGTTTTGTTTGGGGTTTTGTTTGGTTTGTGTTTTTGGGGTGGGTTTTGTGGTGGTTTGGTTTTTTGGTGGGGTGGGGGTGGTTTGTGTGTTGTGGTTGGGGGGGGTTTTTTTTTTTTTTTTGTTTTTTGTGGGGGTTGTTTTTTTGTTTGTTTTGGTTTTTTGTGGGTTGTGGGGGGTGTTTGGTTTTTTGGTGTTTTTTGTGGGGGGTTGTTTTTGTGTTGGTTTTGTTTGTGTTGTTTGTGGGTGGTTTTTGTTTTTGTGGGGGGGTTGTGGTTTGGTGGGGTGGGGGGTTTGGGTGGGTGTGGGGTTTGTTGGTTTGTTTGTGGTTGTTTTTGTTTTGTGTTTGTGGTGGTTTGTGTGGGGTTTGGTGGTTTTTTTTTGGTTTGTTTGTTTTTGTTGTTGTGGGGGTGTGTTGTTTTTGTTTGTGTTTTTGGTTTTTTGTGTTGGTGTGGTTGGTTTGGTTGGGGGTTTTTTGTGTTTGGTGTGTTTTTTGTGGGTTTTTGTGTGGTGGTTTTTTGTGTGTTTTTTTTTGGTTTGTTGGGGGGGGTTGGGGTGGGTTTTGGGGGTGTTTTTGGTGTGGTTTTTTGTTGTTGTGTGTGTGTTTTGGTGGGTTGTGGGGTTTTTTGTGTTTTGGGGGTTTTTGGGGGTGTTGTTGTTTTTTTTGTTTTTGTTGTTGGGTTTTGTGTGGGGGTGTTTGTTTGGTGTGTGGGGTGTTTTTTGGGGGTGTTTGTTGTGTTTTTGTGTTTGGTGGGGGTGTGGGGTGTGGGGGGTTGTGGGTTTTGGGGGTGTTTTTTTTTGTGTGGGGGTTTTGGGTTGTTGTTGGGGGGGGTGTGGTTGTTTTGTTGTTTGGGGTTTTTTGTTTTTTTTGGTTTTTTGTTTTTTGTTTGGGTGGGTGTTTGGGGGTGTGTTGTTTGTTTTTGGGGTGGTGGTGGGTGGTTGGTGGTGTTTGTGGGTTTTGGGGGTGTGGTTGTTGTTTTGGGTTTTTTTGGTTGTTTGGGGGGGGTTGTTTGGGGTTGTTTGGTGGTGTGTGGTTTGTGGTGTTTTTGTGTTTTGGTGTGGTTGTTGTTTTTGTTTTGGTGTTTGTTGGGGGGGTGGTTGGGTTGTTTTGTTGTGGTGTGGTGTGTTTGGGTTTTGTGGTGTTGGGTTGGGTGTGGGGGTGGGTTTTTTTGTTTTTGTGTTGTGTTTGTGTTGGTTGGGGGGTGGGTGGGTTTGGTTTTGTGGTGTTGGTTTTTTGTGTTTGTTTTGGGTTGTGTTGGGTTTTGGGGTGGTTGTTTGTGTTGGTGTTGGGGTGGTTTGGGGTTTTTTGTTTGGGTGGTTGGTTTTTTTGGGTTGGGGTGGGTGGGTTTTGGTTTTGGTGGGTTGTTTGTTTTTGGTGGTTTGGGGGGGGGTGTTGGGTTTGGGGGTGGGGTGTGTTGTGGTTTTGTTTGGGTTGGTGTTTTTGGTGTGTGTGTGTTTTGTTTGGTTTGTTTTTGGGGGTGTGGGGGGGGGGTTGGGTGGGGTTTTTTGTTGTTGTGGGGTTTTGTGTGGTTTGGGGTTTTTTTGTGGTGTTTTTGTTGTTGGGGGGTTGGTTGGGGGTTTTTTTGTGGTTTGGTGTTTTTTGGGTGTGGTGGGGGTGTTGTGGGTGGGGTGGGGGGTGTGTTGTTTTGGTGTGTTGTTTTTTTGTTTGGTGTGTTGGTGGGTGGTGGGTTTTTGGTGTGTGGTGGGGGGGGTGTTTTGTTGGGGGTTTGTTTTTTTTGGTTTTGGGGGGGGGGGGGGTTTGTTGTGGTTTTGGGGTGGTTTTGTTTTTGTTGTTGGTTGGGGGTGGTTGGGGTTGTGTTTGGGTGGGGGGGGGTTGTTGTGGGGTGTTTTGGTTGGGGTGGGGGGGTGGGGTGTTGTGGTGGTTGGGGGTTTTTTTGTTTTGGTGTGTGTGTTGGGTGTTTGGGTTTTTGTGTGGGTTGGGTTTGTTGGGTGTGGTTTTTGTTTGGTTTTTTGGGTTGTGGTGTTTTGGTTTTGGTGGGGGTGTGTTTGGTGTGTGTTGTTTTTGTTTGTTGTTTGGTTTTTGGTGGTGGTTGTTTGTGTTTTGGTTGTTTTTTGTGTTTGTTTGGGTGGTTGGTGGTGTGTTTTTTGTTGTGTGGGTGGGGGTTTTTGTGGTTTTGTTGTGGGTTTTTGTTTTTGTTGGTTTTGGTGGTGGGTTGGGGTTTGTTTGGTTTTTGGGTGGTTTGTTTTTTTGTTTTTTTTTTTGGTGGGTGTTTTTGTTTTGTGGGTTTTGGTTGTTGTTTTTTGTGGGGGTTTTGTGTGTGGGTGTTGTTTGGGTGTTTGGTTTGTGGGGTTTGTTTTGTTTTTTTGGTTTGTGTGTGGTGTGTTTTTTTTGGTGGGGTGGGGTGGTGTCCAGTCCTAAATTCCCCCAAAGTGGGGTACATTCAAATCAAATGAATTTTGTGGCATCATTAGTTTAACACATTATTTTTTACCTCTTATCACTTTTTCGAAAATCTATCTTTTTCCTAGTTGGCCACAAAATTACAATTAGTTTCTACGGACACAATAATTATAAACAGTTCCATCAATAATAGTCAATAATTTGAAGCTATCATTTATTGTATGAGTAAGATTGCTATTAAAAATTTTGATATTACAATGGCCTACACAATTCAGGAAATGGCAGATATGCATTTAACTTTGGGGAAGTTGGATCAGATTAAATTATGATTTCAATAAACTATCCACGAACTCTTTTTCACGATGCCTATACCACGAAAATGTGGTACCTGAAGCCAATAGATTTTTATCTTTCAGCCGCGAAGTCTAAACTTTCATCTGATGGTTGCTGTCGGATGGTGTGAAGAGAAGGTAGAGTAATAAGGATTACTGGTCCATGAGATACAGGTCGTTTAGCAGAAAGTAAAACGGGATATTGAATTTTGTGTTTATTTTTTAAATTAAAACCCTTGATATCGCAGGAGCAAAAGTAGAAGTAAACTCAATGGTTTTTTGGTTTCCACTGGTTCGCACTAGTATACAATATCTCACAAGGTTTTTTCAATATCTTGAAAAATTTTGACGTGATGGGCAGTGTTGTCATTCAAATAAAATTAATATAATAATGTATTAAAATATTTTGTATCGATCTATCAAGTATTTTAACACTTTCGCGACCAACCGTCACACATGTGTGACGGTGAAGTTTTCGTAAGGACTGCTGACACGTATATGTGACACCGAACTTACGTGATGAAATGTAAAATAATTTTACCACGGTTTATTACAGTGGGTCTTAATTTGGCCACAGTCCACCTAAACAATCCTTCTTTCACACGCTATCGCTGGATTGTGATTTGGACGTTTAAAAAAAAAAAAGAAATAACCTGTAAATTTATGGAACGTAAATTTATAGAATGTAAACGTCGAATACGAAAAGTATCGTAATTGTGTATAATTTGGAAAGGTAATATAAAATTGTAACTTATTAATACACCGTGTAATAACTTATTATTTATTTTAGACGTATTAACAATGTCAAAACGACATCTAAGTACACGAGACCTTCAATTAGAGGCCGAGATGGCTAGTAGGGAAGTTAGTGAGTACAGAAATGCCGAAAATATTGAATATGAATTTGAGGAGGACCATAATGATGAAATGTTTTATTCTAGTGGAAGTGAATATTCTCCTTCTCCTTCTGGAAGAGAGACTGAGGATACTAGCAATGATGGGGGAGAGTCGAGCAATGACGGCGGTGAGTTGAGTAATGATGAAGGCGAAGCGAATGATGCAAATAAAAATGTGGTGCAAGAAAATGATGATGCTGACTGGCTTGATATAGAGGAAAATATTGAGATACATCAGTTTACTGAACAAGAAAATATAAAAGTAGAAATTCCTGTTGATGCAACACCTATACAATATTTTTCATTACTATTTGATGAAGAGCTTTTGATAAAAATCGTAGAGTGGACAAATCACAGAGCTGCTTCCCGCAAAGAAAACCCTACTTTAAAAAAATATTCCTTTTAAAGACGCTGGATGGACATAAATATTGACGACTTAAAAAAATTTTTGGGTCTCTTCATATTAATGGGAAACATTAAACTCCCCTTCTTACGTTTATACTGGAACACAGATCCACCATATCACTTTTCAATATTTGTAAAAACTATGCCCAGATCAAAGTTTGAAGCTACTTTTGAAAATATTTGTTTTTACAAGCCGGAAGACGTAGAAGTTCAAGATCGACTTTACAAAATTAAAAACGTTACGAGTCATATTATAAATAATATCTCTAAAGTTTACTATCTAGGAGAGAACTTAAGTCTTGACGAAGCCCTCTTACTGTGGAGAGGGCAATTAATATTCCGACAGTATATGCCAAAAAAAAACTAGTAAATATGGAATAAAAATTTATGAGATTACTAGTTCTGATGGATTTTTACTAAATTTACTAATCTACAGCGGCAAGGGGACAGTAGTAAATGAAAATGGGCATGCGTTTGAAGTAGTTCACAGACTTGTTACTAAATATTTAGAGAAGGGGCACACTATCTAGATGGACAATTATTACAACAGTTATGAGCATGAAAAGAAGACCTACGTTTGTGAAACATTAAGAAAAAATATAAAAAGTAACCCAAAGAGTGTTATTACAAAAAAATTAAAGAAAGGAGAAGTCGTATGGCAAAGAAGAGGTCCAATCATAATATTAAAATGTAAAGATAAGAGAAATGTAATAATGATTTCATCCAAGCATGGTTCCGAAATGGTTGAAGTTGAAAATCGTAGAGGCCAGAAAAAGTTGAAGCCAGTAATGATTCGTGACTACAATTCCTATATGTCGGGAGTTGACAGAATTGACCAGATGACTTCATATTATGACACACCACGAAAAACTCTGAGATGGTACATAAAAGTTTTCTTTCACTTACTAGATATTTGCATGTGGAATGGCAACTGGTTGTTAAATAAAAATAGGAACGCGTCAAAGAAAACAAGAATGTCGTATCTTCAGTTTAGAGAGGAAGTAATCAAACATTTACTGGGACAAACAGAACGGCCAAGCAGAAAAAAAGTTGTTGCGGCACACAACTTGAAAAAAGAAAATAAGCGGAAAAGATGTCGACAGTGCAGTGCCACCAAGAAAAGGGCTGTCACCTAGTACACATGCCAAGAATGTAAGGGGAGTGATGGACAGCCCATTGGGTTATGTGTTACACCCTGTTTTGCAGAATGGCACAGAAAAGACAATTAAACTTATACAATATGTTTTATTTTTTATTGAAAGTATATTTTTATTGAATAAATAAATGATTTTTTATAAGTAGTAGCTAAAGATGTTTGTGTCACATATTTGTGACACTTAGGTTATGTTTAAATTTTTATTACTATAGACCAGTGTCACATATGTGTGACATTATCCAAAACATTTTTTTTATAATCCTTATTCAGTTATAATACTCCTCCCCAAAAATGGTGGATTTGGCATGTTTCTTTCATGTTTAACCAAAATAAGTTTGACTGGACAGACCTAAAAATAGGTTGGTTGCGAATGTGTTAAAGAAATAATTTTAATGCAATTTACGAAATATTAATAAGGTATATATTTGCGCTAGTACGAGTATATAATATCTCACAAGGCTTTTCAAATTTCGTGAAAAATTTTGACGCGATTGGCTTAAATCGAATTCATATTCAGAATCAGCGTACCCGTATTATCAAAGGTCATATGTCAAACTCAAAACACCAAAAATCATGTCGGCCTGTGTAATAAAAAAGTTTTTTTAGTTTAAATTTATTTTTTAATTACATTTGAGACCTCCTATCTTCCATTAAACACATATTTTTCAAGTAACAGAGAAAAACAATACCTCCTAACTGACAAACAGTCTTTTTCAAAATCTCTTTCAAAATCAAATATGTAATGTACGATAATCTTATACATAAAAAAAATAGAAACTCCATATATTAAATTATACTGATTGGCAGAACAAAATTTTTAACAAAAAGTTTCTTGCTTCTCTATATATACCACTTTTTTTGGAGCACTCTATAAGTCACATTAAAACAAATAAACAAATAAACATAAAAAACTTATACAATTTTACAAATGTTCTAGACTGAATATCTCAAAATAACTGACGTAAGTTAATAAAAATTAGACGTTATTATAGCCCCGCCAGCAAAAAATTTCACTCCTGGTAAACTAAAGGGTGTATTTTTTAGAGGTATAAAACTTTGAAATGTAATAAAATCAAGGTGATTTTTTTAAAATCGACATGAAATTAACTTTATTTATACACTTAAATATTATCTTCACTCCAAATACGGCAGTTTTGTTTGTTGACTAGCTATTCATCCAAAAGTAAGCTTCGTCGCAAAACATTATTCATATCGATTCAAATCAATAAAAATCGAGATCAACGGCAATCTCGTTTTGGCTCATTTAGCGCATGTACGCATTGCTAGATGGTCGTACATCTTCAATTTTTGCACAAGTTGAATTTTATAAGTATGCAAACTAAACTATTTTCGCAAAATCTATCATAAAGTGAATAATACATATCCAACTAGCCAACTGCTGCTTTGCACGATGACGGACAGACTTCCTCTATGCTACGCTCTTCAGCAACAACTTCTTCTGCACGAACTGTATGACTTCTCTGTGAATGCGTATTACCATTTAGGGTAAACGTGGTGCAAAAACGTTCTATGTTTAATCGAATTAATTGCTCAGGTAGACTATTATATTGATCATAAAATGGACGTAATGCGCGATATGTATTTCGAACAGACCATAATTATTTTCAAAATAAATTTGCACAATTTGGAAGCCTTGTTTAGTCGCCAAGTCTATTCATGCTGAAATACCAAACCAAACTTAACATAAATCACTTAACAGCTGTCAAAATGGCCGACAGTTCGTTAGTCCCGACAGTTAGTGTTGCCAACTTACACTTCTATACCTCTAAAAAAACACCCGTTATATGCGATAATGTATAAAATAATGTTATGGTTTCAAGAAATTTTTAATAAAATATTTATTTAAAATATTATGTAATTTAATGCGTAACTTTACCGAACTAATTTATCTGTTTTAAACAGCACAAGCAGAAACAACTCAAAATCCCGAGGGGTAACATGTCTAAAATAAGGCAATGTATTGTGATATTAGAGTTAATGAGATGTTAGGTATAATAACAAGCGTTTGCTTACACATCAGAAACAGCGTATCACTTAAAATAATATCATATAACAGACAATATTGTTTACAAATACACTTCCCCATACGCCATTGTAAATGTCTCAGTACTTTTAACTGTACAAACCATTTAGGCCTTGTCACCTTTTTTGTTGGTAAACATTTTTACTTATTTTTAATAGATATTTTTGCAACAAGTTAATATAATACTACGTTCTTCTATAATATTATGTTACACTGGTAAATAGCAGGTATAAAAACTCTATAACCTCAGTAAAACTTATCCTGGAGTAGATGTTAACTCAGACCACAATCCGTTAGTTGCTGAGGTGAAAATAAAATTAAAAAGATTTGAACTCAGAAAACAAAAACCAAAAACTAATGTAAGAATGCAAAAAAAAAGAAGAAACAAAAAACGAATTAAAAAATAATGTAATAATAATTGCCGTTATTGCTTGGTGTCCTCAAAAAATCGTAATTTGCAACGTATATATTCCTCCCTATTACACCCTAACAGCTCTCGAAATTACAAACCTAACTAACCAACTTACTGAACCATTTATCTTAGTTGGAGATTTTAATGCACATAGCACTATGTGGGGCTCCAATAATACTTTCGTTAGAGGCAAAATGATTGAAAATATCATAATCAATTCCAACCTTAATTTTCTAAACACTGGAAGCAGCACATACTTTTATATCCAAACAGGTACTCTCTCCATTGATTTAAGCATATGCAATACAGAATTATCTACTCATCTTACGTGGAAAACACTGAAAAGTCTCGATGGCAGTAACCATTTTCCCATTATAATTTCTAACAATGATAACTCACAAAGACAAAGCAAAATTAAGTGAAAAATTGCTCGCGCTGACTAAGATCTATTTAACTTAATTGTCAAGGAATACACAGATAAAATCTCCTTTATGAATTCTGCTGATGAAGATCTTAACATGTTGATTAATTGTATTAGAACTTTTGCTAAAAAATGCATCGGTAAATACCACTTTGATCCCTCCAATTAATATGTTCCGTGGTAGAATAAATCGTGTAAACTAGCTGTAAAAGATTGTAAAAAAGCATTAAACCGACATAGTAAAACTAGAAACCAAGCGGACCTAACAAATTTTAGAAAACTAAGAGCTAAATCTAAGCGAATTGTTAAAGAAAGCAAAAAGAACTCATGGAATAAATATATCAGTAGCATAACTTCCGACACACCTTCTAGTCCAATATGGACTAAAATAAAGCAGATGAAAGGTAGATATATACAAAATTCCAGCCGTTATAGAAGATAACAATATCATAACTGATGACCAGCAGATTGTAAACACACTTGCCAAATACTATTTAAATAAAACTAAACATGATAACAACTGTACTGGACCAACAAACATAACAAATAAATGTGTTGTACATAAGAATCCAAATTCCAATGATCATCCTGTCAATCTCCTACTAACAATCGACGAATTAGTCGAAGCTGTTAACTCTCTAAAGAACAGTGCTGCAGGGCTGGATGACATTCGATCGATATTATTAAAATATCTACATGAAGATACCCTAATAAAGTTACTAGAATTCTATAATAGCTAGGTAACAAATTTCCATCATTTTGGCGACAAGCTATAACAATTCCACTTAAGAAAAATGATACTTCTGCCAAAACAACTATGTCATTTAGACCCATATCATTAACGTGCACACTTTGCAAACTCCTGGAAAAAATTATCAAAAACGCTTACTTTGGAAAACACAGATTCATTATCATCCTTAAATTCGATTAGAAAAATCTACATATCAAATCCGTTAGTTAATGAGATCCACGCAAGATGTACAGCACTTACTATAATAAACTCTTCATTTTCGATAATATGGAATCCTTCACATTTTGGTATTAAAGGAAATAAGAATGTTGTCCACGCATCAAATGAAGCACGTCGCTCTGACCTTACAGATGAAAAAGTCCAAATGTTTTAAGACATAATCATTGAAATTAAAAAGTTATCTACCTCAATGTGGTAAAATCAATGGAACAAGTGCACTACCCAACTAAAGTTCATGCAACCAAACATTTTAGGACCTAAATATCATATTTCACTCATTACCATTCTTTCTAAGAACGTAAATATATATAGACAAGCAAAATATTGATAAGTTTTGCGGATGTTTTAAACTATTCAATAAACTTGTCTCACTACACACTCGTGAATGGTACCAATTTATATTGTTACGGGGGAAACTGTTATAAGGACTATATTACTTTTTCGGTTATTTACATGGGCAAAGAATACACAATAAAAATGACCCCTGTAAGAATTTACTACTGACATTTTACACAGTTGCCGCTACCGTTTAGTTCGATTTGTAGATTAGTCACCTTTAATTGAAAACTGTCCGACTATATATAAGAAATCTAATTCTCTAAAGTAGTTTACATCAAGTACTTCTCGTGTTATAAGTTACCATTTGTCTGTTTGAGTTTTTCTCTCAATTTCAATTGTCAACTCTTATCTTTAACTACTTGATTTACCTAAACCAAGTAAACGTTGAAGCAGCGAAACGTTTCAGAATATATATTTAATTCATCAGCCATTAATGTAAGTGTGGAAACACGAATGTTCCGAGTCCCTGACGTAAGCTGACAATCCCAAGCTGAATTTCAACATTTTATCTCAATATTTCCGCACGACGTGAATAGTAGCTGTCGGAGAACGTGAATCCGAAACTTTAATATCGACCTCATGATGAGCAAATGTGTAAACTTTCCATGAATCGTTCCATTGCTTTATCTTGTAGTTTTAATATAGTTAGAGAAAATTATTATTGAAAATTAGTTAGAGTTACCATATTATAGTTATAATTTTGAAATTTCAGATCTATGTCTGTAGAAATATATTAAACTATAATTGAACACATCTTTTCAATTAAACTAGACTTTTCTTATTAATAATATAACTTTATTACATAACTAATAAACCAGATATGTCAAAATTTCATAAAACCGAGAAAAACGCATTTTTAACTTTTAAAACCATAATGTGTCTTACGTTAGAACGTATAAAAAAACTCGATGGTCAAAATTGTTTCAAAAAAACACATGAACGACATTGTACTGTTTATATTCAAAAAAATGTGATACATTCTTTGTAACCAAATATTCGTTCCAAATTCTTATGTGCATAGGCGTAGTGTGTTCTATTTCTTGGGAATACATTTATTAAATCGACTTTATTATTAATTTTAAAATAGTTTGGAGGTAAGTAAAGTAAATTTGCGGCAAGTTTATTCTTTATATAGTATTAACCCGTTAACGACCGGTCAGTATACAAAGAAAAATTTAACAAATAATTTATTAGATTAGATTAAAAACACATAAATTAAGACAAATGACAACCAAAAAGATTTTTTTTCTCATTTTCAAGGAAAACAGTACAATTTTTAATTAAGGAACATATGGCATCTTAAATGTAAATTAAATTGTAAGTTGAAAATTTTCGAAACATTCGGGGTGTAGATGTATTCTACACCTTTTACATAAATAAATAGTAGTACTTTAGCACATCCTACATTCTTGCACTATCGTCTCTTTTTGTAATGTGGCCAATATTGTCGAATCTGCTTTCATCTGGTAAAGCAAATTTAGATTGACGTACATGTATCAAGCTTGACATTGATGTAGCGATTCTTCACTATTATAAATTATAAATATAAATCTATGTCGGCTCATGCTTTTTCTTATAATGTGCACTTCTTTATCCTCATCCTTTAACCAATGTATATCAACTTGAAGCAGAGTGTGAACCAGATAATATACAAATTTATGTTATTCATTTTAAAATCGTGACGGTTATTCTTCGATGCATAAATATTTGTAAAATATAGAATGCTCTCAATTACGTTTTTATCAAAAAAGAGTGAAAACACTTCAATATATGACTTGCCTCTATGGTTGGCTTTTATATTGTCTAAATATCAATCAGACTGATTTTGAATTACCTCTGAGCACAAAGCAGCACGAATAAGTATCTGTTGTTACAACTTAACACAAATTTGGATTTACTATTTTTGACTGGTTTTTTTTTGACGTTTTATCTTTGGTTCAGAGGAATATCATAATCAGAATCGTCAGAATTCAGAATCACTTATATCTCATATGTACCTGCAATCCGATTTTATTGATTCTTCACAAATAATATTATCCATCGAGCAATAAGACAAAAGAGGGAATCTAATTCTTATGAAAAGGAGACCAAAAAAGTGTCCTCTGATGGCGGACATATCCGGAAATGCGAATGCGCGAAATTTAAATTTTCCGACACTTATCAACAGTAGCTATATAATATTTTTTAGAATGTGTCTTAGACGAGAAAGTTTTAATTAATTATTAATGATAAGAGTCTAAAATGCGACAGAATTGTTAAAAAACTTCAATATAAATAAGATTTCATGTGACATTTGTGACAAACAATAACATAACCCAACTAAATTTGATGTCAAACAAAAAGAGAGACTTTCTTTCCTTGTTTAATGTGGCCTCTAAAGATTGCACTTCCTGTCTAACAATATGTTTGCCCACACCACCTTTACATTCACTCTATTGTCTTTTTGCTCGATGGCATTTTCACAATCTGAGTCGTCTTCTAACAAAGCTATTAACTCTTTAGTAGTTAGTGCCATCTTTAGTTCATATTTCGAGAATTTACTGAAATAAACAAATGCACTACTATATACACGCATTCACATGATAATAGTTTAGCTTAATTCATTTTAATTTATATGAACAATATATTGTTATATTTATATAAACAAATAAACACAAGAAAACTTTCAAATTAAGTTAAAAAAACAAATATAAACTTTACAGCACACAGCAATTCTATAAATAGAGAATGATGTGTGATTACGAGACCGTATGTTAAAATTTCAGATTGTTTAGTCTAATAAAAAAATAAGTATTTTTTAAAGATTTCTGTTTTTTGAAGTACTGTATTAGGTACTCTATAAAAACAATAAAATTTTACTTTATTTTGTTAAACAACTATTCGCTCCGTGCGTAATTGACCTATTGCCTTCATCTGAGAGTTTTGGACCTCCCAATTTAAGGCTAAACATATGTTAAATATATACGAAATTGACAATTATTAATAATTAGTTTTTTAATTATATTTTTTCAGTTTATGTACAAAATAAATGTAGTATTTAATATGGATTTCTAAAAATTCATCATAATTTATTTTTGCAACCCCAAACGGAAAAGAAAGGGAAACATTTAGTACTGGCAAATCAAGATTTTTATATGGAAGAGCATGTAGTTAAAAACAATAGTAGTAAAAGTTATGACATAAAAGCTAAAGTCATCAGGCAGGCTGTAGTTAACTTGAAACATTGGCATTGTTTCAAGGTACCCCTACCATGGTTACGCACGGAGCAAATAAGATACCAGTTAAACGACACATGATAATTTAATAACTATATCGGTCTTGGATTTAATTAATTACTTATGTGTTTAAATAAATAATTTTTTTGGTTTTATTTAGTTTTTGCAAACTGTTTACTAACTTGAGTCTTGTAGTTCTGGAAGTTTTTTGTTTTTAGTTATTTTTCTCCCCTTTTCCGCCCGATTTTCTTTTCTTTTTCACGTAGTTGTTTATATTACTCCTCTGATTGTCGACTTCGGTGCCTATGGTACATCAGTAAATATGATCTGTTTTTTCTTTCATTCTATTCTATTCCTCATTGTACTACCATTTTTCTAACTTACTCCGACTAGATTTTAGAAACGCCTTTAATTTACTGCAATGGAGAACAGAAAGAGCGGTTGAGGATAGAAACTTTTCTGTCTACTTAGGATGCATGGTCTCACACTATATATACGCGATAAGAACAGTGATTGAGAGGGATGTGATTGTGGATTGCTGAGGAGTGCTGAGGGAGTCAGCCACTTCGCATTCGCTGATGACCTCGCGTTGCTGGTGATAGGACGGGACACGGAAGAACTTGTGTACAAATCACGAAGTGCATGTGGCTTGGCGAAAGAATGTGTGGATCAGTGCCGTCTAAAACTCGCTAAGGAAAAGACAGAGGCTGTGACCCTCAACGGACCATGGAAACACGAGAATGTGATATTCGAATTCGGTGGTGCGGAGATCACTCTAAAATGTGCGTTAAGTACTTGTGAGTAACTCAACATACAATTGGAGCTGAAAAAGTATCTACGGGTGGTGACGCTGTACTGGGTGATAATGCCCAAAATAGGCGGGCCCAAACCTAACAGGAGAAGGACTTTGCATGTGGTGGTGCAATATATCGTTTTTTACGCGGCCCCAGTTTGGAATGGGCAGGTAGATATATCGTCCCACCGCACACCTTTGACACAAGTCTGTTCTAACTGTTAACTGGGCCTGCATTACTGTATATATGGCAGAATTGTGGGTCATTACCGCCTGCCTGCCCTCTCACCTTTTTACATACGAGTGAATCCATTTATTTCATCCCTCTCGTAATGGTGCTGTGAATGGGAGTATAAAACCTTAAGGGAAAGCCACATCTCTACTGATGTGGCAAGCCAAATCGGAGGCGACTGTGGATGTGACGACACAGTGGACCAAGTCACTCATACCGAAAGTGAAAACTTGCCTCGAAGGTGGACACCGGCATTTCGAATATTGCATATTGCAGGTTCTCACGGACCATGGGTGTTTTCTCTTTTATCTCTTTAGGTTTAAGTAAGAGGATACATTTTAGCAGTGTCAAATACACTCTTGGAATGTGCAAAATGGACTGTGGGTAGATTAGAATTTTTGAAAAGCAATGCTGTTCGTTTTGATTCTGTGAGAGATATGATTCTGCGACAATGTGTGAGGATAAAGACACGTGGGCAAGAACCCATGCGTTCGTTAGACAGACGCTCTAGTACAAGAAGGCCAAAGACAATTGTAGTCACAAAAAAGTTTGTGTCATTTAAGTCCAGCCGTGAAGCGATATTTACCGGGACGTGAGGCGGATGTAGTATCGAAGATGTCCCGCTAAGAGAACGATTTCCGAAATGCACTGGCGGAGCAAAAGTGCGTTTGAGAGGATTGACAGTTTTAGTGCGTAGGGTTTTGTTTTGGCATGGAATGTCTGGCATGTCACATGTGGTGGATCCACCTGTGTGTGAAACGGCGACCTAGGCAATAATTTTGGTAGTTTGTTTAAATTTGTATTATAATTAAATGTATTTGAACACAGATGAATATAGAATATAACATAGTATTTATTGTTTAACCTAATCTTCTTAATTTTGTTACAGGTAAGCGATTTCTTAAAACGTACTACGAATCAAATTTAGTCTGATAAATGTAAGTAGATCATATTTAATATTATTTTAAAATACAAATACATCTTATTTACTTCGAAACCTATATTTCTGACATTATTAAAAAACTTCTGTGCTTAAATTTATGATTTTAAATGTAAGAACCTTTATATGGAAGAACATACATAACTGAAACTAGAACACTAGATTACTTATGACACTTGGTTTAACTAAAACCGAATAAGCGAGGTACTCATGTGATCGGAAAATCGGAGGGGCGAAAGGAAAAATATTTAAGAGCTTAAATTTAGAGTTTTATTAATTTAACTACTTAAAAAATACAAATATTGTTTACAGCAAGTAAAAAATACATAGTATATAAAAAACAGAATAAAAAATGTAACTAAAATATCACAAACAAGAACACAGATTAGACAGAAAATGATTTATGGCAAAATTACGGTAAGCAGTTGATTAAACGGTGAAAGAAATGTTTTAAAAGATAATATTTAATAACTGTTTCAAAACTGTTATAGCTTAGCTGTTTAATACTTTTTAGTAAAATATTGTAATACTTATAGTAAAGGCAATTTTTATTTGAAAGACGCAATCTACAGCGATTTGTTTGTGTATAGTAATAGATTCGTGTTTACTGAATATGAACATCAGACTGCTTTATTCAATGAGCCCATTTTCTGTGAATTTTGGTAAGAACTTAAATTTATTAAATAAATAAATTATTTAAAGAGAGAAGGTAGCGGCATAATTTTGAATTTGATAAAGAAAGGTCGGCAGTGTTCTAGATAATGCAGGCCATTCACGTTCCGACTTGTTGTACGACTAGTGGTCCAACTTTTGCAGTTGGATCTGAAATCGGACCGTGAGTGGGCTAGTTGGATTAGTTGGACAACTAGTGGTCCAACTCGGAACATCTAGTGGGACGACTTAAGGATCCGACTTCCGACTGGCGACGAAGTCGGAGCGTGAATGGTGAAGTTGGAAGTCGGATCACAGGTTGGATCGAAAATTTCCTCAGTCAGAAAATCTCTAGTTCGCGAATATTTAATAGAAAATAAACTTTAAATTGCACGAAAATTACCTTTGTGTTAGGGCAAATCATTTTCCTTTCTGTAGATCTATTTCGGACATTCCCATACATATAAATTTCCGATACTCCGGATTGGCTACGGAAGAATTATCAACAACCAATGAACACTAAATCATAGTTGTAGCAAAAGATCCCTAGTTCGCAAAAAAATAATAGAAAATAACTTTAAATTGCACGAAAAAATATTCCTATTAAAAATATAGATACGACACACACACAACAAAATAAATCTCAACTCCAGTTTAAAACAAATAAAATATAGATTTTATACCTACACAAATCTTTAAAAACTATAATTTTTTCCTACATCTTAAAAAGTCATAAAAATCAAGGGTTAAAAAAAATAATTAGTTCAGCCCTACACAAATAACTAGAGAAACGAAACCTAATTTTTAAACATAAATATCATAACATACATATAAGGATAACAAGCACAATACTGCCATTTTCCTCCTCCTAATTATATTTTGCGTAATGTTTATTCGAAACATTTTTTGGATAAGCGATGTACACCATCGTCAAAACAACCTAGAACTGAAGTTGGACCGCTAGTTGGATAGGAAGTTGGACCGCTAGTTGGATAGGAAGTCGGAGCGTGAGTGGAGACGAACATCCAACTAGTAGTCCTACTAAGTTGGACCACAAGTCGGAACGTGAATGGCCTGTCTAACTAAGTCCTGCTAAAATCGTGATTACTTTCTTTGCATTCTAAAAATTTTAAATGCATCTTAACAAAGAATAAACTTGATAGCTTTTCTATTAGTTGTGAGATATATTCAGTTCAGTTTACTCGATTACCTATGGTAATCGAGTATGTTTAAAACAAAAGTGCTCTGCGTTTTATTGGAGTTAGATTTTAGTTTGCTTTTAGAAAACCATGTGTTTGAGTAGAAACTTTCTCGTAAGACATTTTTAAATCATCATTATGCACTTTAGTATCTAAATTAGAAGCGATAAAATTATTTATTATCCAAAATGATATTTTTATATTATAATATTAGTTGATGGCAGTATAAACTTTTACCAAGGTGGTTATACTTTACAGCGGCTATGCCATCACTTCCCTTTAAACTAGTTAGTTAGAGAATGGGCCACTCTTCTACACTGAATATGTGTTATTATTTTTTTAGTGCAAAGTTAAAAAGCTTAACTGAAAACATTCAGCACTTAATATTGCTATGAAAAGGTTTGATATCGCCTTGATGCTAAAGTATTGAGCATCTTCTTCTTCTAGCGCCGTCTCCTCTAATAAAGGTTATTATATATATATATATATATATATATATATATATATATATATATATATATATATATATATATATATATAAATTATGATTTTTGAGGATGCAGTCAGTTTATTTGGCCCACAAGACAAAGAAAACTCTTTGACTTACTGTCAAGCTTTCGAATTTTATTTAATTCATTTTCAAGACATCTATAAAAAGAAATATAAATTAACTAGTTAAAATTGTTAATTGTCTTACTTACTAGTCGTAAGATTACAGTTGTTAATACTATTGTACTCCACAAAACAAACCATTATAAATATATTAAAAATTTTGTTATTAAAAATAACTATATTGTCACTATATATGTCATTGTCATGGTTTGATTAATGGACATATATGAATGAAAATACAGTTACTTTATGTGGAAAGCAAAACCAGTAACAATAGTTTTTATTATAATTTATTTAATTGTCTATAAAACATATAAATTAATCCAGTCAGCAGTTTGGCTTAAGCACATATGAATTTTTAATGTTAGGATGTCAATAGAAAATGAGATCTTGACGGTATTTATTGATATATTGATATGTAACAATAAATGTTACTTAATTTGTCAATATCTGATCTTCTATTTACACATTTTTTATTTTTTTGTATATGTGTCATTTTTAAAAGTAACCGTTTCTGTTCATGTTTCTGCCTCTCTAGAATTGAAGCTTGTGAAAAATTAAATGTGTGATTTAGATTGATGGAGTGTTCAGCTAATGCACAAGCTTGTGATTTCTTAGTTTTTACATAATTTTTATGAGAAATAATTCTGCTGTGTAATGTTCGAGAAGTTTCTCCTATATAAACTTTATCACAGTCTGAGCAAGGTATTTGATACACTACTCTAGAACTTTCATCAGTTGTTAAAGGATCTTTAGTTTTAGTGTATAAATGTGCTATGGTTTTAACATTTCTGGTGGCAATTTTTATGTTTTCTAATCATTTTTCTAATCACAAGCTTGTGCATTAGCTGAACACTCCATCAATCTAAATCACACATTTAATTTTTCACAAGCTTCAATTCTAGAGAGGCAGAAACATGAACAGAAACGGTTATTTTTAGAAATGACACATATAAAAAAAAAATAAAAAATGTGTAAATAGAAGATCAGATATTGACAAATTAAGTAACATTTATTGTTACATATTAACATATCAGTAAATACCGTCAAGATCTCATTTTCTATTGACATCCTAACATTAAAAATTCATATGTGCTTAAGCCAAACTGCTGACTGGATTAATTTATATTTTTTATAGACAATTAAATAAATTATAATAAAAACTATTGTTACTGGTTTTGCTTTCCACATAAAGTAACTGTATTTTCATTCATATATGTCCATTAATCAAACCATGACAATGACATATATAGTGACAATATAGTTATTTTTAATACAAAATTTTTAATATATTTATAATGGTTTGTTTTGTGGAGTACAATAGTATTAACAACTGTAATCTCACGACTAGTAAGTAAGACAATTAACAATTTTAACTAGTTAATTTTTATTTCTTTTTATAGATGTCTTGAAAAAGAATTAAATAAAATTCGAAAGCTTGACAGTAAGTCAAAGAGTTTTCTTTGTCTTGTGGGCCAAATAAACTGACTGCATCCTCAAAAATCATAATTTATATTTAAATCAACAGTCAAGAATACCACCATCTTATATATATATATAATATATATATATATATATATAATATATATATATATAAATATATATATATATATGGATATATTGGGTTTAGTAGTCAATATATTGGCCTTTAAGTAAAACTCTTTTAGGTTTGCTAAGCTTTCGAGTTTATTTTACTCTTTTTCAAAACATACTAAAAATTAACATAAAAAATTTACATTAGAAAAATGAAGTTCTTATGTCTTAAATAGGCTTACCTTAGAATATATATATATATATATCTTAGAATATATATATATATATTATATATATATATATATATATATATACATATATATATATATATATATATATATATATAAGATGGTGGTATATATATATATATATATATATATATATATATATATATATATATACATATAAGTTATAATTTTTGAGGATGCATACCACCATCTTATATACATATATATATATATATATATATATATATATATAATATATATATATATATATATATCACACAAGTAACATAACTATTCTCCAGAGACTAAAAAAGACAAAAAAGCTATTAACACCATAAAAAAACAGAAAATTAGCTTATTTTGGCCAGATCATGCGTAATGATAAATACCGACTTTTACAGTTGATTCTACAGAGTAAGATTGAGGGTAAGAGAGGCCTTGGACGTACACGTATATCCTGGCTGGCCAATCTTAGGAAATGGACTGGTCTAAAATCAACTGATCTATTTATAGCTGCTGTGAATAGAATAAGATGGGTCAATGTGGTCGCCAACATCTCTAGAAGATAGGCACATTTAGAAGAAGAAGAAAAAGATTAAATAAATGATAATTAGTTACATTACTGAATATGTCATATATTTGTTTTCCAAATAAATTAAAATTTTCATTGATATCTACACTTTTTTAAAATAAATTAATATACATTTCTCTTCATTACGTTTTCTATCATTGGACAATTTGTCAGAACAAAAAATACAATAAAAGTTTCTCTCCTCTTAATATTTTAGACGCAAACCACTCAAGTGTTTTCGAACTGGACATTTTGATGAAAAGCGTTCATAACTTTTTTCGAGTCTGCCATGAAAAATGATCGGTCGTCCTATAATAAGGAGAAACGTATCTGAAATAGACACACACATTTTTTTCCTCGCTCGTGGTAATGAGTAATGTGTCAAATTGTATCATTGGGAAATAGAAGAATTATATTGGGGATTATGTATTAATATTTTTTTTAGTAACTGAGATATAACTGTTTATTTTGTGCAATATAAATATAAAAATAATCTTATACATTAAGTCATAAAAGGAAATCATTGCACATAATATACTAATATGGTTATATGTACAGGTCGGTAAATATGCACTTAAAAATCCATAAAATATGCATTTTCTTCTTCTTATGGTGCCTTATCCTTAAGGACGTTAGCCATTACATTTGCCCATTTAATCTTATTTTTAGCAGCCCTGAATAGTTCTATGGAGGTCATGTTCGTCCATTGCCGTAGGTTTTTAAGCCAAGAGTTGCGTCTTCTTCCTGGTCCACTTTTGCTATTGACTTTGCCTTCGATTATAAGTTGGAGCATTCATACTTTTGATTTCTTATGATGTGACCAAAATATTGTGTTTTCCGTTCTATTATTATAAGCATAAGCTCTTTTTCCTTATTCATCCTCCGCAAGACTTCCGCATTTGTCATATGACTCATGTAGGATATTCTGAGCATTTTACGGTAACACCAGAGTTCGAATGCTTGGATTCTTTTTTGTGTTGCTTCTTTCATTGTCCAGGCTTCAACACCATAGAGCAAGGTGGAGAAAACTTATCACTTAAGTATTCTATTTCTCAATGAGATGCCCAGCTGGCGGTTGCATACAACTTTTTGCATTTTGTAAAACATTGTACGTGCCTTTTCTAGGCGTATTCTTATCTCTAGTGAGTGGTCCCAAGTTTCATCAAGATTACTTCCAAGGTACGTTGTTCTTGTTACTCTTTCCAGATCTGTTCCGTCGACATTGACCTTCACCCGTCTGTTTTGGTGCTTGCTGATGACCATCGTTTTTGTCTTTTTTGTATTCAATTTCAATCCAAATTCTCTACAGGCTCTCGTATACTCGGTGCATTAAGCAGGACTTCAGCAATATCTGCCAGTATGACAGTGTCATTAGCATATCGCAGGTTAATAATACATTGCCCTTTTATAATTATACCATCCGAGGTGCCTTCCAAAGCTTTCTGAAATATCTTTGCAGAGTAAACATTGAACAGCAATGGTCATAGGACACATCCTTTACTTACTCACTGTCTTACTCCCTTCTCGATATTGATTTTTCCAGATGTTTCGCTGTTTATTGTGATTTTAGCCTTTTATTCTTGGTAGAGGTTTGAAATGATCCTAAGTCTTTATCGTCGATATTACATTACCTTAAAATATCTATTAGTTTATCATGTTTCACCAGGTCAAACGCCTTCTGAAAGTCTATAAAACACAAGTATATATCAGAATCGACAACTCTACATCTTTCAACTAGCACACGTATTGAGAAAAGTGCTTCTCTTGTTCCGAACCCATTCTTAAAACCAAACTGTTTGCAAAAATATGCATGCATGCACAAAAAACAGTTGAAATGAGCACTAAAATATGGTTTTTTATGTTATTATGCATTTAATGCATATAAATGAAAAACGCAGTAATACTTGTATTAAAGGTATTTAATTTATTTTATGCTAAGGTTATAAAAAATATTTATTGCAATTTGTATTATCTACATCATCATAGTCAGTTATTCTTTGATTCATCATCATCATTCTTTATTATACTATTATTACAGTTAAAACTATATATTGTTAGATAAATGTTTGTATAAATCTTCTAGAGAAAAACTATGTTGTCGATTTGATAATAAATGCTTATAATCTGAAAAACTTCTACTTCACATGAAGTTAAAGGAGCAAACTTAAAAATATTGTATAATTGAGCGTTCTACTTCTTCTTCGCGCGACTAGCATTACCTCTGTTTGTCTGCCTCTTATTCTGTACATTATCTTTCTACCTTTCTGGCGGCCTTCCAACCGGTCTTCTGCTATACGGTTTGTGATTTTTACAGATGTTCACTAATCTATCTGCTCAAATTCGGTTTACATGTTCCAATACCAATACCAAAAATAGTATTGTTATGTACTTTTAAAATATAAATTATTTTTGTATTCCTGATAAATTATTACCTATTATTAATTTTATTTTATACAGCCATGCATTCATGTTCATGTTCATTTTAATAACATATCATTATTAGTAATAAAATCAAAATTTACCGCTATAACAGAATATTTTCGAAGTAAAAATAAAATTTGCCGCATTCATAAAAATCACATATTATTATCTGTTGTACATCTTTTTACAGATGCTAAAAATAAATCATTAATGTCACAGATATACAAAAATATAGCTAAATTAGTAGGTCATATCCAATAAATCATTGAACATGGTTTCAGTTGTGTTATCTAAAACAGTTTCGGTGTTTATATGTGTTTTAAAAGTTATCTAAAATCTAAAAATCTATAAATAAATAAAGTAACTAGATTTTATTTTAACATAAATATTTATTAATAAACGATATAGAGGATTGTTAAATAACTGTCAAAATTTAAATATATTCTTCACACTTCTTTACAAATGGCTAAATGGTCAAATTATACCATAGAAACTCAAAATACAGAACAATGTTAAATGTTAATTTTATCGATATATTGTATTACATAAGATTAATATGACTGCTGTATAAATATAAAAAATTAAAGACAACAAATTATATCATTTAATTAAATAAGGGAGTGTGGAGTTGTGTTATAGAGGTAGCACCTTTTATCGGAACGACCACATAGAGCGCCATAGACGGCAGATGGTTCTTAATAACTGGTCCTCATAAGACAACTAACTCTCACGTATGGCTCCACGTGCCACACCCCGGGCAACTGCATTAGTCTGCAGGTAAACTAAGTGAGGATAGCCAGATATGGCGAAAATTTCACCGAGCGATTGCCGGTGTAAGCAATCCCTCGTTTACTGGCAAACAGCTTCTGGTGGAGAAGTTAGTAAATAATATGGCACCCCTTTGTTCTGGAGTTAGGAAACTGGCTTTAAAGGCGGAAGAACCGTGGAAATGGTCAACCGCATAGAGATGAGAAAGAAAGAGTGGGTAAAGACACCTCATTAATGATCCGGATTGGATAAGTCCTAGTAGAATAAGACTAGAATGGCTCTGCTTGCAGCGAAATTAAATTCTGGAGTAAGCTCCTCAATCAGATTTCCGGGAGGAGCAGTTACAAGTATAACAAAAAGATTAAAATGCAAAGAAGACATCAGAATAGGCACATTGAACGTGAAAACTATGGTACAGGAAGGTAAAATCCATAATGCAATACTAGAAATGGCACACATGAAATTAAATATTCTGGGAATAAGCGAAATGCGTTGGCCAAGTTCAGGAATTGCACTATTCTGGAACAGATAACGGCAAACATGAATTGGGTGTCGGCATTATATTTGCAAAAGAAGTTTCAAAATCTGTTGACAACTTCATCTCAATCTCAGCAAGAGTAATGCTCATACAACTAAAAGCAAGACCAATCGACGTCAATATAATTCCGGTGAAATAATCTCAACAAAGGTCCTTTTTGGTTGATTAATTATGTGACTGTCCTTATTTGATGCATCTACTTTGTTCGGTATCTCCGGGATATTGGAAATAGACTTTTGTTCATACTGAGATTGGTTTGTGTCGATGGATGCTTGCAAGAATATATTTTTTGCGCTGGATACCGATGCTTCATTGTTTTGGTTGGGCTTTAGTTGAGCTAGTGGTTCGGAGCATTGTGAAGCGATGTGTCCTGTCTTCTTGCATCTAAAGCAAACTAAACTGTCTTTTAAAAGTATATTATATATATATATATATAATATATATATATTATATATATATATATATATATATATATAAATATATAATATATATATATATAATATATATATATATATATATATATATATATATATATCGTGTTGTCAAAAACAAGAGTAAATGACTCTGGTAGTGTTAGATTGTGAGGACTAATATAGATTCGTCTTCGAAAACTAAGGATGTGATTGTACTCAGGCATAGAAGCACTTATTTTGAGGAACGTCATGGAGGAGACATGAACTATGCCGATTTTTTGTAACTTATTGATTAGCAAGTCGTGCGATATTAAAGGACATACGCGGGAGAGCACAAGTCGTTCCGCTGGTGTAGCTAACCTTCTTCTCTGACAATTTCACCTTGTATTTCTATTTGACCATGATTATTCATAAAATCGTCCACTATCTGTTTATTGGATAAATACATACATATGAGATTATTAGATAATCTAGAAGAGAAGATTATATTTTTCTTCTTCTTCTTCAAGTGCACTGTCCGTTGCGAACGTTGGCTATTAACATGGCAATTTTGATCTTGTTTGCGGCGCTTCTGAATAGTTCGACCGATGTGAGCCCGAACCACTTCCGCAGATTTTGGAGCCACGAGTGTCTTCTCCTGCCTGGCCCTCGCTTACTGTCTATTTTTCCCTGGACAATCAATAGTAGCAGACGGTACTTATCGTGTCTCAATATGTGGCCTAGATATTCAAGCTTTCTTTGTTTAATTGTATTCACGATTTATTTCTCTTTTCCGATTCTGTGGAGTACCTCTATGTTGGTGACATGTTCGGTGCATGATATACGAAGAATGCGTCGGTACACCCACATTTCGAATGCTTCTAGTTTTCTCGTTAGCGTCTCCGTCAGCGTCCAGACCTCGACGTCATACAGCAAGATCGGAAAAATGTAGCATTTAACTATACGTAGTTTTAGGGGAAGAGACAAATCCTTGCTTATGAGGAGCTTTTTCATATTGCTAAATGCTGCTCTAGCTCGTTATATTCTTACCTTAATTTCTATGGTCTGTTGCCATTTTGCATTTACGTTGGTGCCAAGGTACACATAAGATTCTACATGGTCAATTAGTATGTTACTTATCCGTAATTGTCGAGCAGGTTGTTGCTTTTTGCTTATCAGCATTCACTTTGTCTTCTTGAAGTTGAGGCTCAGGCCGTATATTCCTTACTAACTGAATACAGTCTTTTCATTACTTGTTGTAATTCTTCTATGGTACTGGCAAGAATCACCGTGTCGTCGGCATATCTTATATTGTTCGTTAACTCGCCGTTTATTTTTATGCTCTCATTTGCATTTTCCATACATTTGTTAAATATTTCCTTGGAATAAATATTAAAGAGGAGTGGGTATAATATACACCCCTGACGGACACCTCTTTTGATCTGCATATTTTCAGTAAGTTCGTTGCCAATTTTTGCTCTTGCTGTTTTCTCCAGTATAGGTTTGCCACAATTCGAATGTCCTTGTCGTCAATACCTGTCTTTCGCAGAATACCTATCAATTGTTCATGATTGACATTGCCAAATGCTTTTCTAATTTCTACAAGGCACAAATACATGTCCTTATCAACGGCTCTACACCGCTGTATAAGCACATGGAGAGCGAAAATTGCTTCTCTAGTTCCAAGTGCTTTCCGGAAACCAAACTGCGATCTATCAATATTTGACTCACATTTATCATATATTCTTCTATGAATGATCTTAGTGAACGCTTTAGTGACATGATTGATCAAGCTTATAAGCCGGTAGTCATCACAAATCTGGGCATTTGGTTTCTTCGGGATTGTAATAAATGTTAAATGCAGTCAGTTCTCCGGGATTTTACCGCTATTATATATGTTGTTAAAAAGTACAACTAGATTATCAAGAAACTGTTTATCTGATTTACATAGGATCTTTAATATTTCGCAGGGTACATTGTCCGGACCTGCTGACATTGTTTTTTAGTGCTGCAATGCTCTATCTCCGATTTAAGGATTGAAGGTCCTGTTTCTCCTTTTCCATATAGGTGATCATTTATTGAATTTTATGAAATTTATGAAATTATATTTTTCGGTTGAATTATATTTCCAAGTGGTAGAAGGTAGTCTTGAAGTTTGGTGTTTTTTAAAGCAGTAAAGATAATTGCTTGGGACTTTAAAGGAAATTGCACTCTCGACGCTAACGAGAAGTATGACTGTGATGTGTTTATTTGATTTTGATGGTCTTGTATCGTAGAACTATTGTGTGATTCCATGTTTGAATTTATTTTGATAAACGTTCGTTAAAAGTAAGTCCGACCCTGTACACCTGCTAACACAGGTATTTCGGTCTTTACTAAAAGCGGTTATTTGCTGATAAAACTGGATTTGTTTATTGACGACAATAACAAATAATTGCAATTTTTGACTGTAATGCTAATTTAACTGGATATTATGTAAAGAGTTTGTACACTTACAGTTTATTTTAATATATCACTAAGATTCACAATTTATAACTTACATTAAACTTTGTTAATGTTAAAAATTTTTGGAGCCCACATTAAATACAACATTATGGTTATCCGTCTTGGAACATTGTCGATCATGATTTAAAAAACAAAGGAAAAATTAGTAATATTTTTACATCCTTTCCAAATGTTATTATCGAATCCAAATAAATATTTAGAATTATATAAAATTTAAATAACATTATTCCAATAAAATTTAACAACGAAATTGGATATTGGTGCATGAATAAAATATTTATTGGATACATTAATTAAACATTAGTTATATGTTTACGTAAATAAAATACGTAGGTTAAACACATTCACAAATCTGGATCCGCAAACCACATTTCAACATATATGATTTCCGCCGATTTCTGTGACAAGAATAATATAATTAATTCCGGAGCATTGCGTTACATTTCCTACTTTGCACAGTTTTTCTTGTTATCCAGATAAAATCCCAGCAAGATGGAAACTTTGAATTGCATAATTTTGAATTTTTCGTATTAGCAGTCGTGTTAGTTTTCCGGATGGAAAAATCCTCGGAAAATATTCAAGTAAACTCTCCAATTTGGTATGCAGATTAGAAAGAAAATTTAATATTAATGAAGGTATAGGCAGATACATTTATCCAAAATAGGCTGATATTATACATCAGTCTGTTCTTCAATTTTGTTATTGGAATAATATATTAAGATTTTTTTATTCTAAGAAAAAACGTATTCCAAGATATCCTGTTAAATCAAAATCTTAATTTTTTATTGACAAAATTAATTTGATAAATTTCTATCGGACACATTTTCTAAACAGTTTGTAAACTTTTTGATAGAACTTTTAGAATTGTAACGGTATAAAACGATATAATTTTTGTTTAAATAATTGTTTTTATTTCAATTTTCATTTATTTCAGTTTTTTTACCATATACTTTTGGTATATTCTCTGTACTCATACCTTGGATTCTACTCTATTTTATTCTACCTCATATAATATATATATATATATATATATATATATATATATATATATATATATATATATATATATTCTCTTAGAAAGGGCTTTAGTGACTATGTGAGTAATATATACGGATATATTGGGTTTAGTAGTCAATATATTGGCCTTTAAGTAAAACTCTTTTAGGTTTGCTAGGCTTTCGATTTACTCTTTTTCAAAACATACCTTGTGAGAATTGTCTTTTAAAATTAGCAAAATTTTACATTTTGTCATTATGTCATTAACATAGAATGTCATTATGTTCCTATTTTGATTTTTTCTTTCATTGGTTTTTTCCATAATCCTAATATTTTTGTCTTTTCTTGATTTAATCTTAGCCCCATTACCTCCCTTTTCTCTCTTATTTCTTCAAAAATTCGTTTCATTATTTTTCTGTTCTTTGCAATAATAGCAATATCGTCTGCATATGCAATTATTTGACCACCTTAGATTCAGATTTCTGCTTTAATCTGAACTTTCTAGAAATTGCAAGGTAAGCAGACGTTGATAAATATGTTAAAAGAGACATGGGGAATCTAAAATTTGCATTTCACAACATGTCTTCTCAACTAAGCAGAAATCCTTAGCGAATTGGTTTCTTGTACTCATACAGAGTAGATCCGAATAAAATAAAAAAGACAGTAAAGATTAGATTTCACGTACAAATCGTCTATGTATCTGTTTTTTCGTATTTCGGCCTAATAGGCCTCATCAGAACAGCTATTCATAGGCGTTTTCAATGTTGCTTCTTAGGGAGAGCGCCCACCAAAGTGACGTGGCAAGTAGCAAATAGCAAGTAGCACGCGTCTAGCATGTTACTTAAAATGTAAACAATGAAAACGAATGATTTAGCGCACACCAAAATGACAGTACCGTCATTCATTTTAATCATTCGTTTCCATTGGTTACATTTTAAGTAACATGCTAGACGCGTGCTACTTGCTATTTTCCACTTGCCACGTCACTTTGGTGGGCGCTCTCACTTAAAGACAGAAAAGATTTATTTTTCACGTTGAGAAACACCTATGAATAGCTGTTCTAATGATGCCTTTGTACGTGAAATCTAATTTTTACTGTCTTTTTTATTTTATTCGGATCTACTCTGTATGAGTACAAGAAACCAATTCGCTAACGATTTCTGCTTGGTTAAGGAGACATTTCATGGAATACAAATTTTAAATTCCCTATGTCCATGCAATTTTTAGAAGGTTCAGATTAAAGCAGAAATCTGAATTGGTTTCGAAACTATTTTACGGATGTATTATCTTCGATGCATAAGGAAACTCTGTGACAGATTCTATTGAAAGTTATAGAAGACATCTAGTAGAAAGTAATAAAGCAGCTTCACTGCTATATGTAACTGTATTTAGCTTATACTTACATAAATCTTCTGATTGATCGAATCGCCATAAGATCTTTTGGAGGTTTCGCTGTTCAGGAGCAATGAGAGTTTGCCGGTACATTTTGACTACGTCCACAGAAACTACCATTTGCTGCCTAAAGCAAAGAAATATTGAAAATAAGTCGCTTTGTACATTGAGGCCAACCATTTAAAGATAATTTAAAGATGATCCAGTAGAAGAGGTGTATCCCGTCAAAGACGACACGAAGCTTAGTAGTCAAATTATCTTCCTTTAAAATTGCATGGTGTGGAATAAAGGAAGACATACTTGAAAAAGAAATTAAAGAAGATTTTAACGTACGCCCTAAATCTATATAATTTTTAAGGAAATTTGCATAAGCTAATTTAAGAGGGGATGATTTAAGAGAGGAATTGTTTTTAAACCTTTTTTCTATGCTATAAAACCGTTTAGAAACAGATTGACTGGAGTCAACTAATTTGTTCAGAGATTCTTTAAGAGGAATAGAAACTATGAATCTTCTGAAATGAAACTTTTTTTAAATGTTGAGATGAAGTGCTGTTTACACAGCTGTTCTTCCTCTGACAATATAGGCCTTTGAGTAGAACACTCCTCTATTTCCTCTATTTCCTCCTCTATTTCCTCCTCTAAAGTTGTTTTCAAATACTGTTCTCACCCCCCTTTCTCTGTAAAGTATTGGTGTACCTTCTTGTATAAACCACATATTTAGCCTTAAGTTTGATGACACGTCTTCCAATAAATCAATATAATCATTTTATAAAAAATATAAATAAATCTCACCATTCAAATTGCAAAGTAATTCGCACATACGTAAAATATAATTCAAAATTCATATTTAAAATGCATGTCCTATGGTTTGGAACAATTGGTAATTATTTTTTACGGATATGTGAACTACCTTGCAATTTTAATGTCGAGATTTATTTACATTTTTTATAAAATTATTTTGTTGATTTCTTGGAAGAATTTTCATCAAACCTAAGGTGAAATATGTGATTTCTACAAGATAGTACACCAATACATTACAGAGAAAGCGGAGTAAGACAGTATTTAAAAACAACTTTTCTGAACGTTGGATTGTTCGTGGTAGTCATATTCTTGTAGTGAGATATTAATATAATTATCTAATCATAAACATTTCAAAAAATTACTTATTATTATACTTATCACACTTATAATAAATACTGCAGCAGTTTCTTTAGAACCAATGATGCTATTTAATGGGACGATTTTTTATGGAACGTATTGACAAATGAATTACAAAAAATGGTGGACATATTGAACAGTAACTTTGAAAAAAAGTTGAATGTTATTTATTTTAACTATTTCTTAATTTAGTTTGTTAATAAAATAATTTGATTATGACTTAAATTTAATACAAAACGTAAAATGTTTAATGTAAAATCCAATTGTTCTGTTATTTATCAAATCCTATTATTTTATCCTGCTGATATATTTATTTTATTTAATAATTCGTATATATTTAATAAACTATTAACTTTATAAAAGGTATTTTATACCAAAAATTCAGAAGTATTGATGTTATTCTTTAACTTTCTTTCGTTGCCTGATTGCCGTAGTTGATTTCTAAAATCCGATTATCTTGAAAATTGTTGGGTTTTGAGGATATTAACAAGTATACCTTTTTTTTGTTAAAATAATATATGTTTAATAATAGTGTTTATTAAAAATACCGGTAACTTAAAGAGCAAAAAAGATAGGTGTAAATGTATGCCACATATGTGGCATACGTGGCGCCCTCTATGAGCTATATCAAAGTGTAAGTCAAATTATAATTTCTTATTTTTATTAGTACCCAGTTGTAAATTTTTATACATAAATGTTGACAAACATGAAAGTTATAGCAAAAAATAAAATTTTAAATTTACACTTTAACACCCTGTATCTTTCTTAATTTCAACATTTTATTAAAGCAACTTGACTTAAATCGTAATATTTTAAGGTGTAGAATCTACGGTTTCTTTTTGTACAATTATTTAAGGACCACCCTGTATACATGGTGTTGATTTCATAAGCTTTATTTCGAAATTAATATGGTCATAACTAAGTAAATATATTATGCTTTGTATAGTAATGTAAAGTCCAATATTATAAGATCAAAAATTATGCGAGAAATATGAATATGAAAAAATATGTAGAGGTCCCATTGAATAAAAAATTGTATGTTTACTATACCACGTAGGTCTTACTCACCCTGTAGAATTTCACATATTTTCCAAGTATGGAGAATACCTATAAATTACTATAAACTACATATAAATGTATAAACTATAAATTCTCTTATTTTAACTAGGGTTAAATTTCTGTATTCCTGGCTATAAGAGGCTCACCAGACAAGAATATTTAAGCTATGAAAATTATTTTTAAAGGTTATAGACCAATTTGGATATTTTTATTAACTCTTACATAAAATTATACTTCACATTGTAGATTTGATTAGTAATAAAATAAATATTTTCATATAATATACAAAAATTATTTTACTGCTATTTTTAGACTAATCAAATTAAATGGGTGGGAAGCTTCTCTTATTGTCTAACTTCCTTTATTAACAAAAAAGTCGTTTCTCCAAGTTTCTTCTCGAGAAGTTATTATGAATTTTTAGATGTAATATACGCCAGATATTGGATTTGGTTATGAAAGTCGACAAGAAATTACCTTTTTATTAAAAGAAATACTAATACTGTAAACAATTGTCTTATTTTCCAGAGTTTTGTTTTGTGAACAACCGTTGTATAACAAAATTACATTGAAGACTACCGTAAAAGATCGCTTAGCTTTTAAATGTTTAATATAAAGAAGATTTAATATTTTTTTAAGAAAATAAAATATTAAAAGATATGTTTAATTCTTTCATTGTTAAAATCCCGAGGTTAGCTTTTTTATTGGCATATATCAAATAAAAATTATTTACTTTTTCTGGATATTTATTTAGGATATCTTTGATTGGGCTTTTGAAATATACGTAAAATTCAATGTTATTTAACTTTTAATATTAAGCAAATGTTAGCCCAATAAAAATAAACAAAATTGTATTTTTTTATTTAAACAAAAATAACCCTGCATCAACTACTAAGAGTTATTAATTTAATTTCTTACAATGCATATAATATGTATAACTTAAATATATTCTATTAAACACTGTAAAATTTAATGTCTTTCAAATATTTCAGCACTTGGTTGAGCTGGCAGCTTAGTAGATCCTTCATGTTGGTAGAGAGGTTTTTTTTCTTCTTTCTTGGGTGTATGTTTTGCATTCTAACAGAATATGTTTCACAGTGATTTGGATCTTGCAGTTGTGGCAGAAAGGGATGACTCCTTTATGTATTAAGTGAATATGGGTTGGTTTAGTATGTCCTAATCGTAGTCGAGTTATTATCACTTGTTCACAACGTTTGAGTGGGAGTGGTAAGGTGGTGCCGACAGTTTCTATAATTAATTTTAATTTGTTGGATGTGGAATTCCAGTTACACTGCCATAAGTTGGTAATATGTTTTTTAATTGAAGTTTTATGGTCGTTTCTTGTTATCATGTGTGACACAGGGATGCTTTCATCTAGTGCAGCTTCATTCGCAAGTTGGTCACTGCTTCGTTTCCCTTGATACACGTGTGATGCACCATAAAAAAGTTATTTCTATGTTTTTGTTGATAGTAGTATAGTTCATTTTTTATAGCATTATAATTTCATTTGATGGAACAATTGCTGTAAAGCTTTAGTGTACTTAATGAGTCAGATATTATAATATAATGAGGTGCGGATTTTCTTCTGCAAACTTTTAGTGCCTCTAAAATAGTCATTGCTTTTCCAGTGAATATGCTACAACGCAGAGGGAATCGTATTTTAAAATAATCTGTTCCATGTATGTAAGCCGCTGCTAGTCCTGATTGAGTTCTGATATCTTTTGTAACAAATATTTTTCAACAGCTTTGCTTACGCTTGGAAATAGTATATAAGCCGATAAGATATTACTTCCTTAGGCTCTTTTCCTGGCTTAAGGATAATAATGATTTTAACGAATTTCCATACTTTTGAAAAGCATGGAAATGGTCTGTGAGGAAGTTGTTTTAGTACTTGTGCTAAGATTAAAGCATAACCTGGGAACTTTCGTGAGTTGATTTTGATATTTCTTACTTGACTTTTACAGGAGTAAAACTTTAGATTAAAAGGAAAATTTGACTAACTCACTCCGTTAAGTTCTTCCACTTCTTTATCAGCATCTCGGTTTAAAATACGCTTGTAAGATGTTCATCAAAGACGCCTGTTTTTTCTTTGTTTGAAACGGGTCCATTTGCTATTTGGTTTACGGATGGGAGGAATAGTTGGATGGGATAGATAGTCTCAAGGTCGTCAAAGGTTAAATGGACAGTTAACTTTCTTTCTACGCGTTTCTACATAGGTTTTTAATACTGAATACCCTGTCCCTACAAGAGTGACTAGCCCAGAAAACATTTTGATCTTCTGATTCTTTAACTTGTTCTCCAATTTAGTGCTTTGGTACTTGGTCATAAAATCTTGCTATATAATATATTACATTAATTCTTCTGTAATTAATGCAGTCTCTCCTGCTTCATTTTTATAAATAGAAAATATGATGGCATTATTCCATTCTTTGGGTGGCAGTAGGTCTTTGTTACGGCACTGTTTAAAAATAATTGAAAGAATTGCCACTAATTTATTCTGAGTTGCTTTGAGTAGTTTATTACTTATATTTTTTAAGTACATAAAAATTTTCGTATGTACTTCTGCGGCAATTATTCCTTCTTGTTAAACATTTTTGGTAAATCTCTGCTGAATATCTTATTTGACTTTGATGACGATTATAAATCTTGGTATGATGATTCTTACCTGGCTTAAGTGTCAAAGTGAAATAATAAAAAATACTGGAAAATGTAACCTACTTAAATTTAAAATCGCTTTCTCTAGGTTTTTTCAAAAATATTGTGGCAGTTCCTAATAATGTCTCTGTTTCGTATACCTGCGACCACCTTGTATATATACCCGCATCGTCTCTGTGTTAGTCTGCTTGGTTTTAAAAAGCTTTTAATTGATCTTTATCCAATATCAAACTTTGGTAAAAAATAAACGAATGATGAATGACGTATCAGCCGATCTAAATGCAATACAAAAAAACAATACCTAACACCGCAACAATAATAGATTAGAGCACAAAAAACCATATGGGATAAAAAGGGATTGTATATTTCCAAATACAAAGAGTCTGCTGCTACAGATTTAAATGAATGTGATATGGATATTGAACTAATCGTATGAGATTAAATAGAATTTTTTACTGATATTGAAAGAGATACCTTTTAAAAAATATATATGTACTAATAAGAAACAAAAACAATTTTTTATTTGATTTTCCTTAAAATTTACAAATAATCCTTTAAAATGCTATGCTTCCTTTAAAAATTATTAATAGCACAGCTTTTATGCATTTTTTATGCATAGAGCCCAGAGCTGGTTTGCATTTAGGTTGTAGTATATTCAAAGTCTGCCGGAGTGTTCATATTATTTTTATAAACTGTACAAAACTAGAACTAAACGCTTATCATTATGCAACCTCTTCTGTCCACTACTGGACATATGTCTCTTCCATTTTTCGCCACTCTTTATGGTTCTGCGCGTCTTGTTGTCATTTTTGGATATTCGAATAATGTCGTCCATTCAGCGTGTAACTTGAGCAAGTTGATGAAATCGTTTATCTTGGACAGCAATTAAATTGTAACGCAGAAAGTCACGGCGCAATTAGATCTAGGATAGAACAGGCTAGAGCTGCTTTTTTACTTCGCTGATACGTGTTCTTGGTCTTATTTTATGGTGTCGAGTCCGGACTGTGAATAAAATCTATCTAAATTGCCTTGAGGCTTTTGGAATGTGGTGCTCTAGAAAAATTTTAAAAGTTTCCTGGGTGGAGAAGATTCGAAACTCCACAATAGTAGAATGTCTCAGCAAGACTACTGAGATCATAATAAGCATGAAGCAGAGAAAGCTGGAGTATTTCGGGCATGTAATGAGAGGTCCCAAATACAGGTTGCTACAAAATATCATGCAAGGAAAAATAGCAGTCAAACGCAGTCTACGACGAAGAAGAACCTCATGGTTGAAGAACGTGCGAGATTAGTATGGTCTTGATACAAGCATTCTATTTAGAGTGACAGTAAATAAAATTAAGGTAGCAATGATGTTAACCAATGTTCTGAAAGGACATGGTACATGAAGAAGATTCAACGTGTTGATGGTCTTTCTCCGCTGCGTTTGTTTTCTCTTGGGCGCCAGTCAATTAGTTTTTGGTCCATCTTGATTCTTTTAGTCTTGCTAGGTGACCTGCTCAATTCCATTTCAGCTTGGCTATACGTTCGACGATAACAGTGATACCTGTTCCTTCCATGGTTTTTTTGTTATAATAGGAAGCGCATTGGTCAAATGTCTGCCGTTTTATAGCTATCGGGATGTTGCTCCTAAAGATGTCTCTTAGTAAACGGCACCCAAGCAGGTGTTATTCGTGGTTGAAATTCACAGGTCTAATTATCCTTGCTTATTCTGATTTCATGACCGAGATATATGTACTTCTATTCCGTACTGTCAATTCTACCACTTGATTTTAGATGGTTAGGTATTTGCTGAAAACCAAATTTGTCACAAATTCATTCATTAATTCATTTCACTGATCTTCATTTTTAGACCAATTGTTAAAGATACGCTTTCTAATTCTTGTAACATTTGTTGTGCGTCTCGCAGATCTTTGGTAATAAGTACAATATCGTCGGCAAAACGCAGATAATTGAGCATTTCCCCTTTTATTTTTATTTCTTTATTTTCCTACTTAAGCATTTTAAAGGCGTATTCGGAGACTGTTATAAATATTTCAGGTGAGAGAGTGTCTCACACCTTGCTTTATATGAATTTCTCTGGTGGTATCATATAGTTTTATATGCATTGTGTCGTTTTGGTACAATGTTTGTACTAACTTTGTAAGCATTTATATTGCTGTCTAATTTCATGGTATTGAAGGCTTTGTGTAACTCTACGAAGATAAGTACCAGCGATCTGTTATATTCTATCGATTTTTAAGGTTAAGGTTTTTAATGTTTGTAGGTGGTCGTTTGTTCAGAATTTTGAGCGGAAGCCAGTTTTGTCTCGGGGCTGGTAGAAATCCAACTTGATTTCTAGTCTTGTCGTAATTATTAGGGTAAACATTTTATAGATGTTATTTAATCTTTAAGCTTATTGGTCTATCTTGGTGCGTCTTCTCTACTTTCGTGTGTAGTAAACTTGTTACTGGATTGTTCCATGTTTCCGGTATGCAACAAACTGTTAGACAAAGGTTAAACAAAATTTTTATTGGGTTGAAAAAGGCTTTTTCGCCCATCTTTATAGCTTCTATTAAGACTCGTTCTTCCCCTGGTGCTTTATTGTTTTTCATTTATTTCATTAAGTCTTGGATTTGGCTTAGTGTGATCTCTGGTATGGGCTCTGAACCCTAATTGATGATATTGCGTGATGCGGCGGCTTCCAAATTTGTTTGGTCTTGTCTTTGACTTGTGTATAGTTCTAGATAAAAGGATTTTAACTGTATATAGTAGTTTTTTTTATTTGATGTGGGAACTCCTTCTTTGTTCTTTAGCTTGTGTTAATATCACATTATAGAATTTGAAATTAGGATTTATGATTTTTGTCCCACACATTAGGTTTTCAGATTGCAGCTTTTATAAAAATGCGTAATTTTAGCAATAGAAAGTTATAGATTATGACACATAATAAAAAAATTAATAAAATAGGGCCATCTTTTCAAAATATTAGGAGTGATAAAAAATAAAATATTTAGGTAAGCACTAGGTAAATACTTTTTAAAATAGTAGGGGATTTTTATAATCTCGAAATGCAAACAATTCCTCTACAGTTCATAGTAAGTTTATAAATTAAAATTTTTGCATAAGAAAGCCACCTGCAATTAACATTCCTATCACCAGAGGAAAAAACCCCAGCACCTTCTGCTTAATTACATATAAATGCAATTATCCATACAACCAAGCACATATTCAGAATAACAAGAGCCAAAAGGAAAAGCACTTACACAGTAGTGTATACAACCTGTGATAATTGCTTAAAAACTTACATCGGTCAAACTGGTAGAACCTTTAACAAACGTATAGCAAAACAGACTTTTAATAAAAGTAATACAGATAATACGTATAAATTTCAAAATAAAAGGCTTAAGCCTATATCACTTTAAAACGGCACCCTCTGTGGAAACAACTGCAGTGATAATAAGTTGTTATAAATTTTGTGGAAGTGTAAAAAACAAAAGTTTTCAGTGTTTTGTATTTAAACTTAAGTTTTACCTGAAGTTTTTATGCCTAAGAAAATCTGGTAATATTATCGATATCATGTCACATACTTTTTAAAAATTCTAATTTTGTTTCTCCTGAATTCTTTAAAGGGGGTTTCTAAAAGACATTCAAAGATATTTTCAGATTATTCAAGATTTTTTAATTAAAGGGTTTTAGTACTGCAGTATAAAAGATATTTTTTAACCTCGGGTATTTTCTGTTTGAATCACTTTTTCATATCTTCCAGATTATATGTGTTACATAAAGTTATTCCTTATAGAGTTTAAAAAATAATTAAAAATAAGCGTAGCAATATTTTTATTTGGTATAAACAATGCTGCATCCTTTTTCAATGCTTCAATTAAAACTTGTCTGTACTCTGATGATCTGGAGGTCATAGTACAAAATAAAAACGTAATATACACACATATAACAGAAGGATTTCAAATAATTTATTTCAAATATTTTTAATAAAAAGGTATAAACAAGCATTTTGAATATGAAATAAACATTTTTTCTTAGAATTATCGTAATAGCTCTTAAGAATATTAAAAGAGAACTCCATAAGTCAAAAAATGGTAACAAAAAAGATAGAAAACCAATTTGTTACCCCTCAACTTTTAAAAAAGTAGTGTTTAGGTTAAGTTAGTATAGTATAGGACATCCACGGTTGTTGATTACTGTCCTACTGTTGATCTGTAAGGCAAATACATGACCAGATGGTCAATGTCTTGCTGCGATATTCTGTTCGACTTAATTAAAAGGTCCTCAAATAATTGCTGTCTTGCATTGAACGCAATATTTTGTTATAAAATGCCTCTGCCCAATATGCTCAATATATGCTTAATTGGGTTTAAATCTGGTGATTGTGCAGTCTATGGTTAAACATTAAATTTATTATCTTCGAGAAATTTTCGCACGACCTTGACAGTATGCAGACCTTCATTATGGAACATTCATTGAAATTGGTGACCAGCTTGTTGTGCAAAGGGTACAATAGCGGGTTCAAGAATATTATCGCGGTATTGCGTTGCATTTAGAAACCGTTCCAGACGAACGAGATTGGTTCTTTCACCAAGAGTGATGCCAACCCATACCATTGTACAGCCGCCTTGCTGTCTATGAACCTCCTGCATGGTGGCCAATCATGTAACATTGCCAGATGGTCTTCAAATTCTTGTACCTCTTATATCTGGTGCATATTTAAATCAGGACTCATCTGGGAACAAAGTAGAAACTCACTCACGTCTAACCCAATTTGCGTCTTCTTGTGCCCACTGAAATCTATGAGCGCGATTTCCTCTAGATAACACAAATGCATACTCCATGCAGTCTATTTCTAATAGTTTCGCCACTTACAAACACCTGACGGATCTTTTGCAGCCTTATTTGTAATTGTAATGCAGTTACAGTGCGATCTCGTAAAGCCAGCAACCTAATAAAACGGTCTTTCGTCTGGTTGGTTATCCTTGTACGGCCTGTATGACGTTAAATAACATCACCCGTTTCTTGACACCTTAATCACAAGCGACTAATGACACTTCTGTTCGTGTGGAGGACTTCAGAAACGTTCCTTTGACTTGAAAATCAAGTACCAATAAAGAAATATTACTTTTTATCTTATATCCAAAAACGCATATTGACGTTTTGTTAAATTTTTTATAGCCATTCTTATCAGCATTACCGTCCAAGTTGGTACACTTCCCGTCATATAAAACTGGTACACTTTTTTTTTCTAATGTAAACCTGTGTTCAGAAATCAATTCGTTGTTGCCAATAGAGATAACGGAATTGCACTAAATCTAAATAAAAAATAACGTTCAAAAATGTATAAAATTTTTAAATAGGTATTATTTTTATCATTAACATCAAAAAACCGTATCTAAGAAATTAAATAAGCAAAGACAGGGTTGAGTTATTGTCCAAAATGTTTGAAGGATCTTTAAAGCCGTGGTATTGGCACAGGGAACATTGGAATGCATCTACTGTATTTTATACTTTAATTGCCTACCGAACACGAACTGTATTTTGTGTCAATAAGTTTAGTAACAAACTACCAAGATTAAATTATTATTTATTACAAGAACAATAAATGTAAAAAAATAACATTTTACTTTATCCTACGTATTATAAACCATAAAATATCCGGGGCGAAAAAACGCTTTTCAAAACGTGACAGTTTCAATCCAATATCTCACTGTAATATTTTATTATAATAATTTGAAGTTTGTCTAGATTGATTATCTGTCATTATCTTTGAATTGAAATATTTTCATAAATTGTTATAAAACTCAAATCAATGTATGGATACTTAAATGAGATGATGGAAAGTTACAGGATTAATATGAGAATTTTTTAGGATGCATGTTTAAACACATTTAATGTGACTGACTGATCGAGAATGTTCGATAATGTTTTAGTTTTTAGTATTTTCACAACTGGCGGTCTGTCATACAGTCCTGCTTTTAGCTGGTTCTATATAATATTTTCGTTGAACTGGCAATGGTACCCTAGAAATTAGAATGACACATATGACAAGATCAACGTACACAACTTAAAAAACACGATTTTTGATTATAAGACTTGTACCAGTTTTTTATGACGGGAACGGTACAATAATCGACAAAACGACAAAAAAGATTAAAAACGTAAATTTATTTTTGTATTTACAGCTTACTTTGATTTAAAGCTATTAATATAGGTGTCCTCTTAGATTATTTTCATGTATGTATGGCAGTTTACCGTATTACTGCAGGTTTTAAGTCGATAAGCGTCATGGTGAATTCTCCTCTATGATATGCAGAAGAAATAAAATTTATAAAGATGCAATTGGATTTAAAATTAAAAGTTCTTCTTCTTCAAATTCCATCTTCTATCGTAAGTTGGAAAGCATTATGTCTATCGGAAATCGCTGCTGTTATCTGTCATTATTACTGTATAATTTGCAAAACCTAAGCTATTTAAAGTTTCTCCATTGATAAATTAGCTTCTATTGAATTTGAGAGCACTTTTTTAACTATCGCTTTACTAAAGACATTGATGAATAGTGGTGACAACACGCAAGCCTGGCGAACTCTTTCCTGTAGTTTCATAATTTGGGTGTTTTGGTTGTCTATTCTAACCTTTGCAGTTTGATTCCACTATATATAAGGTAAAGTTTGATAACACGACTATCAATATATTTTTTAGATTTATCTACAAGCTTTTTATGTTTCTATCTATCTATCTAATTAGCCTTCTTCGGTCCATCTTTGGACATAGGCCTCCCCAATCCTTTTCCATTCTTCTCTGTCTGTCGCAACAGTCATCCATCTAGAGCCCACGTGCTTCTTGATATCGTCTGCCCATCTCATTAGGGGCCTTCCTCTGCTTCGTTTATATTCCCACGGTCTCCAACTTATAAGAATTTTGTTCCATCGGTCTTCTTTTTGTCTTATATTATGTTTTCGGCAAATCTCCATTTCAATTTTGCAACTTCTTGTCTAACATCCGTCACTTTTGTTTTCTCTCTTATCCACTCGTTTCTCTTCTTATCCATTAGTCTTATGTGCAACATTTGTCTTTCTATTGCCCTTTGGGTTTTTATGATTTTGTCCATGTTTGCTTTTGTAAATGTCCACGTTTGGGAGCCATACGTAAGAACAGGGAGTACGCATTGATTATATACTTTGGTCTTAAGATGCTGTGGATATCTTTTGTTTTTAAGAATGTAGCTTAGTTTGCCAAATGCCGCCCATGCCAGTCTAACTCGTCTCTTGATCTCTGCTGTTTGGTTCTCTTTGTTAAGTTTTATAGTTTGACCAAGATATATATAATCCTTAACTTGTTCTATTTCATCTTGTCCGATTTTCATTGTGATGTCTTCATCTGTATTTGTTATAGTTTTGGTCTTGCTGTAATTCATATTAAGGCCTATCTTTCCAGCTTCTACGTCCAGTTCTTTCATCATTTCAAATAATTCATCTTTTTTTATCGGTTATCAATACGATGTCATCAGCGTACCTTAGATGGTTCAAGCGTTGTCCACAAATTTTTATACCTTTTTTTTCCCATTCTAATCTTTTAAAAGTATCTTCAAGAGCCTGATTGAAAAGTTTCGGTGATATTGTATCACCCTGTCTCACGCCTCTACTTATTTGTAATGATTTTGTTCCTTTTTTATGTTTAACATTATGAAATATTTATTCAAAGCCTATAAAACATAAGAACATGCTTGATTTATATCCATTAATCTCTGGGCCAGCACATTTAAGAAGAACAAAGCATCTCATGCGGTTATACCGTTTTTAAAGCTAAATTGTTTGCCAGGAATTTTATATTTAGGAGTTTTCACAATAATTTTGCTGCTTATTGTTTTCAAAAATTTTTAAATGTGTTTAACTTACGTAACTTATTGTTCTACGATCTAAGCAGGTTGTTGCACTTCATCATACAATCTAAGGCTATTTTCTGGAGATTGTGACAGTCTAATATAATAGATCAAATTATTCAACCATTTTATCAATAACATCTTCATCACTAAGGTTTAATAATTTGTGGAACACATCATCTGGCCCAGTAGCATTGTGATCTTTTATGCTTTTGATGGCATACGTAACATTAGTGGTCTGGTGTAATATAAAAATTTATATTTATGAACTAATCCTATTTCGTTACAGTCGACCTTTGGATTTTCGCTTGGTAGTAGATTTGTTATGTATTGTGTCTTTCCAAAATTTATGTTCAAACCAACTTCTTTACAGGAGGCATCTAACTTAGTAAATACAGTTCCAATCTCTTTTAAGTCATCTGTTATTAGAACAATGTCATCCGCATATTGTAGGTCTGAGAGCATTTCGCCATCGACAATTTTGACCCATCTGTATTGATTGCCATGTAATCTGAATAGTTACTTAAGATTTTCTTTAGAGGAGTATGACAAAATTCAGTTTGGTATTTAGAAATAATAATGTTTGTGGATAAAACACTTGTCAGGTGTAGTATGTCCAATGATCCCCAAATAGAATAAGAAGAATTTATTAACTTTATTGAGTTAATAAATTTATTGCAAGTTTCAAATGCTTTTGCAAGTGGTGGGGATTTATTTTTTAAGAAGAATGTAGTTGTTCTTCTGATTCCTATCCGTTTCGGATGTTGGAAATCATATTGGCAATCATAACCTTGCTCGCTGCGGCTCGAAACAGCTCCGTTGAGGTTTTCTTAAACCATGTTCTTAAATTCCGCAGACATGATATTCTCCTTCTACCGGGCCTCGCTTACCTTTGACTTTACTTTGCAATATAGACTGTAGCAGGGAGTAACGGTGCTGATTTCTCATAAAGTGTCCCAGATATTGCAATTTTATGCGTTTGATCGTAAACACTATCTCTGGTTCCTTCTTTATTTTTCCTAAAACTTCCTTGTTTGTGATCCTTGCTCTCCATGATATTCTCAGAATTCTTCTATAAAGCCACATCTCAAATGCTTCAAGTTTTTTAATAGTGGTGTCTGTAAGCTTCGATGCCTCTGCCCCGTACAACAACACAGAGAAAACATAGCATCTCAAATGTCTCATTTTTGTATCAAGGGATATGTTGTGACTTTTGAAGATGGCGCTCATTTTGTTAAAGACTGTTCTTGCCTTTCTTATGCGGCACTTTATTTCCAGTACATTGCTTCACTATGCGTTTATAATAGTTCTCAGGTAGCAATACTGTTTTACTCGCTCTATCTGCGTCCCATTAATGTATAGATGAGCCCCGTTTATATTCTCCTTGCTGATAATCATTTGTTTTGTTTTGTGGGTATTAATGTTTAGTCCGTACTGTTGCCTGTACTCGTTTATTCTGTCCATTAGCCTCTGAAGTCCCTCTAAACTATCTGCTATCACCATGGTGTCGTCGGCATATCTAACATTTTTACTCTTTCACCATTTAGAAGGATGCCTTCGTCTATTCCGTAAAGAGCCTCGTTAAAAATTTTCTTTGAGTACATATTAAATATCAACGGCCATAGGATACATCCCTGTCTAACTGCACGTAGTATTTTTATGTGATCTGTTGCTTCTCCGTTAATTTTCATGTATGCGGTCTGATTCCAGTAGAGTTCTGAAATTATTCTGAGGTCTTTGTCATGCAGGTCTGCCTCTTTTAAAATGTTTATCATCTTTTGATGTTGAACTCTGTCAAATGCCTTTTTATAGTCGATTAAGCACGCGTATACGTCGCAGTTAACGTCCCAGCATCTTTGAATCATACCTGTACTCCGAAAAGTGCCTCTCTGGTACCCACTGCGTTAATGAAGCCGAACTGTCTGTCCGATATTTGTTCCTCGCACTTCTTATAAATTCTTCCATGGATGACTCTAAGAAACAGTTTCAACATGTGGCTCATTAGGCTGATTGTTCGATATTCTTCGCACCTTTTAGCCTCCTGTTTTTTAGGTATCGCTATGAATTCTGATTCTAGCGATTTATCAGGGATGATTCCTGTATTGTATATTTTATTGAAGACAGCTGTGATCCAATTTATTCCTTCTTCCTCCAAGAGTTTTAAAAATTCAGCTTTGATATTATCAGGCCCTACAGCTTTCCTGCTTTTTATCCGTTTTATTGCTTCTTCTACCTCGGATTTAAGTATGTCCGGGCCCGTCATTCTCTCTTAAAATGGATGCCTATAATCCGTTCTTTGATCTTGAAAAAGTATCTTCAAACATAATTCTCCATTTTCTTTCATCTCTTGGGTGTCAATGATTAATTTTCCATTGGTGTCTGTGAGTTTCATATGTTCGCTTTTTAAAAGTACCCGTTATTTCTTTTACCTTTTTGTGTACATTAAAATTGTGATGCTTGGTTTGTAGTCTTTCTATTTATTTACATTTCTCTACAGCTTCTCTTTCTTTAGTCATTTCTGGAGTCATCCAAGATTTCTTCTTTGTTTCTTTGTTTGGTTTTAGCAGATCTTGTTTAGTTTTCTTAATTATTTCTTCGAATTGATTGATTTCTCGTTGAATGTTATTTTCTTCTTTTATTTGTTTAACTTGTTAAATCAGCTGTATGTAATTGATTAATTATTTTAGTATTATAGGTGCATTGATAATGATGGATTAGGAAGTATTTGCTTGCCATATATTCTCTGCGTAATGAGAGTGGGATTTTAGTGGCTAGAGCTAGTGTGGCTTCATTTAGAGTGCTTTTGAGCAACCCTTACACAATTTTTAAAGCTTGGTTTGGATTCTAACAAGTTTGATTGACAATTGGAAATTAAAGGCGTTGATAATAAAATAGTTTATTTTAGAATTTAAGAATATTTCAAATGTATATTAAGAAAAAACTAAGATGTCACAAAGTTTTATAAGGCATCGTTTAAACTGCTCGTTTACCAAATAAATTCCTGTTGGTTATTTTAGTTAACCGATAAAATTTCAGTTTCCTTTTTAAAATCAATTTCTAGAGATAACAGAGGATATATGGGTAAGCGTAACAACAAAGACCGGCAAGGGAGAAGACAGTTATGACATATGTGATGGGCCCTCTTGTCCTACAAGGTATTGTTGACGTCGGGGTACGTGTGTCATCAATCTTGGGAAACGGGATAGGCTTTGAAACGAGATTATGGAGATTCTGGAGCGGGCTTGTCGGCGGTTAAGTGGTATTGTGTTAGCGGAATACTTTGTTTTATGGTTTTCAGCTGGAAAATTGGTTGGGAAAGTTTCGGAAATAAGAGACTTTGTTGTTGAAAAAACTATTCAATCAAGAAGGGAAAGTTAATGATTGACGTCAGAGAAATCGTGTTCGAAAAGTTTAGCTTTGCCAGATTTCAAAGGGATAATAAAAGACTGATGGGTTCGACAATCTGATAACAAATAAAAATAGGTGATCTAGATATTCTATTGAATTAGGTTGTAAAAGTTAGTAAAAGATGAACGGAAAAAATAGTTACGGATTATTTGAGTTCGAAAAATTAATTTTGATGGCTATTCTTCTTTTCTTCTTCTTTTGCCCTTTAATTCGTCCAATTTTGAACATAGGCTTCCCCCAGTTTCCTCCATTCGCTTCTGTTTTGTGCTTTCTGTTTCCAGTGTATTCCTCCTATCTTTCTAATGTCATCTCCCCATCTCATCTGGGGTCGTCCTCTTGCTCTCTTTCCTGTCCATGGTCTCCAATGTTGTATCGTGTTGTTCCACCTATTGTCTGTTTGTCTGGCGTTATGACCTGCGAAACTCCATTTTAGCCTGGCTATATGTTGACCTGCGTCTTTGACTTTTGTTTTGTTTCTTATCCAGATGTTTTGCTTCTTGTCTTTTAATTTTACTCCCAACATTGCTCTCTCCATGGCTCTTTGTGTCTTCACTATCTTATCCATGTTTGCTTTGGTCAGAGTCCATGTTTGGCATGCGTATGTGAGAATTGGGAGTATGCACTGGTCAAACACTCTTGTTTTTAAGTACTGTTGTATTTTCTTATTCTTTAGGACCCATTTTAATTTCCCAAATCCTGCCCAGGCTAATCTGACTCTTCTTTTTACCTCCGCTGTTTGGTTTTCCTTATTTATTTTTATTATCTGTCCCAAATATATATAATCATTAACCGCTTCTATTGTGATTCCATTTAGTATTACGTTTCTATTATCTTGTGTGTTTGTCATTGTTTTCGTTTTGGTAAGATTCATTTTTAGGCCTATTTGTTCAGATTCCTTGGCTAGTTCGGTTAGCATAGTTTGTAGTTCTTCAAAACTTGATGTTATTATTACTACATCGTCTGCATATCTTAGATGGTTTAGTTTCTTTCCATTTATGTTTATTCCCATGTTTGTCCATTCCATTGTTTTGAAAACATCTTCCAGTGCTAATGTAAATAATTTAGGGGAAATAACATCGCCCTGTCGCACTCCTCTGTTAATTGGTATAGGTTTTGTGTTTTCTTCCAATTGTACTGTCATTGTTGCTTTCTTATATATATTGTGTATTAGCATTCTGTATCTGGAATCTATTCTACAGTTGTTTATAGCTCTTTCTATTGCCCACATTTCCACACTATCAAAAGCTTTCTCATAGTCAACGAATGCTAAATGCAGATCTAAATGATATTCGTTAGCTTTCTCTATCAGTGTCCTAATTGTTAAAAGATGGTCAGTGGTGCTATATCCTTTTCTGAATCCTGCCTGCTCTACTGGTTGATATGAGTCAAGTTTGTGTGCTAGCCTGTTGTTGATAATCCTCATGAATAATTTGTACGTTTGCGACAGCAGTGAGATGGGTCTGTAATTTTTTATGTCCTTTTTGTCTCCTTTTTTAAATAGCAGGATTGTAAGACTTTCGTTCCATTCGTCGGGTATTTCTCCTCTATGTAGACACTGGTTAAATAGATTTCGCAGTGTTTGCAAGATTTCTTCTTTCCCTTCTTTCAGCATTTCAGCAAGGATTCCATCCGGTCCCGGTGCTTTATTGTTCTTTAATTGTAATAATGCTACCTCTATTTCATAATTTTCTATTTTTGGCAGTGTTTCTGAGTTTACATTAGTGATTGTTTTTTTAATATATTCTTGTGTGTTTACGTTTGCGTCTTTCTTTGAGGTGTATAGCTCTTTATAAAATCTTTCTACTTCTTCCGATATCTTATCTTTTCTCCTTTCTTCCCTTCCTGTTTCATCCTTTATTGAAATGAGTAGAGGCTTCCCTAAATTTGGTCGTAAACATTTTAGGCCCTTGTTTCTCTCAATTACTTTCTCAATTTCATTTTCAGTGTATGTTCTCAGATCTTCTCTTGCTTTTCTCCTAATTAGTTTGTTTAGTTCTACGTATTCTACTGTGTTTCTTTTGTTTTCGCTTATTAGTTTTCGTCTGTTTTCCATTAATTGAAGTGTCCTGCTACTTAATCTATTTTCTTTGGTTCTTAGTTTTTTGGCGGTTTTCATTCCCGCTTCTAAGAGTTTTTCTTTCATTTCTTTATTAATTTTATTAATTTCCGACTCTTCCTTTCCTAATTGGTGTTTATAGTTTTCCCTTAAAGCTTGTCTATATTCTTCTGCGTTTTGTTTTATTCTGCTATGGTCAATAGCCGTTGGTTTTCTTCCGGCTTTCTGCATCTGTAGTTTGTTTATTTCTATTTTGGCTCGTAGTATGCGGTGGTCGCTGCCAGTTGAGAATTTATTAAGTGCAGTTACGTCTTCGAAGATTTTTGTATTTTGGCAGAGGAAGTAATCTATTTCATTTTTTGTCACCCCATTTGGGGAGACCCATGTCCATTTTCTGTTTGGCTTCTTATTAAAGTATGTGTTTATTGCATGAAGGTTTTGTTGTTCTAAGTATTCTAGTAGTTTCTCACCCCTACTATTCCTTGTTCCAAGTCCATAGTTTCCTATTTTGTTTTCTGACTCTTCCATTTTCTTTCCGATTTTTGCGTTAAAATCTCCCATAATGATCGTTGTTTTTATGTTTTTGTCTTCCATTGCTGTGGTGATATCCTCATAAAATTTGTCAATTTCTTCCTCCTCGTGTGTTGTTGTTGGGGCATATACTTGTATTAGTTTCATTCTTGTCTTCCTGTTAATTTCTAGTATTATGTATCCTACTCTATCTGATATGCTCTTATACTCGATTACGTTTTGTTTAATTTTCTTCTTGATCAGGAATCCTATTCCTCCGTATGTTTCTTCCTCCTTTCCTTTGTAATATAGGCGATTTCCTGATTCTAGTTCTAGACACATTTCTCCTCTTCTTTTGACCTCTGACAATCCTACAATGTCCCATTTGATTTTAGTTAATTCCTCTTCGAGTTCGTACAGTTTTTCATCTTGAGCCATGGATCTGATGTTATATGTCGCTATGTGTATTTTGTTGGGTTCTTTCAGTTTCGGTTTTCTCTTATTTGTTCTTGTCGAGCTTTTGCCTCCCCCAGAATCCGTGAGGCTGATCGGTTTCCCGATGTGGGATTCCGGATTTCTCCTACCCACCTGGGGTACATTTCCTTTTTGTTTTAAATTCGACATAGTTTGGGGAAAAATAGCCTTAAATCACCACGCTGGCCAGGCGGGTTGGTGATTTGTAACCGCAGTATCACAGCCGGTTAAATCATTATGTGATTGCCGCCTGTGAATATGTGATATCAAACCTGAGAGGAGGTTATTTTCCTTCAGCCTTGAATCACTAATGACATAGCTGCTGCCCTATGCCATATCCTCAGTTGATCCGCGGGTGCTTATTTGGTAAGACCTTATTCACACCTGTCCTATATATCTATAGGAACGTTCCCTATCAGCCATTGGGACGCGTCGTGTCGAGGTTGAGGATTCCCCCGCCCATTTGTCTTCCGTGAAGTACAGAAGGGCCCCTACTCAATTCAGAGCTCCTCCTTCACGCAAGCTAAAGAGACACGATTGATGGCTATTATTAAAAGAAAATCTAAACTTTTTGCATTTTTCATACAAATTTTAAATCAAATTAATTTATATTCTTAACAGGTACATTTAATGTTTTTTCCAATTATACTTAATTATTCTTACAAATTTACTGGTAATTTTAATTTTTTTAAGCCCATGTATGACCATTTGCGTAATTTCCCTCGTAAAAGTTGCCCCATCTGTAAAAAGAATTTTACTTACAAAAGATGGAACTTGTCTGTGTTGATTTAAGACAAATTAACAGTGTGTACTTGAGTAAATATTAAAGATATTAACCCTTAACTGGTGACGTGCCACAGTTGTCACGCAACTGGTGACGTGCCAACAAATTGATTTATAGTCCATTTCCATCATATTGATAGCACATTATGTATGCAAATTGCTAAACTGTTGATACGGGTGACTTAATGAAAAAAGATATTTCTCAACAAGTTTACAGAAGTATATAGGAAAACAATTTTAAATTCAGTATGACTACTAGATATAAAGGTTGAAGCAGAATTGAATACAATAGTTTTGAGCGTTACTAATCCCTAAATAAAGTTGCCAGTGTCGGAGTGATGAAGACTAACAGGTACTTATGAATTTGCAAGAAATGTAAGATGTTTATTTTATTGGTTATATATAAAATAATTTGTGGCCGTAACAGGGGCCGATTTGTAAAAAAATAAATATTATTTTAATCAAATTTCATTTCAGATTCACTGCTTTATTCAGAATCTAAGGAATCTTCAACTCCAATGTTAATTATTACCGATTCCAGCATTGCATCAGTCATATTATCCAAATTCCACATTTTATTTTCTTCCTTGTGAGCATGACTAATAGCATTTTTCCAATTTTCTGAAGTTACTTTTGATAAGGAATGTTCTAATAATTGTTGTAAGTCTTCTAATTTAAAAGTTTTTTTGTTGCGCCCGACTTCACCCTTTACTTGAGACCATATATTTTCTTTTGGATTCAGATCACAGTGGTACGGGGGTTAACGTAAAATAATTACATCATGGTTTAATGTCATTTCATCAATTGTATATTTTTATAAGCTGCTTTATGTTGCCTTACAATAGGTAATAATTCCTTTTTTGTCGAATTCTCCTTGTACTTAATTGCGTGTTTATCCAACCATTCGATTATCTCTCCTTTTTTCCATGCTGTTGTTGGTATTTTTTCTGCTAGACTTGAATGGTAACTAGCATTATCCATAACTATGACAGAATTTTTTGGAATTAAATCCAACATTTGCTCAAAATATTCTTCAAAAACGTCAGCAGTCATTTCTTTGTGAAAATTTTTGGTTGATTTTGAGGCAAAACTTAATAATCCACCATTGACAAAACCGTATTTGTTTCCAATATGGGTTATTATGGGTCTGCGTCCTTTTCCAACGGGAATATTGTTTATTCCAGTAGATACACCTTCGATGAATGCCTGACGGGAACTTTTCACATTTGTATTAACCTATAGATATGGTACAGTATGACCTTCATTTAGCCAAGTCTCGTCCAAATAAAAAAATGTTTTTCCTTCTTCTCGGTACTTATTAACAGTTCTTAGATAATCTCGTCTCCAACATACAATGTAATCTTTTTCAATTAAAACGGATTTTTTTGATTCTTTTGCCAACGAAATCCCATTTCTCTCAACAGTCCCCATAATTTCTTGTTGCTTATGATTGGTAACTCTTCGTTTTCTCTAATTAGTGTTTGGATTTTGTCCATTGTTGGAAATTCTTTGTTAAAAAAATGAGTGGACGCTGCGTCTTATCATGTTTTTATGTATTTCTTCAATTACCAAGGGTTTACTCCCTCCACTCTTCTTGGGAGATGAAACAGTTCCTCTTTTTCTTTCTTTTAGGAATCTATAAATTGTTGCTTCTCCAACCCCTGTCGTATTTGAACACACGTTAACGATTTTACGAACATTACTTAAAGGGCGTTAATGTACAAGTGCATCGTGTACATTTAATATTATGTTTTTCTCTCTTATACTGAAGGCACCTTTAAAACTACACTTAACTGGGATAAAACCTGTTGTTGACAACATTTTTAAATGCAAATAACAAAATATCGACACCAAAAACGTACGTAGGTAAGACATGAACAATGTACATCTACAAACTAAATGGAAGATGCAAACAATTTCTAATTTATATTATAGGCATAAGCTGTAATGTGGCATAAAAACTACTTAAACTATCATTAGTGAAGCCTTATTAGTAATTCCAGGTAATCGTTCAAAGAAGGTATTCTTTTTGTGTCAGGCGATAACTTGTATAGAAAACAATAATCACTTTTAAATTACTGTTTGCATTAATTTATTTCGTGAAACATTGAATTCTCTCTTTAATAACCCGTGTATAATTAACAATAATCGTGTGTCATATATACCGACGTTTTTTACGCACAAAAAAGGTATAGTGAGATTAGTGGACACTTATTTTACAGATGATTTTTTAAAAGATAATAAATTGTTGATGGCATCCTAAAATATTATTTTTTTTTATTTATTTCAAAACAAGTATAGGATGACGCCTATGGTTTTTTGACCTGTTGAGGATTTGCATACATAATGTGCTATCAATATGATGGAAAAGGACTATAAGTATTTATTTAGATAATCCAGAGTATAGAGTCAACAAAAAAACAAAGATTCCCTAATTAAACGTTTTACTAACATTTTTTCAAAAAACAATAAATTTCATTACAAAACATTCAAAAGGATAGTTGATTTACCACGCTTATTATCAAAATAAATCACTTGTTTGCTTTACTTAAAAAAATGCAATGGGTAAACTTAGGCAAAAATCATCATCATCATCAAGACTATGTTTGTCCACTGCTAAACGTAGGCCTCCCGTAAAATTTTCTACTTATTTCTGTCTTAAGCTTCTTGCATCTAGTTTGTGGTGATTCGCTTGATATCATCCGTCTATCTAGTTGGTGGTCGTCCTCTGCTTCGATATGCGTCTTGCCTTGGTCGCCATTCCAGAATCTTTTTGGTCCATCTGTCATCCGTTAATCTGGCAACATGTCCGGCCCAAGCCCATTAGGCAAAAATAGGTATAGAATAAATAAAAGCATACGATACTTAGCGTAGACTTTAAAACAAGTATTACAATTTTTTTCCAAACAAGTTGTTCTCTTGCGTTCAACACACGCATAAGAAAATTTTGTTTTAGCCTTCTCGGCAGTTTTTCTATGTGGCAACTTCTCGTTCACTGTTTCGACAACCGGAACTGAAACTTGAAGTATCCTACTAATATTTATTCGAATTTCTCGTGTAAAGGAATTCGTGTGTTGGCTAGTCTTCTGGTAAGCACTGGTATTACTAAATCATGTGCTAAACTTTTGATAAATTGGAATCGAGTTATTTTCTCTTCACAATTTGCCGAACTATACACAATACATGCATTTGTAGAAGCCATGTCGACAACTCTGTAAAATATTGACATTGGCTATCGACGTGTACGGCAACTGCTTGAATATTTGCTGCATTTTCCATCCAAAGAATCTACTCCATCCTTTGTCGCGTTATAATATGCAATAATTTGAGGCTTTCCAGAATCACCGTCAATACTTTTACTGTGGTGCATCGATGAAACAAGTATAACCGCCTTGTTTCATTTGGCACATGAGCAAGAAGCGTTAGTTCTTTAGTAAACCCATAAAGAGATTTGTCAACTTTTCTGGAAACCATTGAAAGGAAAGCTGATGGATTTTTTTTTTAATTTTTATTTTCAATGTACCTACGTATGTCAAACCTTTCATCTATAGCAGTGTTTCCCGAAGTGGGGGTCGCGACCCACTGGGGGGTCGCCATGAGGTACTAGGAGGGTCGCCGAACATTTCCAACATAAGACAAAAGCACCACTTTGTTAGATCATGTATTTTTATTTTAACAACGCCGTAAATAGAAATTAAAAATTAATTATCAGACGAAATATAAAACTAAATAATAAAGTCCGTAAAAATAAAAGAGTAAAACAAAGTCAAATATTACAATCTTAATGAGAGCTATGCGCCTGTTTCTGTGAAACTAATCTTTCAAATCTAGACTGTGTATTTGAGACACACACAATTATATCATTTTCAAGTACAAGACGATTTCTAACTCTTGTTTTAATGGCAGTCATAGACGAGAAACTTAACTCACACAAATATAATGTTACAAATGGAACCAAACATTTTACAGATTCACTCGCCAACTGGGGGTATTCCTGCATATTTTGGGTCCAAAATTGATCCGAGTTCTGGGAAAAAAATTGGAGCTTTAACATTCCATCACTTGATATTTCAATAAGTTTTTCTTTAATGTTTATTGGTATTTCAACATGCTGAAAGGAATCAACTAAAAACGGATTTAGTATCCATCTGCAACTGTCGTAACTGTTTTGAATTTCTTCGGGGAAATAATTGCAGAGCTGTTGTTTTAAATTGAGCAAAGTAACATGCATGTCAGCAAAAACTTCAAAATTCGTAGCACTGTAATTGGATACATTTTTCATAATTTCCTGAAGGCACTGGAATGAATCTAGTTGTTTTTTGCTAAGTGAGGTCGACCATAAATCGATTTTTCTTAGAAACGCCTTAATTTTATCTGTGCCTGTAATTATAATAATGTCGCGACTTTGTAAATTATTGTTCAAAATATTTAATTACTCGAAAGTATCAGCAAGGAAACCTAGTTTCAGAAGCCAAATAGGATCCAAAAATTGATTTTCATATCGGGACTTCTCATCTTTCAAATACATTAAAAGCTCTTCTCTTAAGTGAAATACTCTTTTTAAGACGTTGCCCCTTGAAAGACACCTTACTTCGGTGTGATAGAGAAAATTTTCAAATAAAGCACCTATGTATTCGCAAATTTGTCTAAAAATACTTTGCAATAAAAATCTGTGCATATAGCAATACATTTACCCGGTCAATATCATATTTACTTGTACGTTTCACAAAAGTGTCGAGTAAACATTTTCCAGTGGTATTGGTCTCTAATGGGGAACAAAATAAAATATCTTCTTGAATGCCATTGTTTGTATCATATCTTACTAACGTGATGAATTGGGCACAGTTAGATATATCTGCGGATTCGTCCATTTGAAGAGAGAAGTATGTGCATTTATTAAGATTTTCCATAACTTGCGCTTGAATATCTTCTGCCATATCACTAATTCTTCTTTGGATAGTATTATTTGACAGAGGTATTGTATTTAAGCCTCTCTTTCTCCACACTTTATATGTACCATTTCAAGAGCTGCTGGAAAAATCAGATTTTCAGCAATTGTGTGCGGATTACCAGTTTTGGCAACACGATAAGCAACTTTATAACTTGCTAATAATGCTTTTTAACTAGTAGTGGTTGCCAAGGGAAAACTGTCTTGCTGTTTATGAAGGACGTTCAGCTTTCTTTCAAAGAATTTTACGGGTTTGTCTTTTTTATCTGGATGTTTGCTATTTAAATGTCGAAGTAACTTTGACGGCTTTATGCTTTCTTTTGACAGGACTTGTCCACAAATATCACATTGTGGTTTATTGGAAATAACGGTAAAACCATATTTAAGATATTTATCAATATAGAACCTGTTTTTCTTTTTATTGCTCCTACTGCCACTTTCAGACGTAGATGGTTCTGCACTTCTTTTTAAAAACTTATCCATAATTTATCATTTATCGTAGACGTAAATACGTAAACGGGAATACGTAAGTCGTAAAATATTTACTCATTACTCAACAACGCGTTCGCCACCATAGGCTGTTTGGATTCGAACTGAGGTTTCGTTGCGCATCGCCCTTATATAAAGCCAAAACGAGGCTATGAGAACGTTCCAGAGTGTCATCTAGTAGCGAGCGCTTTCGCGATTATCATGGAAGAGTTTTACGATATAGACACAAGCTAATATGCCGCGGTGTACAATGTGCAGTCGACTTCCTATTATTTATTTTTATTGTAAATGCTATTCTGGCAAAAGTACCTACTACTAATTACTAGTGGAACAGATCGCAATCATTAAAATAATTGTATTAAAATAAAATAATTGTTTTTGATTTAAACTTAAACAGTAAAGTAAAATTAAATTTAAGAAACCATTAGATAATTGTATATTAGGCATGCTTTTCTGTCAAATAATATTGAATAAATGAGTGGGGGGAAATTGAAAGGTCGTGAAAAATTTTTTTAGATAAGTTTGGAAAACTCTGATCTATAGGATATCTACTAATTCTATAAAGGAAAACCAGTTATCGGCGGTAATGTTCCTGTTTGTTTTATAAATAGGCTCGCATAATAGGAGAACAGATTAAGTCGGAACATTTAGTTATTTTTTCTTGATTATTCAGGCCTTCTCCATCGTTATTTTTTCCTCCATATATATGGCCATTAAACAAATAACTGGTTCGGGCATCATTTAGACACATTACTTTAATTCCATATTTTGCAGGCTTTTGTGGCATGTAGATCTTAAATTTACTTCTCCCCTAAATCCAATAAGGATTTAATTTCATCGATGCATCCAGTGGTACCAATAGAGTATAGCTCCTGACAGTTCTGTATAAACATATAAAGAACATCAGAAATAGCAGCACATGGATCGGTCTCCTTTCTTTCATCGTGTTTAAAAGGATTGTCAAATCTCAGAACGCTTAAAATGGTCAAGAATATTTTCTTCGACATTACGAAACGCAAGATATCTCGGCCAGTTCCGTCTGTAGCAAAGAATGAGTCGACATCTTCGTGATTCAATTTAAATATTGATGAATACAACAGCAATCCTAAGAAAACTCTAAACTCAACTGTGTCTACATCAGCTAAATCTGACCTCTTGCCATTTGCATACTTGCTCCTTAGAGTATATAATTTCTGATTGGTCCACTCTAGTATTATAGTAACTATATTTTCAGATAATATACTTTCAAATATATACTTACGATTATTTTCGGGTAAACGAATTGCAGTGGGAATCGTGATTATGATATGTACAGCAGTCCGTACATTTTTGCTTGAGGAACGCTTGACCACTTGAATCTATTTTTACCATAAAAATATTTTTTATCGTTACCTTCATCCTCGCTTTCATGTGTAGTACTTGTTTCTTCAGAAGGTAACAAAACTTCAATGCTGTCGTTATCGCTTTCTTACTCACTATCTATTTCGTGCTCACTAGGTATAAAAGTTTCATCCACTATGCTATCGTCAGAATTATGAAGGTAACTGTCACATTCGTTATACCATTGTAACGCAATATTACTTAAATCTGCATTACTCACTTTTATTTTTTTGCCTGAACTGGCCATTATTATATTGCACAATTTATTGAAATAGTTACGTGAATTGTGATGTGCCGTCAATTTGACGTATTGTGATTTTCTACACGTGGTAATTCAAAATATATCGCTCGAAAACGCAACAAATTTCTGCTTTGTACTTTCCATGATTCAACTGAAAGGTACTGAGAGTGTCAATCGTACAAATTTATAGTAAAATGGGAATCCGAATTAACGCGCAGTTGCAATACGTCATTTTGACGGCAAGTCACCAGTTAAGGGTTAAAAAAGAGTACTCTCACTTCATCCGATATTGGTAGACATACTTGACATTGGATTTTTTTCTACAATATTTGTTATCACCTCTTCTAGTTCAATATTGTGAACAATAGACACACTCTGGGTCTATTGTTCACTCAACCGGTATAAAAATAAGTTAGGTTTAAGCTGCTTACGATCATCATAATTTTCTGCAGAATTTTTTGTTGCAACTTTTACATTAAAATCTTTTTGAACATAATGTGTTATCATGTCCGGCAATTTACTGTTTCAGAATAAATTCCGTTAAAATATTATACAAAAATAAACCAGAAAGCGATTTTTGCTGCATTACTGTAACTATATATTTATGTTTGAGTTTCTTAAGGTCTGTCTTCTTCTTCTTCAATTTCCACTCCTACCGGAGATTGGAAATCATTCTGGCAATTATAATTTTATTGGTTACTCGCCTGAATAGTTCAATTGAACTGCATCCAAACCATTCACGGAGATTGCGTAGCCACGAGATTTTATGTCTTCCTACGTTTCTTCTACCTTTGATTTTACCCTGCATTATATTTCTTAGTAGTTCGTACTTTTCACCTCTCATGATGTGCCCCAAGTATTCCAATTTCCTGATTTTTATGGAATTTAAAATTTCGCATTGTTTTCCTAGTTGTTCGAGAACTTATTAGTTTGTTTTGCGATCCATCCATGATATTTTCAAAATACGTCGGTAACATTACATTTCAAATGCTTCTAGGTTTTTAATGTTGGATTTTATAAGTGTCCAAGCTTTAACTCTATACAAAAGGGTAGAGAAAATATAACATCGAAGCATTCTTATCCGGAGCGATATATTGATATCGCGATTACAAAAAAGTTTTCTCATTCTATTAAAAGTTGACCGCGCAATTTCAATGCGGCATCTTATTTCTTTTGTCTGATCAGTATCTTCTGTGATCCATGCTCCAAAGTATTTGTACGAAGATATTTGTTTAATTTCTGTATTATCTAGTACTAGCTTAACTTTGATGTTTTGTGCTTTTGTAAATACCATGAACTTGGTTTTCTTCAAATTGATTTTTAGTCCATAATCGTTGCAATATATATTTAGTTGTTCAGCAAAGTGTTGCAGTCCTTCTAGTGTTCCTGCCAGAATGACGGTGTCGTCAGCATATCTTATGTTATTAAGTGGCTCACCGTTTATTATAAGGCCCTCACTGATCTCGGCAAGCGCTAATTCTGAGATGGCTTCACTGTATAAATTGAATAACAAGGGTGATAAAATACACCCTTGGCGGACCCCACGGCGAATCTGGATATCCTTGGTCAGTTCGTTTTCAACTTTCACTTTTGCTGTTTGATTCCAATAGATGTTACAGATGATTCTAATGTCTCTACTGTCTATGTTTTTATTTAATAAAATTTCTTTAAGTCGATTATGCTGCACTCTGTCAATGCCTTCTCAAAATCATTAAAACAGGCATGTACTTCCTGAATAATATCTAAGCATCTCTGCGAAAGAACACTTACTGCAAACAGTGCATCTCGTGTTCCCAGTCCTCTCCTAAATCCCATTTTTGTATTACTTATGCCTTCATCTAATTTCTTATGTATTCTATTGTAAATTACTGTTAAAAACAATTTCAAAACATGACTCATTAAGGCTATGGTGCGATGTTCATTGCACTCCCTTGCATTGGCTTTTTTGGGAAGCAGTATGAATGTTAATTGGAGCCATTCTTTAGGTATTATACCTGTTTTATATATGGTATTGAATAGATCCAAAAGAAGATCAATATATTCAGAATTTACAATTTTAAGTAATTCGATAGGAACTTCATCAGGCCCGGGAGATTTACCACCTTTAGCTTGTTTCATTGCATATTCAATTTCTTCTCGTATAATGTCAGGCCCAGTATCATCCTTAAATTCTTTTGGTGCTTCTGTTCTCTCTTTGTCTTTAAAAAGTTGTGCTATATATTGTGTCCATCTCTGCATTTTTTGGTTTATATCTGTTATAAGTGCACCCCTTTCATCTCTTAGTTGCCTAGTTTGAAGTGTTTTTCTCATTCCTGTTAATTCTCTAATTCTTTTTTGCACGTTAAAAAAGTCATATTTTTTCTCAATTTCTTCTAGTTCTTGGCACTGCTCATGTCACATTCTCTCCTTAGCTTCTTTTATTCTCTTTTTTATTAATCGATCAGTTTCATTATATTTAATTGGATTTTTTGTTTTGAATGATTTTCTATCTTGAAATTTTAAGGTCTGTAGAGAACATAAATATATTTATCTCAAAAATATTTGATGAATTAATGTTAAACATTTATGGAAATACCAAATACGGTATCGAAAAATTATAAAAAGCTTCAATTTTCTATAGGATATTGTGGAGTATTGTACAAGAAGATTTATTTTTGTAATGAAATTGGTAACGGAACTTGATCCTCATTGGACGTGCATTGCGTGACGAAGAGCATCGCTGTTGATATTTGTCTCATATTTGAGCTATCACAAACCAATTACTTTAACGACTAAAAAAGACAATGCCACCACAACAATACGTATTTCATAATTTATGGACTTTTAAAAGTATTTGCATAGCAGTTATTCTATACATCGAAAATCAGTTGTATAAAATAATAATTTAATTTTACATAAAATTCTTCCGAATTTTTTAATTTATAACTGACATAATTGTCTTTTCATATTGGAACTTTATGATAAAGGGTTTTTTCTAGTATTCAAATAGTAAATCTTGCGACATTTCTTGGCATATTAAACGAAAAAGTATGTTTAATAATTATTCCTCTAATAAATGTTGTGCATATCACATATCCAGGAGAGTTTGAGTTATGTCAAAAGTAGTTAAATTAAATAAATTGGTACAGAAAATGAATGCTTTTCTCACTGGAAGTTTTGTGCAAACAAAAATTTTGAAAGTTGAATAAAACACAAAAAAAAATGTATGAATTAATATACATCAAACAGTTTCCAAATGCCACAAATAACAAAAATACATAATTTTATTAAATAAAATTCATTTAAACGTTTTGTAATCAACCATTTGCTAAATTCCCAAAAAAACATAAAACCTATTACTTTCCAATAAACCACTGTTAATTTTATTAATCACTACAACAACTTCAGTAGATGATAACAACGAAAAGTATCTAGTCCAGAAAATGTAGGAGATATGTGGGAAACATACATCGAAGATCTGTTTAATGACGAGAGAACATAACCACAAATGAATATAGTACAAGAAACAATACTTGATATATTAACATTGGAAGTTAAAAAATCAATCAATACGGCAAAGTCACGAAAAGCCTTAGGTCCAGATGAAATATACGTAGAGATGATAAAACTTATCAATGAAGAAAATCTTCAGACGTTAATAATATTTAACAAAATATCATCATCACCATTTTGGCTTTACAACCCTGTGTGGGTCCTAGCCTCCCCAAGAATTCTTTTCCAGTCGTCGCTATCCATCGCCTTCCTCCGCCAAGCACGTATTTCCATATTTCTCATATCTTGGTCTATGTTATCTAGGAATCTTGTTCTGGGTCTTCCTCTTCTTCTTTGACCAATGGGTCTATCAAGCAGCGTTTTTCTAGCTGGGTCAGTTTGCTCCATCCGCATTACATGGCCTACCCACCTCAGACGTCCTATTTTAATGTGTTTTACGATATCTAGTTCCTGGTATATTCTATAGAGTTCGAAGTTGTATCGTCTTCTCCAGACACCGTTTTCATTTACCGCTCCATAGATTCGCCTCAGTATTTTTCTTTCGAAACATCATAACATGTTTTCATTGCTTTTTGTTAAAGTCCAGGTTTCTGAACCATATATTAGGGCTGGGCGTATAATTGTTTTGTAGAGTTTCACTTTTGTATTTCTTGATATAGCTGTAGATTTAAAAAAGAGATTAAGCCCAAAATAGCATATATTAGCCGTGCAAATTCTGCGGTTTATCTCTGCGGTAATGTCATTTTCAGTATTGATGAGCGTTCCCAGGTATACAAATTCGTTAACTGCCTCGATGACGTCGTTTTCTATAACGAGTGGCCGTCGTATTTGTGGTTGCGGACCTATTTTCATGTATTTCGTTTTATTAATGTTTATTATTAAACCCATTTTTGTGGCCGCGTCCTTTGCAGCGTCTAATTTGTTTCTGGCTAGTTTGTTTACAGCGTCTTTAACAAAATATACACCACTGAAATCTTCCCAGAAGACTGGCTTAGATCGACATTTATTTATACCTATACCCAAGAAAAATAAAGCAAATAGATGCTCACAGTTCAGATTAATCATTAGCCTGATGAGTCATTTTCTGAAAATTTTACTCAAAATTGTACATTGACGAATATACAGAGAATGCGAAAGAAACCTGAGTGACAATCAATTTGGATTCCGTATAGGGCTTGGTACAAGGGAGGCATTATTTGGCCTCCAGATATTATTACCAAAATGCCGAAAAAAACTGACTGGTCAGTACTGTTATAAACAAATTATGTTCAACAACTTTTTAAAATACTTGTCACTCTAAATCTTTGTCTAATGATGAAGCTGACAAAAAATCAGCAAAATATATATAGAGGATTAAAAGAAAAAAGAGTTCTTTTTTTTAATAATAAACGGACCGCATACCCGATATTCCAACACAATAAATTGTTTATATATATATATATATATATATATATATATATATATATATATATATATATATATATATACTAAACTCTTAAATATTGGGGAAATCTGCAAGAAAAACTCTAATGTGTATCAATTGTTTTGCCGAACGTTTTCGCCTTAGAGAATTAATTTGGCTCCTTCAGGGCTGAAAGATAATAAATTATAATTAGCTACCATATATTATCTAATAAAAAACATTTACCATACCGTAAATTTTAGAAATGTCGAATTAGGATGTTAAAAAACTTAGCTAGTAACAACATAGTGGTGTTTTTTGTTACTATGTGCAAAAAAGTTTTTTTTTTGGTTAACGCTGGAAATGTATGGTAGCTTTGAACTTAAAACGCAAAGGTTTACCCAAGGTTAATCGAAAAACCCAATGTAACTACATTTAAAGGAAGTAATTCTTTGAATTGTCGGCAATAACTAAATTTTTGATTGTTATGAAGTTTGAGTGTGAGGGTCTGTTTTCATAGAACGCAAGCGCTGACAATTACAAGTAATGCTTTTGCATATTTATGTCATTAAGATGCATTGGTAAAACCGATGAAGTTAGATCCCAGTCTGGGGAGATATTAGTTTAGAATTTTCTTAATTGAAATTCTTCTTTAATTTGTATATTGTTCATGTATTATTATAATATTATCTTGTTGAGATGTATCTAAGAAAAGCAAGGGAATGTTATCTTATTTTAGTTACTGAAAATTATTATTGAAGTAGGTTAGTTGTTAAGAGATATATCAGTCAAGTTAGTTATCTGTGATGTTGTATTGTTCTTGGTATCTGATTTAAGTAAGAAGTGGTATATATCGCTTAGATTCTTAATGCTACTCTTAACATTGATGGAAAAATCGTTAAGGAAAATATAAGACATTTCAATGAACTCTCTTTTAGATTTATTGTTCTCACGGTGGAGAAATGTAGTGTTCGTATAGTCCATGTGATGACCAGTAGAATGGACATGTTTGGCTAATACACAGCCGTCAGGGTGAGGTCGAGAATCACTTTTGTGATTGTGTGAATACGTGATTTCAATAATTGAGATGTTTGGCCGATGTAGGAATTGCTGCAAGAGAGGCATGGAATGTTGTAGACAATATTACTAAGCCTATCTATGGGAGTCTTATCTTTTATCTTCGAATAAAGATTATTAATTATTAATCACAATTATATACCACTTCTTACTTAAATCAGATACCAAGAACAATACAACATCACAGATAACTAACTTGACTAATATATCTATTAACAACTAACCTACTTTAATAATAATTTTAGTAATAATTTTATTTGTAAAAACCGCTTCCATTGTCTAGGAATTCACTTAAGCTTATGCAGGTCACTCAAATATATTTTAACAAAGAAAATAATTTATGCTTATCTTACTTTTTGTTCAATACAGGTAATCCAAAATTAAAAGACTTTCCTTCTTCGAAATGTTTATTGTTTATTATCTTACTATGAATTATTTGTTCGACTCTATGAATTCGATTATTTTAATTTTTTGGAACTTTGAAATGTTTTAAGCAAACCAATATTTTTCTTGATTTTACATATTATAACAATATATATATATATATATATATAATAATATATATATATACATATCATATTATATATATATATATATATAATATATATATATATATATATATATATATGTTTTCATTGGAGGCAATAAAAGGGGCTATTATGTAACTATTTTTATCTCGAGCTTTCAATTGTGTTTACAATTATTTCAAAAGCTGCTTAAAATACAGAAGTTCTGATATTAAACATATTTCAGAAATAACTATTTTAAACAATTGGCTTATCGAATACATGTTTCTCTTGAATATCTTGACACTATAAAATAAAATTGGGAAAGAAAATAATTGAACAAAATGATATGGATAACGATTGCGATGAAGAAGATATAGTTCAATTAATGCCTAAACATAAACACAGAAAAACGCCTATTACTTCTTTACCATCAGTTATACGAAGGCAACAAAAAACAATACACATGCCAGATTGTGCCCCTAAATAAAAGAGGTGCAGAATAGATGACTGCTCCATGATAACAACAATATTTGTTGCAAAAAATGTTCAATTTTATTATGTTTTACAACTGCTAGACGTTGTTTTAGCGATTTTTACGAAAATGCATAAATTTTATATTTTTATTATTTTAAACATTCATAGAATGTACATTTTTTCGTTATAAGAATAAATCTTGTTTTTGTATTTTCAAAAATAAAAGGCATATAACTTCTTTAGTTTTTTTTGCATTTTTTTACCTTTACTAATCTCGTAATATAGGCAACCAGAGTCCTATGAGAAGGACATTATTTTTGATTTAAAAGATCAACAACTTACATCTGTCTTTTATGTAGGACATTATTAAAATCAATATTCTAGGATCAAGATTTTTTTTAACATTTTTTTAGATACTTTTTAAACTTCCTTAAGCAAGTCTGAAAGCTAAAAATATTAAATTTAGAAAAAAAAACATTACTATAGGCAGGAGGATAAGAACTTTTAATACTCCCAAAGTCATTTGTTTTAAGTCCTAAACTTTGAATGAGAACTGTGATGACGTCAACAACTACACTATTTCACGAAGGACTAACTGTCAATATTATCCAACAAATCATTACTAATAGAAGAATACCACTGCATCTATCCTGTACCCCCATTGATCTTACCAGCTTAGCGCTCTAGCCGCTAGTCGGCGCTACGTGTCGCAATATAGAGCCTTCTGCCAGAAACGCACTCAGTTTGACGTCACGTCTCTTGAAGAGACGACGTGGGAACGGTCTACGCGAGAAAGTCGATGTAGGAATTACGAACAGTATTTATTAATCTTGTAAAATAGAATTTTTATTTCTAACCGGAAATAGTATATTTTGGATAAGTAGAGGTGGCTTTTAAAGTGATACGTGTAAATTAGCAGTGAATAAAATAGTTGTCAAAGTGTTTTAAATTTTATATAGAGTGATAAAAATATATATTGTAAAGTGTTTAGGGTAAATTTTATAAATATTTTTTTGCAACTTAATAATATTTTAGCAAAAATTAAAAAACATTTTATCACTGAAACAAAATAGTTTCTTCTTAAATGTTAAATATTATAATTATATTAATAAACATTTTAAAACTTTTTACAAGCTCGAATCATGCTATAATTAAATATTTATTTAATTGTTCTTTTATTCTTAATCATTTTATATTGCTTTATTTTTATTTCATTCGAATTTTTGATATATTTGTCAAAAAGTATTTTTGGGATTTTTCCCCTTTTGGCGTCTTTCCTATACCAAAGTTATATTTTATTTTTATGAACGAGAGAGTAATTAGCATAATTTTAACTGGTACCTATCGACTACTCCATGGGCGTGCCCAAGATTAATTGAAAAATTACTTTGAATAATTGTAAAAAATAAATGAATTATTTCAGTGTTATAAAGTGTTATGTGTATGTAAACAAAAGTGACCTCTTTTATCACACACTATATTAGAACTGACTGGCCTACATTAAAAAGGGTTTTAAAAAATTCACATTTTTTTAATTTTTCAAAATTACAAAAGAGAAAAAGAGTTTTTAAAACCGTCTAAGGTATGTTAAATAGATGAATAAAAATATTAATATAAAACTTACAGCTACTTGTTACAAATCCAAATCAGATTCAGAAGATGAACTTTCAGAACCAAGATTTATAATAACTGGCTCGATCATTTTATCAGTAATATTGTCCAGCTTCCACATTTTTTCCTCTTCTTTAATAGTGTGATTTACTGCCTTTTCCCAGTTTTCAGGTTTTACATTATTTACGGCCTCCAAAAACAACTGTTTAACATCATGAATTTTAAAAGTGGTATTTTTTCTTGAAACTTCACTCTTTATCTGTGCCCATACCAGTTCAATCGGGTTTAATTCACAATGATATGGTGGGGATCTAAGTACTGTCATTCCACGATTTTTGGCAATTTCATCAATTTCGTATTTTTTAAATTTTTCTTTATGAAGGGCACACAACGAATAAAGTTCCTTTCTTATAGATCCGGGATGGTACGTAATATTTTTTAAACTCAGCCAATTCTGCAAGTCTTTTTTTAACCACTTGGTTGTGGGCAGTCCTTCTATAAGTCTGGAGTGATAACTTGCATTATCCATTACTATTACACAGTTCTTAGGAAGAAGATCTATCATTTGTTCGAACCATTCTTGAAAGACATCAGCGTTCATGTCTTCATGGTAGTCACCGGTACGAGTTGATTCAAAAGTTAATAAACCACCTTCAACAAAACCGTCTGAACTGCCAATGTGTACTATTATCAGCCTGCGTCCCTTTCCTGATGGTGGGTTTAAACCAGTAGATAAGTTATTTACAAAAGCGTGCCTTTGACTTGTAACAGTTTCATCCTGCCAAAATTTATTTGGTGTATGACCTTCGTTGATCCATGTTTCATCAAGATAAAATATTTTTCTTTTTTGGTTTCTCATTTCCTTTATGGTTCTTAGAAAATGTCTTCTCCATATGACAATATCGCTTCTTTCTAATAAAATAGACTTTCTGGGATTCTTTTTCCAGCGGAAGCCTATTTCTTTTAAAAGTTTCCATAACGTACTTCGACTCATTTCTGGGTAATCCTTATCATCTCGAACTGAGACAAGAACTTTATAAAATGTTGGAAATTCTTGTCTAAAGAAGAATTCATGCACTTTCCGTCGAAGTCCTTCTTTAAAATGATATTCTATTTGAAATTTTGGTTTCCCTGGAGCATTACGTGGCATTTGAAAACTACCACATTTCTCTTCTTTAATAACTCTGTAAATCGTAGATTTCCCAACACCAAATGTACTGCTAACTAACTCAACGGTCTCATCAACACTTTCACATAAACGTTTGTCTGTAAATGATTTAAAACAATTAAATATTAATGTTTTTTCATTAACTGTTAAAGAACCAATTTTTCGGCGTTTACACGGCACTTCCAAATTTTCAATAACACTAGTATACACAATAAACTGCACCTTGCAACTGAAGTACCTACTTTTAGTGAACTGTTAAGAATTTTGAATACGCCACTTGGACCTTCCTACAAAATGGAAAAACCCACTATCACATATTCTGTGGAATAAGTTTAGAAGGTAATTATCTAGTCAATTACTGTCGTAGATTCCTGGAATTAAAGAATTAAATGTTTGATTGTTGAAACCCTTACTTCGTGGAATGCACTCATTTCAGATAAAATAAAACGTTTTATTTTATCTAAAGAATTAAACTTTATTTTGCAAATAGGTAGGTACTTATTAAACTTTTATTGGTTATATATAACCAATAAAATAAACATCTTACATTTCTTGCAAATTCATTAGTACCTGTTAACCTCCATCACTTCGACACTGGCAACCTTATTTAGGGATTAGTAACCCTCACAACTATTGTATTCTATTCTGCTCCAACCTTTATACCTGGTGGTCATACTCAATTTAAAATTGTTTTCCTATATACTTCTGTAAACTTGTTGACAAATATCTGTTTTTCATTGAGTCACCCGTATCAACAGTTTAGGGATTTGCATACATAATTTATTGTTTTATTACTCTCTCATACATAAAAATACACTATAGATTAAATTTTTACAATAATAATTTTATTTATTCTTCGTTTTAAGTATCTGATGGTGGCAAAGAGCAGCTTCTTAAGATCTTCAGAAATTTTTCATCCGATGATTGTTGTATTTGTACTTCGCTTTGTAAAAAGCATTAAAAAAACTGTTAACTTTTAATGATTCTGATTGCATACTAAATGTTCTATATTTTTCTCTTTTTTCTATGAACATTATTATTTTGTCCCTCTTGAGTATTTGCAGTTACCTAATATTTAAGAAATCTAACAATAAAATACTGAAAACGTTTGTTTTTAATACTTCCACAAAATTGATTTACTCTTAAGCGATCTATTTTTGGTAATGTTTACATTTTATATTCTTTAACTGAATAAGTTAAGGAAGGGAGAACTGTTTGTCTCAAGTTGGTCATTCAGAATTATTTCTGTATTTTTTATTTGTTAATTTTATAGATTCCAATAAAGATAGCTTAAGGCCTTTATTTTGAATATGAAGAATTTGAAATTTGTCATTAAAAGAATGATTATTGTCTAGAATGTGAAACGCGTATGTAGATTTTATTTTTCTATTGTTGAAAGCCTTTTTATGTTCTGCTATACGTTTGATAAAAGTTTTGCCAGTTTGACCGATGTAAGTTTTTGGGCAGTCGCCACATTTAAGTTTGTATACACCGCTATGTAATTGCTTTTTCTTTTGACTTTTGTTGTTCGTAACATATTTGCCTAAGTTGTTTATTCTAAAAGTTGGCGGTTTTTTCTTTTTTTATGTGTTTGACTCTTTTTGTTGATATCTTACCTGTATATGTAATTTAACAGAGGATACTATTCTAGGCTTTTTCTCTCGTGGTGGAAATACTAATTTCAGGGCTTTATTATGTAGTTTGTGATATTCAGTTATGTGGCAGCCAATTTATGTGGTGTGGTATGGGATGATGAATTGTGTATAGTCTTGTCAGTATGGATAGGTTTATAAAATATGGAGAACTCATATTTGTTTTTAAGTCTTAAAAATTACTGGATTGATTTAGTTCTGTTTCTATTGTGAATTCAATATGACTATAAAGTGAAATAATATATGATAAACATTGATCAAGTTGTCTGTTAGTTCCTGTAAAACATACAAGTACATTGTCTACGTATCTCCACCAATACAATAACTGTTTTAATATGGGATGTTTTGAAATCTTTGTTTCTAGATGGTCCATAAAAATATCTGATAGCAATGCGCTTAAAGGATTACCCATTATAAGTCGGGCACTGTTATTTGTATACAGTAATACCCCGACTTACGCTACCTCGACTTACGCGAATTCGGAGTTACGCGATTTGATTTTCTCGTCTATTCGTTTTTTATTTGAACGCCGCGCAGTCAAGGCCAAGCACCGGCGTTTGTTTCTGACTCCCTCCTCCCGCATTATTATTCTTTCAGTTTACGTTTACAACAGGCACAGACGTGTAGTGCGGAATCGGCGCGTAGTTACATAAGTTACGATTTTGTGTTTTTTTGTGCGTTGTGCGACGACCTGAGATATTTACTATAAGTAACTATGGAATCCAAACGAAGTAGAACCGACTCTTTTGCTTTAAACAAGAAAAGAAAAACATTGGTTGGTTCAGCCGGTTCAAAAGTCGCTGTAACTGGCATAGCATTGCAGAAAGTGGAGAGGCGGCAAGTGCAGATAAAGAGGCTGCATCTCTCTATCCAGAGAAACTCAAAGCTATGATAGATGAAGGTGGCTATACCAACCAAACCATATTCAACGTAGATGAAACTGGTCTGTTTTGGAAGAAGATGCCTAAAAGAACTTTTATTCCGCGTGAAGAGAAAACTTCTCCAGGTTTTAAGGCCGCCAAAGATCGATTGATAGTGATGCTTGGTGCGAATGCAGCAGGTGACATTAAATTAAAACCTCTTTTAGTTTATCGCTCAGAAGATCCAAGAGCATTGAAAAACAAATCTAAAGCTGTTTACCCGTGATTTGGAAGTCGAATCGTAAAGCTTGGGTGACGGCCTCCCTTTTTGAAGACTGGTTTGGTCATCACTTCATACCTGAAGTCGAACGTTATTGCCAGTCTAAACAAATCCCGTTTAAAGTTATGCTATTAATCGACAACGCGCCAGGTCATCCTCCTGCTACTTTAACTAGTTTCGACCCACGTGTGAAAGTTGAGTTTTGCAACCAAATACAACCAGTTTGCTTCAACCGATGGACCAGGGAGTTATCAAAACATTCAAAGCTTATTACACGAGACGATCGTTTGCACATCTGCATAAAGCTATGAGACAAAACAACGAGCTCTCTGAATTTTGGAAACAATTCAACGTTTTAGAAGCAGTGAGAATCATTGGAGAATCTTGGGATGAAATTTCACAAAAAACTTTAACTGGCGTCTGGAAAAAACTGTCCATTTTTTTTTCTCCACTGAGACTCAGGCGGAATCAGTGCCAGGGCCTGAAATTTGCAATGTGATCAAAGACGTTGTCGAACTTGGTAGACAATTAAATTTAGAAGTGGATAGTGATGATGTTCGAGAGCTGTTGGATTCACACAATGAGGAGCTTACAATTGATGAGCTCATAACAATGCGTGTACAAGAGGAAGAAATTAATAATCATGATTCTTTAGACGCAGTTCAATTAGAAGATCAAATGACAGTTGGAAACTTGACAGAAGCCCTCAGTTCGATTGAAAAAGGGTTAACAATTTTGGAAAGCATAGACTCCAATGAAGAGCGCATTTTTGTTACAAAACATAGAATAAAAAAATTACTAGGATGCTACGAGGAGATATTACGGGAGAAGAAAAAATCATTGACTCGTCAGACGACTTTGTTACAATTTATGAAACCTTCTACATCAAAATAACTTCGGATTGTGTTTATACACTTTATTAATTTAGTTTGTCATATTATCTAGAATTAGATTGTACTAATTATCTCCTAAATTATTGTTTTATTTGGTCTCCAGTCCCACTTAAACATACTTTGTATGTCTTTATATGCAAAATTGTACCCCGACTTACGCGAATTCGACTTACGCGGATAGCGCTCAGTCCCACCTATCGCGTAAGTCCGGGGTATTACTGTATTTATATTTGATTATTAAATTCAAAGTAGTCCTAGCTTACGCAAATTTCAAGACGTACTGATTGAATTTGTAATATTATGGTCTTACTAGAGCAACAATTTCTGTAGAAGGAATAATAGGAAAATGTTTAGGAAATAGGTTATTGAAAATGTTTTATTTTATTAGCTAGTTCTATTGTAATTTTTTACGGAAAATTTCGGTGAAAATTTTAGTGTATTCTAAAATATTCACTAACAGATTTTTTTTGGTAGTTTATATGACGGAGCTGTATAAAAATTAACTATAGACCCAATTGGGTGATCAGGTTTATGTCATTAAATAAAAGAGTATAATTTAAGAGGCTGTGGATTCATGATGTTGTATGAAGCTTTACACTAGTCGGCCGAACTACCTACTTAAGCATTTTTACCTCATTCAGAGAGAGAAGTAGGTAGGGATGCGAGTGCGGAATCAGAAGTGGATGATGCCAGGCGGATGGATCTTATCGTGGAGATCACGGTTCGTCGTTCTGTAGTCCAAGCGGCGTAGTCGAGATGTGTAGTAGCTTGTCTTATAGATACTTAGGTGCTTAGCAGGTGTCACTCTAGAGAGTGCCCTGAGGTGTCGTACCGTCGTAGTATGCTTTATCTGGGGTCGTCATAAGCTTGAGCTGTAAAAATATGTATTATTGGGCGTATCTCAGCGGCGTGATTTCTTGGTATGCACGGGTGGAGAGGAGAGGGAGTGCAGGGTCAAATGTGGTATCTCAATCTGTATGTATAGGGCGAGGAGTAATGCATATGCGAAGTTGTAGTGTCTCGGGGGGTATTACAGGGGTATTTTATACATTCAATTTAACATTCAGTGAGGCATATACAGTTACTTCTTGTGTATAGACTAAGTTCTTGGTAGGAGGCCTAGTTATGACACACACCTCGACATTTTATATATTTACAGTGCTTTATCAGTGATAGCGAAACTATCCACTTCAATAACATTTTAGAGGCCTCCAATATTTTTTTTAAGAAGCGCAAGCACCTCAAATAATATAGTTGAAGTGGGGATGACTAGGGTTTATATTAAGAGGTTTAAGTTGTGTTGCGTGGTGAAAATGCGACCCTATCATCCGCTGTAACAACGCCTATTAATGATATGTGTTATAAGCATTACCTTCCCACCTTTGTTTATATTAAATTATGGATGACCGCTTTTTGCGTGTTGGATTTTCAAAAAGAGTTGGATATAATAGCCTGAAGGGCTGTGAGAGTTGAGGTTATAAGTTGGAAGGACAATTTTGCACAGAACGACGAGGCGTGTGATAGCGGTCGTCGACACTCGCCTTAGACAGACATGGATGAGCGCGGAACAATAGTGGTTATAGATGCGAGTATGAAAGATAGCAAGCAGATAGGATCTTCTGGCTCGATATGACTATAAGGCCTTATCACTGATTGAGTGTGGAGATGACGCGTGTAGGCTAGCAACTCTACTTCAAGAGGAAACGGAAGAGAGACGAACGCGAGTAAGCGTGGATCAGTAAGTAACTAGGAGCAGGAGAGTAATAGAGTAGCGCCAAAGTTGGTGAGGAGTGTATGAATCTCTGTCCGGATGTGAATGAGTGAGGTAGTGTGCGATGAGTATGAGCGAGATGGGAGGCGAACCTAGGTGTCTTCGCAGCGCTCTTATAGTGCATAAGTCACGCGTTGAGCTGCGTGCAATGTGGGTATAGAATAACGGACACGGCGTATCACGCGGAGACTAGTATACTTGGGGTGGCTGTAGATTAGAGTACGTATTATAGCTGATGAGAGCGCAGACGAGTGTGATCGCGAGGATATGATCTGCCACCTAGGTTGCACGCTGTGTGGATTGTGAAGGCGCCTATCCGTGAGGACTTAGCTGTCTTAATTGAAGGGATCTTATTACAAGAACGAGAAGAAATGAGGATAGATCTAGATTGCCTACCCAGGAATCTGTCGAGATGAGGTTTCACTTTGGCGATAGCGCGAAATGGAGTCCACTGACGGTTATGCGAAGATACTGTACGGAGGAAGAGAGTCGAATGTGATACTAGTGACAGAATAGGATTATTTACAGTCTATAGATGACATATTACTTACTATGATAGTATGAACAGATGGTTCAGCTTGTATGTATATAATTGCATAATGATATGTAGACATGGTGACATAAGAGACATTTGTCACTGAGCGTTAGATGATCATTATATAGGCCTTCAACAAGTAGATGAGAATATTATAATACTGACTCGGAGATGAGGGTACTATCTACTGTACAATAAATACTCTCAGAGTGTAATGTATTTTACTGAACCCAATTTTCTAGACTGCTGGTAGAGAATTGAGTAGTTAAACTTTGGATGGCTTACGTGTGTCATGGCGCGGTGCAGCTCGAGCGCACGTGTGTGCGATAGCGGCGACAGTGAGGTAGTAGTGGTCTAGATCATTTCTCTAGTGTGTGCAAATTCGTCACTGAAGTTAGCAAGGGGCGGCGAGAGATATGTGTGATATAGGGGAGTTCTCGAGAATATAGGCGTATCTATATGAAGGAAAGCTCTAGAGAGAGTTGAGCGTGGTATCGCGTTATAGGCAGAAAAAACGGAAGAGATGGGAGTGGGTGAGTCTTGAGTCACTCTGGTAGGCGTCTGGCGCGAAATTGGGACGTGTGCATGTATCGAAAGTGTATCATCTTAGTCTGGATATGAACTGGAGATTTAGCGTCTATCTTGAGATATGAGGAGCGTAGTGGTGCAGATGTAGCGAGATCGAGCACATGATTGTGTAGGTAATGCCAATGCGTAGTAATATTGACTCTGAGGAGAGATCTAGTCATTTATCTAGCGTTGGTCTGTCGCCACCTGGGTGTGTTGTTTCTTGTCTAGCGCTCTGACCAAATCACTCTTGATGCAGTCTTTTCTGTGTCACTATTGGAGGCGCTGTATGATGCCGTTTTCTTCTGCTTAAAGTTCCCTCTTGGCCTGCCATTGGAGTCTTCATCAACGGTTCGATATCCGCCAACTCTTCGTATGGGAGTTGTCCTGGCGGTGTGGGGGTGTGGTGTATGTGCGTCATACTTCAGTTCTCGATGACACAACTGACTTGCGCGCATATGAGAGCTTCTTCAATTTAAGTAACTATACTAGGTTGTCTGATGAGACGAGTGGACTGTACTTTATAGTCTGTCTTAACTATTTAAGTAGAGAGCTCTCTGGCACAGGAGACGAGGCTACTTCCAAGTCTCAATTCTGGAGGTTACAGAGATATCCATACATATTAAGTCTGTCTTTACTGGCTTGCTATACTCTAGGTGTATAGAGGAAGATCTTCTATAGTCTTAGATGGCGCCTATCGTCGAGTGTGAGAGTAGGTTAGTTCTCGAGAGTTCTTAGTATCTGCCCGGGGGGCTCCTCGATGTGGATAGAATGATTTTTGTCTAGAAAGTGAGCGAAGCAGGACTTGATAGAACACTCTGTGTGAGTTCAATGTCTAGAGTAAACCAAACACTATGTTCAATAAACTCATATGTCCACAGAACACTTCAGTTTCACATGATACAAACGAGAGAGTAGGAATCTTTCTCAGTATGGCTCATCTCTTGACACATCATACTATTTACACTACAAATCTAAGCGTCGATGCAGGATGAGCGTCATGGTACTCTATGTTGAGAAGTATAATATTTTATATCTCTACCCGAGTAGGCAGCGGGTCGGCGAAGGGTTCTACTATGTGTGGTGAGCGGTCACTATGTCAGTAGAGTAGTCTATGGATCACGGTCTTTTCATCTAGGTTCAGTTGATAGGTAGGTTCTGTATGAGTCTCTCAAGGGAGAGTTTGTTAAGGAGTCAACTCAATAATAGTAGATGGATAATCTTTTTTGTCTTTGTAGTACACTGTATGAATTTGTCTCATGAAGCGGCAATACTAGGAGTTTATGTATCCGGTAAACACATTTTGTGAATTCAACTGATCATATTTTCTGGACTGAGCACAATAAGAGCGAGGGGAGATTTTCATGAGGGCGTCATATCGTAGTCTATTCAAAGGGAGTGCAGTCTACATTCACTGTGGGGACATTACATAAAAGATATTGTCAAAACATATTTAGAGAGTGGAGAAGCGGTACTGTGGTCTTCTGGATGTATAAACTAGTATATGTATCAATGTGGATATGGGTTATGTATATATATCTTCAGAGCACGAGACGCAGTCGCGAAATGACATCATGTTGATACAAGAGGATTAAGTTAGAGAGATTGTAGATGATCGTTATGATAAAATTTATAGGTATCTTAGCAGTCACTGTATAAGAGTCTCTCATGATTTTTTGACCTTGTAGATTTGAGTGCAAGTGAGCGTCATATGAGCTCTTGTCTTGTGTGCGTACTCTCTGAGTAGTACAGACTCCGTAGAGATCTCTATAAAGGATTGCATATGGCGACTACTGCGGAGTCATGCGGGAGAGACTATCCCGTTACGATTTCTCTTGTTTGGTTTCTTAGCGGCTGTATGGTTTGGGTTGACACATGTCCTCGGCTTAGCCCGGACGGTTGATTGGTGGTCCACCTATACCTCGGATTTTCCCTGCAATAAATAGAAGTTGTAATAAAGACGGCAGGGGAGTTGTTATATCTCTGGTCGCAATCGTTTTGAGACATAGTAGGATCACATGTCCTCATTCACGTGACACAAAGGAGTTGCACAGGATTTGCTACACTTTCTACCTACAGTGTCTGCGAAATATAGAGATGTCAATAGCTCGGGATCAGATGATCGCATCATCAGGCTGAGAGCACGCGGAGTAAACAGATGTTGTTTCGCAGTGATATTCTGGAGTGCTCTATGAGACGAGGAGTGAACTCACATGATATACAGCGAAGGATTCTTTTGACAATGAACCACTGAAACAACAATAGGTGTTCAAGAGGCATACCAGAGGCTTATGCAGAGAGTGCGCTCGAGATGGAGGGTTGGTCCAGTAGAAACCAAGCATCTCCAGTGCGACCGATAACAGTGACACATTGAACACAGTACAGTGAACACTAACATCGAGAACAAAGTGCGGATAGCGTTATACTATTGATGGTATGACACTAGGACGCAATACAATTCTTCCTACATGCATGTAGACACGAGCTGGTTTCAGACTAGATACACTGAGTGATATTTGAATAAATCAGATGTTACTGTGAGGTGCTAGATCTGTCAAATACGTATCTGGATACATTTCTTTGTTTGGATCTACATCTGATGTTATCCAGCCTAATTATTTATAGTTATTAACACTCTCAATTGCGAGTAGGAGTCTGCTTCTCGGTGTAGGGAGAACGACGGAGTGGGACGAGAGGGTGTGATAGTGATGATGCGACTAGTAGAGCAGAGGATTTATCTATGATCATCTTGATGCGAGTGGGTTGCGGCATTATCTGTATATGTTCTAGAGGGTACACATGGGGAATTAAGAGCGTAGGATAGGCGAGTGCCATACGCATAGGTGGTGACGAGATCGTTGTGCACGTATACGAGGCGGATGTCGAGATTCTGAGGGTATTCTGGGGTCTTCTCAGTCATCTTATATGTGGGTAGTACAGGGTCGGCTAGTTAGTCTGTCTACTATTGCTTGAGGTGATGTGACGTGATTTGGTGAGCGAAGCGCACGCGGGGGAGTAGTCAGACGTGTGATTCTTTGGGCCAAGCTCACATCTTGTCACTTAGCACGATTGATAGAATACTGTGATCTAGTGGACTATAGCTATGTGTAGGAGGTGAGGCGGATGTTCTTGAAATACGTAATGGCTAGATCGTGTTACATTGCACTGTTAGAGCAAACTATCCAAGGAAGATTGAGTGGTGTATAGCGGATGCTAGCGGGCAAGCGCCTTGGGCGGCCGTCCTCTTATATGAAGAGAGTATCTGTTAAGTCCTAGTTAGTGGGGAGTCGTGAGGATATTGAATGCGAGTAGGGCGCGATATCGAGCGTTCGAATCTGTACTCTGGGGGTAGGGGGGGTCTGTTCGAGTGAATAGATATGACCAGAGATAGTTAGTGACTGTGGTGTTTCACGCACAGGGTTATAGTTTGCTTTGTCTGTTAGTAGATATAAGCGATCTTGGATTTTGGGAATGTAGAGAAGCTGAAGCTTTTAGAATGTCAACACATCTCTAAAATTGGTCATTGACATATCGATTCTCTCTATAGGTCGGAGGTAGGTTAGATATGAGCACGAGAGTGTCGTAGGGATAACGCGGACTTATTACAACTCTCTAGACTGATCGAGTATATGCTGGGCGGCGATGATCATGGATTACTTATCGCGGCAGAATGTTTTTCTGGTGGTGGGGTTTATAGGGGTGGTTTTGGTAGGGTGTTGGTTTTTCACCTCCCCCCCCCCTTTATTTTACTGCCTCCGTCTACAATAGTATGGTGATTCATTAAGAGATTTTAAAAGAACATTTTAAAGTAATTAGTTAGTTAAAGTCTATCGATATTTAAAACATGTCTTGCGGTGTATTCTATTTCTCATAAGGTTAATCAGAGACAAAATAAAATTCCCTATCATAAAATATCGTTTTGCTATTTGAAATTTTATTTTATATACTGACAGGAATTTCTAAAATAGCTACAAGCAAAAAGATTCGGTACATGTAAAGTGACTTATGGCAACATGCATTTTCCTTAAAGAGTAGAAAATACGATGCTTCAGCCTCGGTACGAGAGGTTGAAATTGTAAATAGCAGATATCCCTGTAGTCGACAGTAACCGCTATAAAATCAGAATAGATTTTCTGCGCTATTTAATGTCTTTTGAGGATAAGTACCAGATGCTTTTACCATAGAATCATATTTTTTCGTAAAAGATTATTCCTATTAATCTCGCATACCGTATGCGTGGTTTGGTCGGAAACCTCAAAATATTTCCGTTATGGAGCATTTAAGAAAAAAATACCGGGACAGGTCCATTTTTAAGTTTAGTTCTGCTTTCATGTTAGATTACAGTATGTATATTGACTTCCTCATACCATCGTATTATTTTCTATCAAAATGAGATAGATAATGAAATTGTAAAAACGGGAATATGTATGATTAAAGGTAGTAGTTTTTGAAATACCAGAAATTATCATTTAAAAAAACAAGTCCGACAGTTACAAGACACTATGCTTGATTCTTAAGAGCAAAAGCCAATCATGATAGATGATTCAAGATGGCGCCCAATAGTGAAGTCGCAGTTCTAACAGCGGAATTAGATACGCTAAAAAAGCAGGAATTAATTGACATAGTAATGAATTTAAATTTTAAGTTATAACTCTTCGTTTCTAATCCTCGCTTATTAGAATACGTTAATAGATTATCACTAATAGTGCAAAAAGATCTTAAAGCATTCAATGTATAAAAACAGTTGAAGCATTTAATGTATCCACAAGGAAAAAAAATTCCTGTAACTGGCTGTATACCACGTATCACAAAAAAGAGGTTAGTCTTCGTAAATGGGTATATTCATTTAAAAAACCCTTAAAAGGGCTACATCAATAAAACAAACGTTTTCGGACCACACAGTCCATCATCAGGTTTTAAAATCGAAAAAATGCTAGGTCACAATGCCTGAGCCACCAAAATACTAGGGTAAAAACCCTTTAAATTACATTTAGTTATAAAAAGATTATACATTGTGTTGTAAAATAACTGTGATTAATGTTAAATTAAATTTGGCTAGAGGTAACACATGGCTGAAGCGAGTTCCAGAGCCGGTGAGAGAACCTCTACACGTGGAGAACAGCTGGAAACTGATTCGACAGTTAAATATATATAATAAAGTTAAAATGTTTTCAGCCTTATTTTAACCTTTAGCTACCGATCGGTCAAGTTGTTTTGTAGTTGACGGAGGGGGTACATTATGTACCCCTTGCATTTTTATAGATTAAATATTAACATAATGCAATAATTTTAGATAAAACGTATTTAAAACAAATGCAAGTATTTTTTTATTGAATATAAGTAACAATAAAAAAATATATGGTGTCTTGAAAAAAATAAATTATCGTTTTTTTGATTAGCTTTACATTTTGTACATATTATTGTTTGAATTGTTATGGTTGTTTGATGTTCAGTACAAACAAAGAATTTACAAGAATTGCACGTTTTTTCTGTAAAGTAAACATCGCCCTGAGGATTTCAAGATGGTTGCGTCGTTTTTCGCGATTCTCCCTTGGTGGCGGTGGGCATAATTCATACATCGCGTTTATAATTCGCTTATGGAATTTTTGTGGACTTTGTAGCCGCCTATTGACATGTGGCTTTATAATTTCTTGACCCAGGTTTAGTAAAAATTCTCTGCGTCTGTGAAAAGCTTCATACGCACGAATGGAATTCTTTGTCGTCCACAGGACGTATGCATTCAGACCTGCAATGTCTAGAAGATTTTGAAACAAAACAAATGGCCATCTCTTAGAGGCTCTTTTACAAGAATATTCATTTACCATCTTATCCATAGTATCTGCCGCACCTTTTGTAGAATTGTAATGCAAGATTATGTCGGGCTTATAGTCCGTCTCTTCTCCGCTAATTTTAATCGTCGTTATTTTCTGTACTCAATAAAATTACTGCCTTATTCTTTTTAGGAACGTAAGACGCCTGTGTTATTTCCTCAGTGAAGGCAAAAACTGAGGACTTTACTTGTCTAGAAATATTGGGTAGTAGGTCTGGAGGGATATCCTGCTTGTTTTTTCGAAGTGTTCCACATAATGTTATTTGTCGATCTAGGAGTTGTTTTGCCAAGGAAACACTGGTAAAGAAATTATCAGTAGTGATGCCATCACCAGTTTTTAGAAATGAAGTACTACTCTTTACAAATTAAGTACTACTCTTTTGCCCTGGTATTTTTCTGGTTTGTTACCATCTTTTCCAGTATAAATCTGACGGTTAGCAGCATACATTATTGTTGCATCAACTAGAGCCCATATTTTGATGCCATACTTGGCTGGTTCTACTTTCATGTAGACTCTAAATGGACACTTGCCTCTAAAACTTACAAGTTGTTCATCAACAGTTAGATAAGAGTGGTACTTAAAACTTTCTTTACAGTGTTCTACAAACTTTGTAAACACTTCCCTAAAAGCTGCTAGTTTGTCAGAACTTCTACGTTCTTCTCTTGTGTTCAAATCATCAAATCGCATAAGTGAAATTAAATCTAGAAATCGCTCGCGTGACATGGCAGCCGGAAAAATAGATCGACTGTAAAAAGGGTTTCGACACCACAAACAGTGCACTGGTTCCCTATTGGCTTTTAGCGCACCCGCCGTAATCAAGAATCCCAAGACCGCATAAATTTCCACTGAATCAGTGGGCAACCCGGTTATTGTTTTATTAGGATTTTTCCCGTTCCAATCCTGAAAGTATTTCTCCGCTTTCTGGTTTGTACATTTGACGATGATCTCTACAATTTTCTCATCTACAAATAATTTGAAGCAATCTAGTGCGACATCTAGTTTGTCGTAAAGGACGATTTTACCAAAGTGTACCATTCTTGGAAATAAATGTTCAATCTACTGTCCCCAAAACTGGTTTATCAGAATCATTACTGTCGCTCTCAGATGGCTAAAATATAATAAACTCAAGATAGAAATATCGTACATAAAACAAAAATAAAAATTACCTGCACAATTTCAGGCTCATATTCCGCTACTTCTAAATTATCATCTAATTCTGACTCATCCGATAAACTATCTCTTTCAGAAAGGTAATCATCATCACTTTCCTCCAACCACTGCACTGCAGTTTTCACGATCCTGTTCTTTCCGAAGGTCTAAAGGCGCGTACAGATATGCGAGCCAAACGGTATACGAACGGTACGCGTACAGCTCGTTGAAAATATATCTACATCGAACGGTTCGCGAACATCTCGCGAGCCATGGAAAGCGAAAACCAGCAACGAACACACATGTGCGAAATGATTAATTTTATTTATAATTTGGGTACTGATTTATTGTGTTTCTGTTTCTCATCTATATATATATATATATATATATATATATATATATAATATATATATATATATATATATATATATATATATATATATACTATATAATGTAATAGAGTCCCTAGTATAGGCTAGAATAAATAAAAAATTTTAAAAAACTTCAACCGACTTAAAAAAAAACAATTTGGGAGATTTGTTACAACCCACAAAAGTTTCCTCTACACACATAAATAAGTCACGTTCAATAATGTAAATCAAGACATCATTTGCTTGTTTAACAAAAATAAAAATATGTACAATAATCCGTTTACTGTTTTTTCACGTCTTTCTAGGAAGGAACACGTCATTCATACAATTTCGATTTGATGAGACAATAAAAATGTTCGCTGCGTTTAGTAGCGCCGTCCAAACTGAACGACGAGCTTCCTTTGAAGTCGTGGAATAAACCGCCACAATTTGGTTCGCGACGAGCAACGAACAAACAGTTCGCGAGCAGTTTTGTCTGCCGTACAAATTAACGAATATTGTGTTCGCGAACCGTATGCATACCGCTCTGCTCGCATATGTGTACCGAGCTTTACTTTATTTTTTTTTTGACATATCGGTGAATCGTGTAATCACAAATGGATAAACTAAAACGGTATGTTAGCACTAAGTCATCCACAGAACTGATTTGTGTGTTATTGCAAACAACAGGTTTGGTGCCGTGCGCAAAACGTCTGTTAATCAGTGGCGTCGACCGCAATGAAATGTACCGCGGTTGACGGAGGGGGTACAACTTGTACCCCAAGCACAGTGCTGCACTTTTCATAGGCAAAAATATGTCAAATTGAAAAAAAATTTTTGGATATGCTTTTACACATCCCAATGAAGAAGTAACTAGAACAGTTAAACAAAATTCCAACATTTTTAAAAATTATTCATGAAAAATCGAATTTGGGGTACAATCTGTACCCCGCTCCGGCAGCGGAAGGCTAAGAAAGAAAGTATCTGCTGTGCAAAAGAAAACAAGTAAAATACAGAGGCCTAAAACTGGAAAAGAAAACTTACACGTGTATACAGCCAAGACACTAACTAATTTGTGTGACTATAAATTTATTAAGAATTATTGTAGTGATAAGATTGAAGAGAGCGAATAAAAATTCGTATTGGCTTATATAGAGTGTAATGGCTACTAAAAATATTTATAATTTGGTGAGTCGCTTTGGAATAATATAGTACGGGGGACAAGTACCAAGCGGAGCTTGGTGTCACGTTCAATTGGTTGATTGAAACGTTACAAACTGACGCATAATAGACTTATTAAGCTCAAGGCTCTATTATAGTGCTGTAGCACCAATGATGGTGAGTAGGAGGCTAATATTGAAGAAAAAACAGGCTTAAAAGTCTACATACGCGAAGGAAGAAGAAGAAAAAGCAATTACATAATACTAAGAACTCAGCTTACTGTGATTTTTTTACTTATTCCAATTAACCTAGAGACTGCTGTAAAATAGTCAATTTCGAATGAAACTATGAATGAGAATATAAGTACATCTCCTCCTACTATTAATAGCGATGTCCTCGTTAGTTACAAAAATTAGCAGTAAGAAAAGATTAAGAACACAAATATCAAAACAAATAGTAAGCTATTTTGGACATGTGCTTCGAAGAAATGGTCTTGAAAAACTTACCATCCAGGGAAAAGTAGAAGGCAATAGAAATAGAGGTAGATCTCCTACACGATACACGGACCATATTGTTGCTACCATTGGCGCACCATTGTCAGAATGTGCTAGAATGGCAGAAGATAGAAAAACGTGGAGGAACATTGGGAAATTTAGCTAATAGCTTCATGATATCACGATATATGCATCAGGTTAACGACTAAGAAGAGAAGAAGAAGAACTTCAGTTACCGCATCATAAGTAAATTCAGATTTATTGAAACTGCTTGTTATTTAAATAACTATTACTTCTGTTTCTGCTGTTTAAAATTAAACATAGTTTCTTGAAACTTTCCAACTCATTTTTTACACTTTGTACACTTTTTACACATTTTGAATGTACCTTGTATATTCAAAACTACTGAATTTAGAGCAACAGTTTAGGGCATACATATAAACGTTCACACTGTATGTATAACAATTAAATCCAATTTCAGGAAAATTATTATATGCTTGTACTCAAAGTTGGTGTTAAAAATACAAACTTTAATTATAAATGAAATATATGCATATTCCGTCCAATTTCACATCAAACAAAATGAAAATTAAAACGTAAAAATAAATATGTTTTGAAATAAAATTATGGTCAATTATCAAAATAGTAAATTAGAACGAGAAATATTTTTATTAGGCGATTTTAATGGAAGAACAGGAAACAAGCGCCACAACAATGTATTTGGACCTTATGGAGAAGACGTCGTAAATGATAACGGAGAAAGACTATCAATCTCTGTGAAAGTAATAGACTCAAAATAACTAACGGATATTACTGTCACAAAAACATACACAAATATACATGGTTTCAACCAACAAGGAATCTTAAGTCTATAATAGATTACGTGATAGTTAAACAAAATTCACAAATAATCATTAGAGTAATTAGAGCTATGAGAGGATCAGTATGCGGATCAGATCACCACATTGTCAGAGCAAAAATCGTTTTCCCATATAGATTAAAGGACAGTGTCTCATCAAGCCAAGACGAACAACTTTTAGAAAAAATTGATCTTCCTCAATACTCTTCCAGTTTAATTCATGAGAGCACCCGTACACTATAAGACTCCAATGGACTCCAAACTTGACGAAACACTAACAAATACCAAATTCATATATGAGCACATAATATCAAGTATTCATCAAACAATACAGGAGGTCTTAGGAATCAAACAAAATAAAATTAGTAACAAGCTTTGGTGGAATGAAGACGTCGAAAATGCGGTAACAGAAAAGAAAAGATTATAACATAAGTGGTTTAATACAAAAGATGACGCAGACAAAGACCGATACAATGAAATGAAGAAAAAAACTAGAAAGATAATTAAGACTTCCAAAAATGAGACATGCGACAGAAGGTGCAGGAGAGATAGAATCTTATATTGGAGGACGACAATGCACTGAGGCGTGGAAGTTTATAAACTCTGTAGAAGCCGACTAACGAGAAAATGATTCTAAATCCCATAAATTCCGAGGATTGGACACATTATTACAAACATCTATTAAATGAGAACAGACACGAATTTAAAGAAGATATGAATTCATCAAGAATCGAAATTCTGGGAGAGCATATTACCATAGATATCAACATAGTTAAAAAAGCTATAGCAGGGATGAAGAATGGGAAAGCAAGTGGACCAAGAGGAGTAACTACGGAATTAATAAAGAATGGCTCAGAGAAATTACACAGAATGATCACGGTGATATTTAACGAATATATTAATGGACATCCAACACCAGATGAATGGAAAACAGCATATATGACCCCAATATATAAAAAAGGTGACAGGAGAAATTATAAAAACTATAGAGGGATATCGGTCACAAGTTCAATGAGTCGACTATATGGTCGAATACTACGGGACCTGATAGAGGAAGATTATGAATCGTCTGAAGACGAAGAACAAGGAGGATTTAGAGCAGGTCGTTCATGTACAGATAATAGCTTCTGTCTTAAACAAATTATAGAAAAGAAAGTTGTAACAAATAGAGAGTTACATATGACTTTTGTAGATCTTGAGAAGGCATATGACACAGTCCCGCTAAATAAACTAAGGAAGTCCTGGGCACATTAAAAATACATCAAACATTGGTTAGTGCTCTCAAAGATCTATATTATGATTCAAACTCCCAAATGAAATTCGGAAACCTCTTAGCTGAAAAATTTGCAGTTACTAAAGGTCTCAGACAAGGATATTGTATCTCTCCGACTCTGTTTAAGATTTATATCTCTGCAGCTCTGAAACAATGGAAAAGGAAAGTCAAAGGAATGGGTATACAATTGAACGATCAGGACTGCATATATACTTTACAGTTTGCAGATGATCAGGTGATGATCTCAAATAACAAAGACGACATGGAATACATGCTTAGAAAAACTAATTGAGAATACTAGAAATGGGGATTAAATATCAATTTAGAAAAGACAAAATACCTCTCAATTGGAGCTGAAGCAGAACAACTGGATATCCATGACAATCAAAAAATAAATCCATGTGACAAATATAAATACCTGGGCGTCATCTTCGACTGTAGTGAAAAGGACGAACGAGAAATAGAACATCGAATTGTACAAGCACGAAGAACTATAGCATGTTTGAACGGAGTTCTATGGAGTAAAGAAATATCAAAGAAAAGAAAATGGTTATAAAACTAGCCTACTTTATGGAGCTGAGACATGGAGAATAATCGAGAAATATAAGAAAAAGATCGAAGCCACGGAAATGGACGCCATCACAAGATCGATGAGAATATCAAGAGCCGACAGATATGGGAATAAAGTGATAAAACAACAAATGGGTATAGAGGGCACTATAGTTGAGGATATTGAGAGAAAATAGCTCATAATGATATGGGCATGTGAGCCGAATGGGGGACGAAAGATTGCCTAAAAAAACGAAGATGTGGCAACCCCCAGAGAAGAGGAAACAAGGAAGACCACCACAGAGCTGAAATCTGGGAGTTAGGAAAGCGATTAGCGCTCGAAATCTGGAGGAAGACCTAAAAATACAGTGGAGTTTGGGAGTCGGACAACGTCGTAAGACGTTATAAAACCGAATATATATATATATATATATATAAATATATATATATATATATATATATATATATATATATATATATATATAATATATAAATTAGACATAAAAATGTCTCTCAATACTTAAAACAAATCTGCTGTATTTATTTATATTATGATATATGCATCGACTTAGGAAAATAAATTAACAAAACTCATACTTTTAACTACACATAGAGAACTATTAATTTTCTGTCTGTATGTTTGTAGTAATACCGTCCAGTTTTCCGTTTCGTAGTAAAATATTTACACTGTACCTTTTCCGCATACCGTATACCTTTTGGATGCCAAAATAAACAACATAAATCCTAATTTATCAGTGACATATCAAAGTCAGTGATATTTGGGATTTTCCATGCAGAAATGTACCAAGAACTCTCGGGTAATAACTAATCCTATTATTCTTGTTTTCCGCATGACATATTTCAATCCAATTCAATTTATATTTTTACATTTTCATTGTAAAATATTTAACAATAAGTTGGAATATTTACAGATGCATTGATAGGTTGTGCGAACATTAATTTAAAAGAAGTAAAGAAACTATGTGTAGTTGAAAGAGGGTCTTCTTCTTCTTTGAGTACCGTGCCCAAGTTTTAGGCGTAGTTAGAGTAGTTTCCATGACGATTTGCAGATATCGTATTGAAGAATGGACTGCCTAAGTCTGACGTCATAATGGGCGGGAATTTTAAAAACTTTTTTAAACATTTCTAATTTGTGTGTGTCTATCCCGTAAAAAGTTGGAAATATTGGTTTTGTTAATTGTTTAAATAATAAATAAGGACTTTTGGTTATGAACATTCATTCTGTGTTATTGGTATTATTTGTAGTTCGTGAATTTGTGGTAAGATATTTTTACTATGAATGTTTGTATTTTAAGGTTATGTTATTGTTTCCTTAAAACATTAATTTTTTTACTGTATTTTAGGGTATTTTGTTATTGTTTTAATCGACGTAATTTCAAAACAAATTAATAAAAAATTGAAATTATTTACGAAGTTGAAAAATATTTAAATTATTGTTTTATTCTTTTATCGTTGCCAGAGATTTTATCCTGTAAAAGGCTAAAAATATTCGTTTTCTCGTAGTTTAAGTTGTAATATACTGAGCTGTGAAATCCTTTTTATCAAATTGCTATAATAACTATTAAGAAAAATGCTTTTTGAATGTTCTAATAGTTTATGAATATATTTTTTAAATCTGCGCTTATAATGACTAGTAAACATGTGTTGAAGGTATCCATTACTACTAAATTTTTCAGTAATGATAAGAAAACTAATGCAAACTATTTAAACTACAAAAAAACGAATATATTTATTTTTTCAGGAGACCAAATCACTAGTACTCAAAAAAGATTAAAATATTAGTTTAAACATGTTTGAACTTCGTAAATAAATTTACTGATTTATTGATTCATTTTAAAATAACCCCAATAAAAATAACAATAAAATGCCTTGAATTTACAGAAACCTAATAAATATGTGTGAATTATTATACTAAATGTTTTATACATTTTTCATATTTCATATCAAGTTACCACATTTCGGCACAATCTTAACCGATATGAATTGCAGATACCGCATTTGGACACAGCAAAGATTAGGTTAATTAAAAGTGCAAACTCTGTGTATGTGACTCATTTTTGGGAAAAAATGTACTTACCACATCTGTTATCTATACCATCGGTGTATAACATAGTTTGTTTGGGTAGTTTTTAGTAATAAGTGGGTAGTAAGTAGCGCTACCTTTCACCCTTTAAAGAAATGTTTGTAAGCTGCTTGATTACACAAAATTACAATTCACAAAAGAAGGTTATACACATGGAGGAGACCAGGAGATAATTCACTACATATGATTAGAAATCAAATAGACTATATTCTGGTAAACAAGAGATTTAAGAATGGCGTCACCAGAGTAACGACATATCCTGGTGCAGATATCGGTTCAGACCATAACCCTGTAATAACTGACATCAAAGTGAAGCTCAAAAAAGTCCAAGAAAGCCCCAAAACACCAAAATTAAATATCTTAATATCCAACAAAACGTTAATAGAAAATGACTTAAACAATGAGCTAAAGAAACCAATAAATGAAAACAACACAGAAATATGGAACACATTTAAAGATCTTACCTTGAAAGTAATAGAAAAATATTCAACAACGTTACACAGGCACAAAAAACAACAATGGATGACTGATGAAATCCTGGAATTAATGGAACAGAGAAGGAAACTGAAAGGTAACAAGAGAGAATATAATGAAAAACAGAAACTAATTAAACAAAAAATAAAGGTGGCTAAAGAAAAATGGATGGAGGATAAATGAAGAAAGTTGAATGAAAAACATGATACGTTTAATATGTTTAAAAAAGTTAGAGAAGTAGCTTGTCTTTATCATAAGAAAACTCCATATACTATAACCGATTCGTCGGGAAAAATGATAATAGACGAACACGAAATTCGAACAACCTGGTGTAATTATATAAGTGAATTCTATAATGATGATAGACCCGAAAGAACTGGAGTCTTTAGTTGAAGGTTAAGGACCAGAAATACTAAAATCAGAAATACTGCATGCTATAAAGTTAGCAAAGAACAAGAAAGCCGTTGCCCTGATAACATACCGACAGAGATGTTAAAGCTAATAAATGAGGAGAACATTGGAATACTGGTCAAGCTTTTCAATGATGTTTATTTGACTGGTGATATCCCTGAAGATTGGTTAAAGTCCAAATTCATAAGACTACCAAAAAAATAACGGCCGAAAAACTGTAGCGATTATAGAATGATAAGCCTTATGAGCCACACTTTGAAAATATTTCTACGCATCATCCACAGTAGAATCAGAGATAAATGTGAAGAAGACCAGGATGAAACACAATTTGGCTTCAGAAATGGACTGGGAACTCGGGACGCCCTCTTTGCACTAAATGTATTACTGCAGAAATGTCGAGATCAAAGGAAAGACGTCTTTGCTGTATTTATTGACTATGAAAAAGGCCTTTGATCGAGAACAGGATCACAAATTAATTACAATATTAAAAGATAAAGGAGTTGATAGTCAAGACATACGATTCATAGAAAAGTTATACTGGCGTCAAACAGCGACAGCTTGCATAAACGGAAAATCAACAGAAATATGTAAAATACAAAGAGGTATCAGACAGGGTTGTATACTATCCCCACTGTTATTTAATTTATATTCAGATAGAATATTTAAAAAGCGCTGCATAATTTGGAATGGGCGTGAAAGTTAATGGAATTCTGATAAATACAATCAGATATGCAGACGATACAGTTATTTTAAGTGATGACATGAATCGACTACAATGCCTTTTAAATGCCATTGATACAGTGGGAAGAGAGTATGGCCTAAACATAAACTGTTCAAAAACAAAACACATGGAGTTTAGCCGTTTAGCACATCAAGATGCACGATTATATGTTGATGGTCATATAATTCAAAGAGTGTCCAGTTTTAATTATCTTGGTTGCCATATTACTGAACAACTAGATCCAGATCAAGAGATAAAATGTAGAATCGAGATAGCCCGCACGACATTTTTAAAAATGAGGTCATTCTTCTGAATGATAACTTGCAGCTTCAACTTCGAAAGCGCATGGTTAAATGCTACATTTGGTCAGTCCTCTTATACGGTGTCGAAGCATGGACATTAAAACTATCCACCATTAATCATCTGGAGGCATTTGAAATGTGGCTGCACAGACGTATACTAAAAATTCCATGGTTGGCTATGCTGACAAATGTGGCAGTCCTTGAGAGAGCAAATGCTGCTCGCGAGCTGCTTGATAACATCAAATGTAGAAAGATGGCCTATTTTGGACACGTAGTAAGGGGGACCGATATAATATTCTTTAACTTATTATGATGGGTAAAATCGAAGGACGCAGAGGAATTGGTAGAAAGCAGGCCTCTTGAAGATCTCAGGTTGAAGAATATCAGGGAATGGACAGGGAATAGGGAAAGCTGCGCAACTCTTTGGAATAGCTCGAGACAGAGACAGTTTCGCCATGTTAATCGCCAATGTCAAGGGGACTTGATAGGGCACGTTAAGAAGAAGCAGCTGCTTGAAAACCAAGAATAACTCAAAAAATAATGGTCGTCACCATTTCCTGAAATTTATTGTATCCAATTTCAAAACTCTACTATACAAATCTATTAAATCTTTAACAGTTTCAGAAAGACTTTATGGCGACCTAGTTGATAATATAGTTTTCGAATTTGACACTAAAATTACACACTCCTTATTTAATCTCGGAAAAGAAGTTTTATCCGGTAATTTTAATAGATAGATAGTTAGTTTTCAGTTAACATAATTTCAACTTCCCGTGTCGGCTTAACGTCCGGAACTACGGAAGTCTCAAACTTTCTTAACTAGTTACGAGTTATAGTTGGGGTATTTTGAGATTACCGCTTAATAGAATTTGATGTAAAAAAATCCTATTGGTATTTATAAATGTATTAATCAAATAATATAACATGCAATTGTGCAGTTTGAACAATAATATCCCGAAATAAAGCTTGTTACAATAAAGTGTTTTCTATAACTGTTCATTTTAATTGTTTTTTATTAATCTTTGTGTCTTTTTTGTTAAATATTTTATGAGTTTCCAGACTTCTGAATTAGAAGTGGAAAGGGTGAGTTTTCAAGTTTTCACTGGTTACATATTTTTGTTTTAACATTACGAGCATCTTGTGTTTTCAATGGATATTCTATTTTTCAAAAGCGGTTATATTCAATATAATTCGCGTTTTTATGTGTGCTAAGGTATTGCTTGATTATTCTTGTTAAGCTTCATAAATTGGATCACATATACGAAATATTACTTGCCTTTAGGGGTACATGCAGTTTTAAAAAGTATATTCCCAACAAACTTAATAAGTATGGGGTCAAAGTTTTTTTAGTTGTTAATGCCAAAACTTTCTTCACCTTGCACATTGAAATCTATGCTGGTATTCAACCCGATGGCCCATATAAAGTTGACAATTCTACTGCTGCATTAACTGAAAAAATGTGCTTACATTTATCGGATTCAGGAAGAAACATAACCATAGACCGTCCAGAAACTACATTTACAAAGGCAACAACCCAGATACAGAATTTTCCAAAACGCGAAGATTATTCCAAAAAAAACCTAGGTATGGAATTGGTACAGGAGAGTATACGACGGAGAGCAGTGACACGCATTTGACACGCATTTACAAAGCTGTGCGCGCTTCAGCCTTGAGACTGTCGGGCATTGAGGTCGACATAGTACCAGAGCCCCAGCTAGGTAGGAGAGGAAATTGTAAATTGTAAAGACGCTTCTTTTTTAAATTCGCAATCCAGGCTATATATGGACCACACAATGGCATGCTGCGAGATTGCTTAGAAAATTTGACCACCAAAGTTTGACCACTGTATTATTTAGTCGCTCGTTCCCAAATTTGAAGAAATATGCGTTGAAATTGTAAACATTTTTAAAATTTACCTAATACAAGTTCAAAAAAATTTTGGAATTCTTTCTGTAAGAAACATTATATAGTAAATTATTTGTTTAAAACAAGTTGATGCGAAATTAGCAATAAAATGTATGCTGTTGCTCGGGAGTCGGTATTTCATTTTGGTCCTCACAGACCACACCCGACCGAAAGTGTTTTCAGAATGGTCACCCGATGAACGGAGGGTTAACTCACAAATTCACGAACAACAATAATACCAATCTCACAGAATGAATTTTCATATGCAAAAAACCTTATTTATTTTTTAAACAACTAAATAAAATCAATATTTCCAAGTTATTATAGGACAAAATATATCTATTTAAAAAAATACGCTACCTGACAAGAGACTTCAGAGCCAGAACTTGGGCCATTGAAGATAACACTGGAACCCTGAGAACAAACAGAGAAGACATAGCAGAGACATGGAGATCATATTGCAGGGACCTATAAAAAGATGATCAACGGTAAGAGCTTGTTAGCCAAATATCTGACGATGTGGAAGAAGAACCTGATATACTCGAAAATGAAGTAAGACAGGCTATCAACAAGCTCAAATATAACAAAGCACCAGGTCCAGATATGATAACAGCAGAAATGCTTAAAGCCACAGAAGAAACCGGCGTAAAGTTACTTCATCTACTCTGTAACCAAATATGGCATTCCAAACAATGGCCTGAAGACTGGACAAAATCTACAATAACGACCATACATAAAAAAGGCAGCTTCCATAAATGCGACAATTATAGAACTATCTCTCTTATATCCCATGCCAGCAAGATAATGCTAAATATAATCAATGAAAGACTGAAAACATTCCTTCAAAGAGAAATTCCACAAGAGCAAACTGGATTTACCAAAGGTAGAGGCACTCGAGAACACCTGCTAAATATAAGACAGATAATCGAGAAATCTAGTGAATTCAACATCCCACTATACATCTGTTTTATAGATTACCGTAAAGCGTTCAACAGGGTCAAGTGGAGACACTTATGGCGAATACTAAAAGAAGTAGACGTACCACAACATCTAATTATGCTTATAACCGAACTATATGAACACACTACTGGATCAGTTAAAGTACTTGACATACTTTCGAACGAGTTTCATCCAGAACGGGGTGTCAGACAAGGATGTATACTATCTCCACAATTATTCAACATATATGGGGAGTATATTATGCGAAAAGCACTTGAAGGATGGGAAAAGGGCATCTCAATAAATGGTCATAAACTAAACAACCTACGTTTCGCAGATGACACAGCCCTTAGTCAAGCAGAGCTGATGGAACTTATACGACTGATAGAAAACGAAAGTTAAATATTTGGTCTGCAATTAAACATATCAAAGACAAAGATAATGATAGTGGATAGACTAGACAACAATAATCCACACATAACCACAATTGACCGGTTCACAAACACAGGGTCATTACAAGAAGAGATTAAACGTAGATGTGATCTAGCAAAAGTTGCCACAGAAAAAATGACCAAAATATGGAAGGACTGTCAAATTTCAAGAGCAATAAAGATAAGGTTAATCAACTGCTTAATATTCCCAATACTGACCTACGGATGTGAATCTTGGACTCTGAGACAATCGGAGAGAAGAAAGATAGACGCCAGTGAAATGTTCTGTTGGAGACGAATGTTACGAATTCCTTGGACCGACCGTAGAACAAATAATTCAATTTTAAGAGAGCTAGAATTTAGCCAATGACTCTCTTGTAAAGTCCATCTCCAAGAATTAAAATATTTTGGGCATGTTATGAGAGCAAATACAGAAAACATGGAAAGACTCATAATACAAGGAAAGGTAGAAGGCCGAAGATCACGAGGAAGATCCCCAACAAGATGGATAGATCAAATTACAGGAATATGCCAAAGACCTATGCATGAATTAAAAGAAATGACCAGAGACAGAGATCTCTGGAGACGGACAATACACGACATCACGTCGACCACTACACTCCCCCTGGGGGGTCAGTCAGGATTAAAGAGAGAGATATGACAAATACACACAAATCAGAAATGTTTAGAAAAGTTTTTAAAACCACGGACAGTGTGACGTCAGAGCTTGGGTAGTCCATAGAGAAAAAATAGACACAAAATAAATTATTGCAATAAATTGAAATTCGTTTAAACACGCTTAATGCAATCTGACCTAGACCTACTGTTACGTAGTTCAATATTTCCGTATCTCTTTCTTCTCACTACATTCGCCGTCGTATCTTACGTTGTAACTAATTTATTTTTTTCACTTCCAAGTCACGCAAGAAATTAATTAAATTTTATTCTTAGACAGACTTTCTCATATTCACACTTTTACAAGGAATAATGGAAAAGAAAACCTCCTTGACGGAAATTCTGTTTTACGGAACATATGCTGTAATAAATCGTTCGGATATTTTCATTTATTCCGAGCTGACAAAAACAGAGACAGACTTTAAAATATCGTGGTTGTTTTTGTCCTATATTATTAAATCAAGCGCAAGCTGCTTTGAGATTTATTGTAAATAACAAAGAAAAATATTATTAACTCGAATACACATTGTTTGTTATATACGTATAAGATGTCCACTACATTATCTTAATAAAAATTTATGACATACTTTAATTACGTACCTATGTCGCAAATCTAGAGTTTGTTTCTTTCGTTCACATCTTTAGCACTTCTTTATTATTCTCGGATATCAGTTGTAGTGATGCCTACCATAGGGTTTATATATGGCCGTGGGTTTCAAACATCCACTGTTACTTCTTACTTCTTGACTCATTGACACCTACATCTATGTCTCTGCCGTGTGTTGAGCCTTGCCATGTACAAGGCGTATTTAGTACCAGAACAACCGATTGCAATCGTCCACGATCTAGATGTGAAATGATGCTCGACTCATTTTTTGGAGCTTGGCAAAAATATTGCCCCTAGATATGAGTTTGACCTTTAGTTCAGTCCATGCATAGTAATAGACCATAGTAATTTAAAAAACGTTTTTTGAGTTTTATCAATTTCCAATCGCTAAATTTACTTGTCTCAATGAAGTACCCATTTTGTCAGATGCAAAAACATTATCGTATGATATAACTTTAGTTCTCTACTAGTTAGCAACCACTATACAGACCAACACATTAGAACTGATAATGCACAAGCAGGTACATCAATATTACTTGATATAACTGTTGATAACACCAACAACGTTACTTGGAACTTCTCAGATCGTTCAGATCTCGATCCTAATTATGAATCTAAACAAACATCAGATTTTGACTTATCTAATATGCAGATACTGACCTCAAAAGTCAAATTCAGGGTGTCAAAGTCTATAGAAAGCGTATAATAACGATATAATGGCATATAATGGCGATAAAGAAAAAAAAAGAAGTGCATATGAATGAGCGTATAAGAAATACAAGTGTGGCATGATGTTAGGCTAAGAAAGATCTAAACAGAGCAAAAATATATGCAAAGAAAACTGCAAAAATAACTGTCGAGAAATAATAAGTGACGAAATAGGTGATCATACTAGACAATCAGATTACATGGCAAAATACGTTGGGAAATTCGATAAACAGCAAGCGAGTGAGAAAAACAGATGCAAATTCAAGATAAAATTTCTCTAGAAAATATATACTGGCTCTTACAAATAACGACATACCAGTTTGCAAAGCTACGTTTCTCAATACCTATGGAATATGCGAACGATGGATAACAACCGCTTTAAGCACAATTGAAAACAGTGGATTCCTTGAGGTAGATAGAAAGGTGAAACACGCTACAAGACCAAATAAAATTAATGAAAGCATCTTAAACTCCATACGAAATTGCATTCAGCTTTTTTCTGTGTACCTTCAAACTACACCAGACAAAAGTCAACAAAAATATATTAGGAGGGGGGTCTTAGCGTTGGAATAATGCATCGATTTTAAATTGTCTGATAAAACTCAACTTGTTGATACTGTATGTAGGGGAAACTTTTTTATTTTTGTCCAGGCATCTATTTTTGTCCACATTTTCAGCACTTGTGTTTGTATTAGTTGCCATGAATTTGGCTTTATTTTAATTTATGTGTAATCCCATTCGTTCTGTTGCTGCTACTAGCTCGGTTAGGATTTTCGCAGTTCTCGCCCTGGTTCTTGTTATAATGTCCACGTCGTCTGCATATGCTAGAATTTGGACTGATCTATTTAATATTGTTCTGCTGCTATCTAAATTAGCGTCTTGTATAACTTTCTCTAAGGCGACATTAAAAAGCTGACACGCCAGCGTATCTCACTGCCTTAACCCCATATTTAGTTCAAATGGGTTGACGAGTCGTTTTTACTGCTGATAGCATCTTCGCCATTGTCACTTTCATCAAACATATTAGGTTTTATGGAATTCCTAACTCATTCATAGCGTTGTAAAGACTTGGTCTTAAGACACCGTCATATGCCGTTTTAAAATCGACAAAAATACGATACATCTGTCGTAGTGTAAAGATCTGGTTAATGGTTGAACGTCCACACCTGAATCCTGCTTGATATTCTCCTAGAAACGTTTCGGTATAAGGCTTCAATCTCTCGTGCAAAATGTTTGATCTTGTTTGCTGTTAATAAAAAATTATGAATTAATATCTGCGAATATATACATAATTTGTCATCACAAAAGTATCTTCCATATGTATATTTATGTATATATTTCGCATTATTATGAATAAATATTTAATAGCATTATATCATTTGCTTTTTTATTCGAGCAATTTGTATTTTGAGAAATTTTCCTGTAGAGCAATTTATTTTTGAGCAATTGCGTTCGATCAATTGACCTAAAATCGCCAATTCTACCGGCACACAATTTTTCATTGCATTTTTTAGAGTAAATCTGTGACATTTGGTGTATGTGTATTTGTTAACTCTAAGATTTTTTAAAATGAAAGTACAAATGATTACCATACACAACATTCTGCACGGCAACAAAAATATTGACAGTTTCAGAGACACTGCATTTTAAAGCGGCATTTGCAATATAAAAACACATTTTTCCGCATTTGACTCCATCCCGACTTCATCCAAAATGTAACCTACTTTTTAGATGCACAATGTCAATTTGCATTCATTTCTTTCTGTCAGGGATAAAATGATCAATAAAATTTTTCAAAGTTTTACATGGATTTATTTTCTTTATTCCACGGCGTATGTCAGTGTGGAGTTCCTAATTTAATGCAATTTGTTGCACTGGCACTTTAAATACGTGAAAGATAAAAAAATATAATATATGTTAGGAAACATGATGCTTTTTATAGAAAATGCAGCTTTAAGCGAGTATATGTCGACATCTGATGTAAAAAACTTTGTAATTTCAGTAACAATAAAAGTCCGCTATAGCTTAAATCAATTATCCAAAGAACATTTTAGTTTTCGTTTAAAAATATTTATGATGTTATTTTGAAGTAACGCTACTAGTTTTTAAATTCTACTTTTATTCGTACTAAATAAATACAGGAAAGAGCTTAATGTCACGTCCCACAATAACAGAGCAGTGCTAAAGCCCAAAGGATGGACATTAGCAACATGGAATGTCAGAGGTCTCAACGGCAAAGAAGTAGAACTTGCTGAAGAATTTGAGAAAAATCTAATTGACTTACTGGGTATAACAGAGACCAAAAAGAAGGGAAAACACACAGTTTTTTAGAAAATGGACACTTTTCCATCACTAGTGGATTGTCACTTGGCGAAAGGGCAAAAAGAGGGGTAGGCTGCCTGATAAACAGTAATCTAATAAAGAATATTCAAGATTGGGAATGTATTTCTGAAAGAATTCTAAAACTGCGGAACTTAAACTAGTCATATCATCGTTATGTATGGAATAAATGATAACAAAAGAGCAGCTAGCAAGTGGCAAAGAACTATTCTGGGATAAGGCCTCAGAAATAATAGACAGTTTAGAAAGCAATACTATAGTACTAGAATACCTAAATGGTCGAGTGGATATAAGAAATGAGCATACCCAAGATGTATTAGGACCATATGCAGACGAAATTAAAAATGACAATGGGGAACGTATTTTTAATATATGCAGAAAAAAATAATTTAATAATAATAAACACATTCTTTAAACACGAAGATGTACATAGATATACAATAGAAGTCAAAAGTAGAGGCGAAAGATCCATCATAGACTATGTGTTGCTAAATAGATCATCGGGACAATGCATTTAAGACGTAAGAATAAAATTAGGAGCTGAAATATATAGTGACCAGTATCTAGTTGTAGCCAGGATCAGCTTGGGACTGCGAGAAGAATCAATAACAAAAGAGACCAAGAAAACAAGTAAAGCTCATGATACACCCACTATAGAAGTAATCAGGTCACATAAACTAGCAGACAAGGAGACAGCAAACAGGTTTGAAAGCTACGGTAATAACTACCTAACGAAGCAGGCTGAACATGACTGTGACTTGGACCAAAATTTGCAAATACTGAAAAAAGCACTCCTAAATAGCGTTAAACAAGTATGCGAAATAACAAGAAATAACAGAAGCAAAAATTGTACAAACTGGTGGGACAATGAAATAAAAGCAGAAGTAAAGTCCAAGGAGATAGCTTGGAAAAATTATTTAAGGAGCGGAACCACAGACAACTACCAAATATACAAACTGCAAAGAATCAAAGTCAAAGATATGACATATAAATAAGGGACAAAGGAGAACACTTGCAAAGTATAGGACAAGAAGGACAAAGTAGGTATATGAGAGAATACTAGAAAAACGACTTTTCCTAGAAGTTAGTTCTAAAATGAAACAACTACAGTGGATTTAGAAAAGGCAGATGCATCCAAGATCACATTTTTACAATAAAAAAAATACAATATGCACGAAACTCAAGCTCTGAGTTATACCAAGCCTTTATAGACTTGGTATATATATATATATATATATATATATATATATATATATATAATATATATATATATATATAAATATAAATATATATATATATATAATATAAATATAAATATATATATATATATATATATATATATATATATATATATATATAATATATATATATATATATATATATATATATATATATATCAAATTATTCTCGACCGTACTGTGTTAAATATTATTTGTAGTCTCAGCAATTCGTCTTTATGAAATAAAACTCTATTTGTTATTTCTCAATATTTCGTCACGATTTTGTGACTTCTTCAGGAGAAAACTGTAAATTTATTATAATTATTATATGTAAACAAAATGAATATTTCAATACTTACAACTTAAGATTAAAAATTTAAATTTTGATAACATATCCAATCCAATTTAAATAAATGACATTTTTTTTTATTTTAATTTATTTGGGAGTTATGGTAACCGCAATATTTTATAGAGTGAATTCCCATTGTACAATTTCCAGCGAATAAGTTTTAATAAACAATTAAATATTGTGACAGTATTATCCATATAATAAGGTGCAAAAGTAGAATATTGAGAAAGAATCAGGAACATGGTAAATTGATCTATAAAATGTAATTGATGGTACGTAGTCAGTTATTGGTCTGATGTTGTTAGATACTTATATTAAGATCTATCATATCATATATTGTTTAGTATATTACAGTAGATATTACTTAAATGGTTGGTGTCTGTCTTATAATTGATAGATTCTGGAGTTTTATTAATGTGTAATTTCAAGGAAAAGTCGATTTTTGTAATTATCAATTTGTTCCAAGATTTTTACATTATTAATTACCATGTTCCTGATTCTTTCTCAATATTCTACTTTTGTACCTTATTATATGGATAATTCTGTCACAATATTTAATTATTTATTAAAACTTATTCGCTGGAAATTGTACAATGGGAATTCACTCTATAAAATATTGCGGTTACCATAACTCCCAAATAAATTAAAATCAAAAAAAAAATGTCATTTATTTAAATTGGATTGGATATGTTATCAAAATTTAAATTTTTAATCATAAGTTGTAAGTATTGAAATATTCATTTTGTTTACATATAATAATTATAATAAATTTACAGTTTTCTCCTGAAGAAGTCACAAAATCGTGACGAAATATTGAGAAATAACAAATAGAGTTTTATTTCATAAAGACCAATTGCTGAGACTACAAATAATATATATATATATATATATATATATATATATAATATATATATATATATATATATATATATATATATGTATATATATATATATATATATATATAATCTTTATTCGAAGATAAAAGATAAGACTCCCATAGATAGGCTTAGTAATATTGTCTACAACATTCCATGCCTCTCTTGCAACAACTCCTACATCGGCCAAACATCTCAATTATTGAAATCACGTAATACACTACACAAAAGTGATTCTCGACTTCACCCTGACCACTGTGCATTAGCCAAACATGTCCATTCCACTGGTCATCACATGGACTATACGAACACTACAATTCTCCACCGTGAGAACAATAAATCTAAAAGAGAGTTTATTGAAATGTCTTATATTTTCCTTAACGATTTTTCCATCAATGTTAAGAGTGACATTAAGAATCTAAGCGATATATACCACTTCTTACTTAAATCAGATACCAAGAACAATACAACATCACAGATAACCAACTTGACTGATATATCTATTAACAACTAACCTACTTTAATAATAATTTTCATTAACAAAAAAAGATAACATTCCCTTGCTTTTTTTAGATACATCTCAATAAGATATTATTACAATAATACATGAACAATATACTAATTAAAAAAAAGAATTTCAATTAAGAAAATTCTAAACTAATATCTCCCCAGACTGGGATCTAACTTCATCGGTTTTACCAATGAACCGTAACGACATTGATATCAAAATGCTTCTTGTAATTGTTTCGGCGCTTGCGTTCTATGAAAACAGAAGCTCACATTCAAACTTTACAACAATTAAAAATTTAGTTATTGCCGACAATTCAAAGAATTACTTCCTTTAAATGTAGTTACATTGGGATTTTCGATTGTCCTTGGGTAAACCTTTGCGTTTTAAGTTCAAAGCTACCATACATTTCCAACGTTAACAAATAAACTTTTTTGCACATAGTAACAAAAAACCACCACTATGTTGTTACTAGCAGCAGTATTTATATAAATAACTAATTTTATTTGGTGAGTTAACAACATTATTTATTTCTAGTTCAACTTTGTAAGATATCTTGTATTTTTTAGAAGCTCTTGATAAAAATTGTAATCACAATTGAAAGCTCGAGTAAAAAATAGTCAGCAAATAGCCCCTTTTATTGACTCTAACCCATCCAAAATAGTTTTATATTTTTTCCAAACGAGTCACAAGTACTTCTTTTTTCTTACTCTTATATATATATATATATATATATATATATATATATATATATATATATATATATATATATATATATAATATATAATATATAATGAATATATATCTTTCTAATTAATAATATATTTAATCTCTAAATTGTTTATTTCTGTTCCGTTTATATCTGTTGTAAAAATTAATTAATAAGTGTGGGATGCCCACAGAATTTAAATACTTTCGCGCAACTTACAATCCTTTGAATTCCACAAAATGAGTTGATGGTACAACAATTTTAAATATGCAGATCTGTGTTTCAAAATTTCTCCAATCTTGATAATTAGGCCAGTTTAAGTTTAATATCATGCGGAAATTTATTAAGACATGTTTTGTTAAAAAGAAGACATTAAACAATTTGGCGATAAGAATGTGGAAATGGTCATAGTATTTGGACTTTTGTAACCGCTCTGTTCATAAATTTTTATTCATTATTTTATAGTCTGTCAGATAGTTAAGCGAAGCAGACGGTCGACTGACATGTTGTTAAATTAAATTGCTCTAGTGGAAGTGGGTTCGACTCCTGTTCCGGTATACAGAAAAATATAAGATAAAAAATTCTAAATTAATCTGTTACTTAAACTAAAATACGTTGGTGTCTTACCGGTCTATGCTGCAGCAGTACGAGAAAAGATGATGGCGTGCGGCCTGGTGATACTCCTGATATGTGTATACCCCTGATAAATGGGTATTGTATATATATATATATATATATATATATATAATATATATATATATATATGTATATATATATATATATATATATATATACCCGAAACACGTCTAATTTAAATTATAACTTGACATTCTTTAACGTGAAAATACAACCCCTACCTTCAACCCCTTTAGAATGAGAGGTACAACCCCCAATTTTTAAAATAGGAAATATAGGCTTGTGATATATCGTTTGAAAGGTCTTGTCATTCCCCACTTAAAAATGTTGTTGCTTTTAAGTTTATTAGGATCAATTAAGATAAAATAAATTAAAATCATGTGGTTACCGAAATTCGCTACAATACAAATCAAACACTAAAATGTAATGCAAAACGTAATAAAATGTAGAACACGAAAAAGAACTATGAATGTTAATAATAAAGTAGATGTTCAAAATGTTCACCGCGAACGTCTTGGCAACATCCTAATCTCAAATAAAACTGTCTTCTAACAATATTTAACATAACAGGCGTGATCGACCTAATCGCAAGCGTAATTCGTTTTTTTGTCATTTAAATCAGAAGGTTTAGTTTTGTACACATGGCTCTTCACATATACCCATAAAAAGAAATCTAATAATTTAAGATCAGGTGATCGCGCTGGCCATTCAATCGATCCTCGCCCTCCCTATCCACCGACTGGGAAATATTGTTTCGAGTACTGCCAGACATTTAGTTAGTAATGTGGTGGTGCTCCACCCTGCTGAAACCATATCGTATTCGCTGGAACTTCGGGGTTTCCTGGATCAGGATATAAATTTGCCAACGTTGGAGTAACATCATTTTGAAGTAGTGCCAAATAATTGTTGCCATTCATGTAGCCCTCAATGAAAAAGCGACCGATAATATTGTTTCCTACAATCCCTGCCCAAACATTAACCTTTTGAGGATACTGAGTGTGTTCTTCTCTCATCCAGTGAGGATTTTGCGTGTAAGCGGCAATTTTGCCGATTAGCATGACCGTTAAGTGAAAAAGTACACTCATGAGTAAACATAACGTCTTCTAATTGGATAATATTGTTATCCAACATGTCCATTATTTGCTCACAAAAAAAGTTCTCCTATTAAAATCGTCTTCCATGAGCTCCTGAGTAGGTATCATCTTATAGGAATGCAATTTATTTTCTTTTAATATGTTTACTATCTATGTATGGCTAGCATTGAATGTAGTGGATGCCTGTCTACTCGATGTATGTGGATTTTCCTGAAACTCAAGCAACACATCTAATTTGAGTTCATCACTCAGTGCATTGGCAGCTGCTTTTTTTATCTGCCTTACATGACCAATCTCGCGAAACGGCTTCTCCATTTTACTTATTGTTCCTTGGGATATAGGCGGTAAATTAGGAAATTTCTCATGAAATAGGCGAGTTACTTCCTGTTGTGTTCGGGTGTTATCTCCGTGACCAATCATTTGTAAAACTGTTATTTTATGCATTTCCATTAATCTAACCATTTTTCAGAATAAAATCGAACGAACTTTGTACTTAAATTACAATACTGACAACTTAAATAAAACAATTTACAAATGCACCATTAGCATATTCATTAGCATTCATTAGCACTTCTCTCTTTGTATAGGTTTGATAGTAAATGTGCTATCGATTTTGGAGTGCCAAGAAACACAAGTTTATCACAGAGTATGTAAGGTATCTTATCAAGACAATTACAAATTTAACCAATAAATAAACACAATAATCCAATGTAACTAAGCATAGATTAAATTTGTTATAAAAAAATACAAAAAAGCGCTTTATATGGTGAAGTGGGTAGCTTACCACTATATTGTGAATCCATAGTATTATTTTTGTTAAGAATTATCTTGTAAAACTCTTCAGAAATTACCGTGTACTAACCTTGGGCTTTATTTCCTTTAATAGCTATTCAGTGATGTAGAAATATATTCCTTTTCAACCCTTTTTGAATTGATATTCTTGTATTTTCACATTATCCACAGCAACTAAATCTTTGGAAAATATTTAAAATACCATCGCCTTCCACTCTTCGCCGTTCAATGTATCTATAGCATATATTGTTTTACCTTCGTTAAGCTATAACAAAGGTTTCATGACACTTATTAACTGTTATATAAGCTATTGAGTCTTTCACATCCAACGAAATTGTAACATTTATGGCTTAACTCAACATTAATTTAAACGTAAATTTTTTATCTGTTTTGATCGGCCTACGTTGTATTCTCGTTCCACAAACTGAGCCGACCTTCGTAATGCTTTGATGTATTTTTATTGTATTTCCGACATTTTCCCTCATAAATAATACAAAATTCGTACCGTTACCATATAAAAGATATTTCATATTTGAAAGTCAAACAAAACCAAATTGGCCTGATTAAAAATAATATTGTTTAGAATTTTTAATGCAAAACCAAAAGTAAAAAAAATGGTATGCTTTTTAAGAAAATAAATTGTTTTTCTATTGGGTTATACTCGACTTTTACAAAAGCGGCAGTTCCATTTAAATGTTGATGTATAGCAAACAATCTATTTTTAAATTGTAAATTCTTTGTTAATGACTGCATACAGTGTAGGTAAAATTTTAAGGTCGGTATGGTAAAATTTAACAGGATATCTAACGCAGATATAAAATCATATTTTCAACGAATTAGACAAAGATAACAATCATATTTCCCCTTCGTCTCCCCTCCTAAAATCCTTTTAACCACTCATTGGCCATTGCCCATTAGTGAGACGATTAGTTCCGATCAGATATTCTCTGGTTCCGATCCTAATATACTTAAAAAACTAGAGGTGGGTCTTCTCGTTTTTTTAATTTTTATCGGAACCGTTTTTCGTAAACTGTAATAGTTGATTGTTTACCAGTATTCAAATTAGCGAGTACACAAACATATTAGCTATTATCGTTTATGTGTATAAGTATTGAAATAAAAGAACCTAACGAAGGATATATTTATTGTAACTTGAAAAATAAATTAAATAATACAAATGGTACTTAAATAGTTACATTTACATTACACATTATTAAATCGCGAATCGTCTAAATTGACATTTAAAAACATAAGTTTTTCCACTTTTCTTGTTAATCGCGTTCTTCTTTTATTTAAAATTATACCAGATGTTAAACATGTGTTCACAAGGAAAAGATTTTGTTACAATACTACAACATTTTATGAATATAGTGGTTAAGTTACGATATACATGGCGATGGTTTTTTCACCACGGTAATGGACAGTTCCAATCTCCGTTCGAAATTGTTTGTGGGTAATATATCATCAGACAATTACATGTCGACTTCTTTTATACCTCTCGATACAGGTGTATGTTTAGATGAGTCATGTACAATTAATTCATCAAAAATACACCATGGACTTAAGTCATCTTTATCAGTTTCTTTTTCTTGGACTGATTGATTTTCAAGATTAACTAAACTTTTCGTTTCATCCATTTTCCATAGTTAAAGAACCAGCTTTTAAAAAGTTTGAAGGGTGGATTCCTGGATATAAACCGCCAACAAGAAAAACTTTGTCAGGTTCATTACTTCAGGAATGTTATGTCAAAAGTGAGCAAATTATTAGATCGCAAGTTGTTAAAGAAGTAGAAAATATCTGTATTACTACTGACCTCTGGACATCTGGAGTAACTGAGAGTTACTTCGCATTAACAGGACAATATTTAACCGAAAATTTAGTATTCAAAACTTTTTTATTAGGCTGCTGCCATTTTTCTGGAAACCATAATCCAGAAAACAGCGATTACTGAAATTATTAATCAGTCGGGTCTAAAACGAAAAGTAAATTTTGCAGTAACTGATAATTCCTAAAATATGGTCAAAGCTATTAAATATGTTTTGTTTTATGATGATTGTGATTTATTATGATGATTAAATTTATTGGTGGGGGACGCACTTAAATGCTGTCGTGTACAAATAGATAAAATAAAAAGTACTTTTTTCGACAATTCTGCAAAAAAAACACATTTCAAAAAAGTACCTTATCTTCAGAAAGGCTGTTAAAGTATTAATTACAACAGAACACAGTTCCCAAACGGCCAATCCAAGACGTGGAAACTAGGAAGAACTTCACCTATTACATGTTAAAAAGAATGACCGAGTTAGAAGAGGCAACCCGTTCCACATTGGTATTAAATAATACAGACTTAGACTTAAACCTAATCTAAATAAAGAACACTGGATTATTTGTTCTCAACTTTCCCAAATTTTACGGCCGTTTAAAGAAATAACAAGTACAATGAGTGACCAAAAATACTTGAATGCTAGTTCAGTGATTGTTATGGTACGCTGCCTGCAAGAATCTTGCAATAAAATTTTAGCAAACGGCATACTTACATCCATAGTATATGACATAGTACAATTACTAATATCGGGTTTAGCAAAAAGATTTAGAGGGATAGAACAGAGTGGCACATTGTCATTATGTACATTTATGGATTCACGATTTAAAGTGCAGAACAAAACAAAAAGTTAAGAAGCTGGTTACTTCTATAATTAACGAACAAGAAGATTGTACTATTGAAAATCAACCAGTACAAGAAAAAGAAACCAATAAATATGACTTAAGTCCATGGTGTATTTTTGATCAATTAATTGGAGATGACTCATCTACACGTACACCTGCTAGGAGAGTCCATTACAACGGTGGAAAAACCATCGCCATGTATATCCTAACTTAACCACTATATTCATAAAGTATTGTAAATGTGAACACATGTTCAAAATCTGGTTTAATTTTAAATAAAAAACAATACGGTTAACAAGAAGTAAAGTAGAAAAACTTATGTTTTTATGTCAATTTAGACTATTCGCGATTTAATAATAACGTGTAATGTAAATGTAAGTCCGATTTACTATTTGTTTGTTTAGTTTAGAACAGAATATTTAAAACAGAATATTTAAAAATTGGAGGAAATACCACAGATCTGAGGCTTGAAAACGCAGTCATAAAAGGCTGCAACCAGTATAAATATCTAGGAAGCATCATATCAGCAGATGGCAGAGTTAAGATAGATGTACAAAACCGAATAACCCAAGGGAAAAAATGCATCCGAATACTGAATTCATTACTGTGGTCTAATAAAATAAAGATGCATACCAAACTTCGCGTATACAGAGCAATTGTAGAACCAATTACCACATATGGTGCCGAATGTTGGACGATGACAAAGAATGAACGAGATAAAGTAGACGTTGTGGAAATGGATTATCTTAGAAGGTCATGTCGAGTATCGAGAATGGAAAGAATCAGGAATGAGGAAATACGAAACCGTACAGGAATTAGAGATACTCTTTCAGATAGAATACAAGAAAGGCAATTACAATGGTATGGTCACGTGATGAGAATGGAGGAGGAGCGGTGGCCAAAGAAAGCCTTAATGTATGTTCCGCCAGAAAGAAGGAAAAGGGGAAGACCACCAAATTCCTGGAGAAGAGAAATTACAAAAACAATGCAATCTAGAGGCTTAGAAGAGGGAGATTGGGGAGATAGGAAAAGATGGAGGCTGAAATGCGAGAAGACGGCAATCGCCGTAGGACCCCCGTTATATGATGATGATGATTGTTTAGTTTATTTTTCAAGTTATAATAAATATATCATTAGGTAGTTTCTTTCACTTCAAAAGATATACACATAAACGATAATAGCCGTTATGTTTATTTATGTAGGTACTATCTTACTTGAAACTACTTTTAAACAATCATAGTTACTTGTTTATGAAAATTAAAATTTTTAAATGCTTTTTAGCATTCAAAAAAATTTAAATTTTTTTGGAATCCTGAGAAAACTAACAAATATTTTTGAAAAATTTAAATGCAGAATGAAAGATTACATTATTACCGAGGGCCGAAGGTCCCTTAGAATAAACAAAAAGTTTTTTTAATGAGATATTTGAAATTAAAAATCACACTAAATTTTGTTTTTTTTTTTCATCCCTATAACTTATTAAAATAAACATTATAGAAGTTTTCAGGGACTTTCAGCTCTCGGTAATAATGTATTGTTTCATTCTGCGTTTAATTTTTTTCAAAAATATTTATTAGTTTTCTCAGGATTCGAAAAAAATGAATGCATTTAAAAAACTTTGGCCCGAAATTTTGCTCCTACGCTGTTAACGATAAACTAGCACGACCCACCTCTACTTCTCGTTACTCGATCTTTTGACCAGACGACAATCTAGACTAGACGTTGCCAAATAAATTAGTGTATGAATATTTTTTAATTTGGCGTTATTGTATGCATGTTTAATTGTTTATTATTTCATATTGGGAAATTATTTTGATATTTAGATTTTTAGTTCGGAAATCGTACTTAAAATACGAAACATTAATAAATTTTATTTATATAAAACGATTTCCGAAATGGAAATCAAAATGTTATATTACAATTATTGTAAAGAAAACTTGTGGCAATATTCCCAATAAAAAAAACAGTAACCTGCCATTTAAATCAATTTCGCCCAAATTTGATTGTCTTGAGCATTTATATCTTCTTGATAGAACATTGCATTGCATCAATGCAAAAAAAGACAACAGGTCAAATAAAACCAATAAGTTTGGCAACGTTGAATTTCCCCTTTTTTAATATTTCCATTCGGCGATATAAAGGGCGTACCTAATATACCTCTCTCTTTTTAAACAGCTGTTTCTCACTCCATCTCACGTAAGGTCCATACCGACCATAAAATTTTTCCTACACTGTATATATAAATACATAGAGTGGCCCAAAAGTCTGGAAACGGTTAATTGTCTCGTAAATTACTAGACATAATTATACAAAATTTAAGATACGCCTATTTTGGGATACGGAGATTCCATATTTGGTATTTGCAATGTTGCCAGATTTTCAGTTTCTCTTATATTACTAGTAACTTTGGTTTTTCAAATACATCACCCTGTATATTCAGTCATTATTGGAATCTCCTATTAAATACGAGTTCAACCATATGTAACACTTATGATTTTATGTAGTCTGGAAGGTCTTAAATACATAAAACAGAAGTCTGGCAACGCCTAAATTGTTTCAATACATTTTTAATACTAATTATTTTCAAATACATTAAAACGTAACAATTGATAGTTTAGAATATTTTTTAACATAATAGTTACGTTATTAAGTGTTTAAAATGTGCTCCATTTGTGAGTTGACAGCACTCTAAATCGATGGTAGAATGCGTCTACCACATTTCTCCATGATTGTCTAGAAATTATTCGAGATTCATCGATAATTCATTGCCTTAGCTATGCAAGACTTGCTGGTTAAGTTTTGTAAACTAATTTTTCAAGTATCTCTAATAAAAATAATCTTTAGGATTGAGATCGGGTGAACGTGGAGGCCATTCAATTCTACCTTGTCTACCAATTTATCGTCCGGAAAATATCTCATCTAAATAACTCCGAACATTTACAACAACTATCTGACGTTAAATTTCTTTCGATAAAAAATGGCCCAATTAAATAAGTACCTACTATAACTGACCATACATTTAATTTTTGTGGTCTTTGAGTATGGTTTTCACGCATTCAGTGTGAATTTCACACGAGTTCAGCTATTCAATACGAGTTCAACCATATGTTCACTTGATTTTATGTAGTCTGAAAGATCTTAAATACATAAAACAGTGCAAAATATGTAGATTTTAATAAATTTAAATATTTAAATGGAGAATGCTGTGATTTTGACATATGTTCACCATTTAAATTATGAACTAAAATTGACAGTAGTTGTGGTTCAAAAAGTTCTGCAATTTAAATTGCTTCTCTAAAATGCCGTTCTATAAACCGTTCTCCTATTCATAAGACGACGGTACAAAAAACTGTAAGGCGATTTGAGGAATCTGGAGAAGTAAAAGATAGATACCGATCAGGTTGACCGAAACGAGTTATCAATGGCAACAAAACTTCAGATATAAGCAAAGTTTTGTTGAAGATCCACATACATCCCCAGGCAGTGTTGCACAAGTACATGATGTAGGTCATTCTTCAGTCTAACGTTTATTACGTAAAAATAAATTTAAATCATACAAAATTAACTTATTGCAAGAATTAAGTGAAGATGACTTTGGTCGTAGATTAGAGTTTACTGAGGTAATGATGGATAAAATTGAAAATTATTAAAATTTCGTTAACAGAATATGTTTTTCCGATGAAGCAACTTTTACACGGTGTGGAAGTGTAAATAGACACAATTTAAGGTACTGGTGTGACGTAAATTCACACTGAAGACTGAATGAGTGAAAACCATACTCAGACTAAAAAGACCACAAAAATTAAATGTATGGTCAGATATAGTAGTTACTTATTCAATTGGGTCATTTTTTGTCGAAAGAAATTTAACGTCAGATAGTTGGTGTAAATGTTCGGCGATATTTAGATGAGATATTTCCTGGACGATAAATTGGTAGACAAGGTAGAATTGAATGGCCTCCACGTTCACCCGATCTCAATCCTAAAGATTATTTTTATTAGGGATACTTTAAAAATTCAGTTTACAAAACTTAACCAGCAAGTCTTGCATAGCTAAGGTAATGAATTATCGATGAATCTCGAATAATTTCTAGACAATCATGGAGAAATGTGGTAGACGCCTTCTACCATCGATTAAGGTGCTGTCAACTCACAAATTGAGCACATTTTGAACACTTAATAACGTAACTACTATGTTAAAAAATATTCTAAACTATTAATTGTTACGTTTTAATGTATTTGAAAATAGTTAGTATTAAAAAAATTATTGAAACAATTTAGGCGTTGTCAGACTTCGGTTTTATGTATTTGTGACCTTCCAGATTACATAAAATCATAAGTGTTACATATGGTTGAACTCGTATTGAATAGGAGATTCCAATAATGACTGAATATACAGGGTGATGTATTTGAAAAACCAAAGTTACTAATAATATAAGAAAAACGGAAATCTGTCAACATTGTAAATATCAAATAGGAATCTCCGTATCCAAAATAGGTGTACCTCAAATTTTGTACAATTATGATTAGCATTTTACGAGATAATTAGCCGTTTCCAGACTTTTGGGCCACTCTGTATATTAGTTGTACACTTTTCTAAAATCTGTAGTAGGTTTTCACTAAAAAATGTTTGTTTTTCAGTCATACCTATATCTTGTAACAATAAAACACTAAAAACTTTGTTTTCAAAACTTTCACAATCTTTATTATAAACTCTTATTACTACAGCTGTTTCGGCTGATTGCCTTTCTCAAATGATCTATTTTTGGCATGCATTTACACTTTATCAGTCTTTAATGACATAGGTTGAGGAAGGGAGAACTGTTTGTCTCAAGTTGGTCATTCAGAATTATATCTGTGTTTTTAATTTGTTGATTTCCATAGATTCTAACAGAGATAGCGTAAGGCATTTATTTTGAATGTGAAGAATTTTAAATTCATCATTAAAAGAATGATTATATCTAGAAGATGAAGTGCGTATGAAGAATCTGTTTTTCTATTATTGAAAGCCCTTTTATGTTCTGCTATTCATTTATTAAAATTTCTACTAGTTAGACCGATGTAAGGTTTTGGACAGTGGCCACATTTAAGTTTGTACACATCATTGTGTAAGTATTTTTGCTCTTGTTGTTTTAAATATATTTGCCTAAGTTGTTATTCGATCGAAAATATCTACCAAAACAACATCATAAAAGTAAAAATAGAAGAAGAACTAACCGACCCTAATAAAGCTGGCAGGGATAAGATAGGGAGATTCTCTGAATCCTCTATTGTTTAACCTGATGATGAGTAAAATGATGAAAAAGTAAGAATTAAAAAAGGATACCAAATGTGAGAAAAACAACTTTAAATAAACTGCTATGCAGACAACGCAATACACTCTCTCAAAGTGAAAATGATTTACAACGTATGCTGCACCGATTTAATATAACCGCCAGAAAATTTAACATGTTAATTCCCCCAAAAAAGACAAAATGCATGGTAATAACAGAAAATTTACTAAGATGTAAATTAGAGCTGGAAGGTCAGATAATAGAACAAGTGATGGAATTTAAATATCTAGGCATCACATTATCTAGCTACGGAAAACTCGAAACCGAAGTGAAAGATCAAGTGAATAGAGCAAACTGAGCCGCAGGCTACCTAAATGAAACAATACGGAGAATTAAAAATATCGGGAAAGAAACGAAAGGCAGAATTTACAAAGCAGTCATCAGACCAATAATGATATATGCGGCAGAAACAAGACGTGACACAGAGAGGACAAAAAGGATGTTAGAAACAGCGAAGATGAAAAATTCATGGTAAGACACTATGAAACAGGGCTAGAAGTGCAAATATACGACATAGATGCAAGATGCAGAACATCAAAAACTGGATAAGAAATAGAAGAGTAGAAATGAACGATTATTATAAGCCGAATAACAACAAATACAGTAGTAAAGATGGCAAGAGACGGTTTCCCAATAGGAAGACGATCAGTAGGAAGACCACGAAAACGATGTAATGACAAGTTACTGAAGGCACATTGAAAAACAGACAGAGTCATGTCTACATAAAAAGAAGAAAGAAAAGAAGAAGGTGTTATTTGTTCTGAAAGCTGGTGTTATTTCCTTTTTTTTATGTATTTGGCTATTTTTGTTGATATTTTGCCTGTATATGTAATCGGGCAGAAGGTGCTGGGTTTTTTCTCTGGTGGTGAAAATACTAATTTCAGGGCTATTTAAAATTGTATTAATTGTTTGTTTGTTGTATCCATTGTAGAACAATGGGCAAGCGAGTAATGGGCAATCCTCTAAGCCGATTGCTATCAGATTTTTTATGGATCATCTAGAGACCAAGATATCAAAACATCCCATATTCAAACAGTTTTTATATTGGTGGAGATACGTAGACGACATACTGGTATGTTTCACTTCATAGTCATATTGAATTTACAATAAAAACAGAACAAAATCAATCCATATTTTTTTAGATTTAAAAATTATCAGACTTAAAAACAAACATGACTTCTTCATATTTTATAAACCTACCCATACTGACACGACTATACACAATTCATCATCCCATCCTATACAACATAAACTGGCAGCCTATCATAGTCTGTTAAATGGACAAACAGAAATTCTAATGTCAAAATACAACTTTGAGACAGAATTATGATAATGATAGACCGCTATTTGTTCCCCCGCGGTGACACTACACCTTCAAAGAGCTTTGAGTCTGATTCGTGATCACTAGTTTCCTTTTGACCTTCCACCATAAGTTCTTAATTATCAGAGTCATTTTTTGTCGCTTGAAATCTTCTTTTATGGTTTCAAAAAACGTTTATGTTCTTCCTCTTAATGTCACTTCTAATCTAAAACAAAAAATAAAGTTAGTTACTTTTTTACTAACAATAATGTATTTAGGATTTTTTTATCTCAAAAATTTATCACAATAAATATTTTACTACTTTCACATAAAATTTACTAAGAAAAAAGTAAATCAACTACCTATACCTTTATTTGTTTAAACAAATAATTTATTTCGTAATAACACCTGCTATTACGGTCGAAAGTACCGAGTGAGAACAACTGAAGATTTAATTCGACGTAAATATCGCCTGAAAATGTCTGTGGTTCATTAACGTTAACCTTAAATAAACGTTTCTGGAATTGCAACTACATATTTCTTTTAAAAATCCCGACAAATGATATTTTGGAAAAACCCGCTCGAAATTATCCTGGTGCGTTTACTACCGGCCTAAAACAATATCATACTGATATTAAGATTCTATACATATTTCTGAATTAGTGTTACCATGTGATAAAGTTAGGCTACCGCCTTTAAAATTTATTAAATTTTTTATATTTCTCTGGTACTATCAGATACTAAAAAAATTAAACTGTTTATATAAAAAAATACATTTATCCTAATATATTTACTAGTTTTCGATTTATTCCCTTTTTGGATCGTGATATATATCTACCAGGACTATAGAAGGAAATGATGATAGGTACATAGTTCAACAGGTGATAGATAAAATGTGTGAAAGTTCTTTGTGCTTTCGTGTTATCTATTTGAATATTGGATAGTCGTATAAATGGAAGTGATTTATCTGCGGAAATAGATGAAAGTAATTTTAAAAGGTAGTGCTAGCTACGGTATATCGTGGTGCAAGATATATGAGCACGCCCTAAGGTTTGTGTAATCTATATTACACTATTGAAATTACAAATACTTACGTCGTATATATCGCTACGTTCACGACGTAGTTAACCACACTCATATTTTTACATAGATTTAAAAAAAGGAGAATACATTGATAACAAGTTGGCAGTCAGAATTAGGGTATTATTCAGAATTTAGGTATTATTTTCTTAATTTGATGATATAAGTTTGCCTTAAAAAAAATGGTCAAAAATTAGGGTTGGCAGCTGTTAAAAATGCAAGGTATCAAAGATAATATTGAAGTGTCATTTGTGTGGGTTTTTTAAAGTATGCGTCGATAGATATATAACATTAAACATATTATTATTTATCAAACCAGTGTCGTTGCGTACTAACTCTATTTTACTTTGGTAAAAACGAGTTTTTAACATATGTCAACACTCGTTTTGGCCATATATGTCTTTGCTCAATACCTCTAAACAAATTATACTCTTCCACAAGGAATCTACGTTCCTGTAGTTGGCTGTATACCACATATTAAAAAATGTATTAAAAATCCTTATTTAAATTCCAAAACGTTTTCGGAATCCATATTCCATCATCAGTGTCTAAGAGTACATGAATGTAGCCAATAAAAATACATGGGTAAAAACACGTTAAAAATAATTAATTACATTTAGTTTACAAATTTTCTTATAATGGTTTAGGATGTTAAAGTTACCGTTGGATTAGGTAACATGGCGACATATGACTCCACGTTGAAGTTGCTAGTCTTGAGACAGTGTGTCTCCGAAGACTGTATGGGAGCAACTGAAATTATACTGTATTTTATATATAATTAAATGTATTTTATAATTATTAAATGAATCTGACAACCTAGGTACTATGTACATATTTTAAATTTTGGAATCCGATACTACTATTATTGAATCCCTTATTATTGAGGCCGCGTGTATTCAATGTGGATGCTCAGGTATTTTTGAATTTTAAGCCGTGTATATGCGCATCAAGTACATAACGTCTAAATATTTTTATGGATGCTTGTAAGTGGTAGCCTACGAAACCCAAAACTGTGGTTGGCCTGCAGGTACTACAATGATTTTTGCAAGACATATTTTTAAACAAAATAAAGAGAAATAAAACAATATATTTATTTTATACAGAAAGAAATATATATAATAAAATATACGAAATGAAAATGTTTCTAGACACATACAAAAATAACTTCAAAACGTTTATGGCATTCAAAACACTAAACTAAATAATATTTTTTTAGATTTTGCATCTTTTATACCCGACTCTTGTGATATTTTTTTATAACAGTTTACACATCGGCTTCTTTTTGTAGCAGCATCTTGAATTTCTTCTAAATAATGTTGTACTATGTTGGAAACCTCTAGTTTTGTAGGCTCATGTTTGTTGATCTGAGAATGTAATAATTCCATTATAATATTTTTTTTAATTTTGTTATAGACATTTTCACATTTGCTACCTTTTGATGCGTTTACCAGTGCTGTACTCATATTGAGCTCAATTGCCAATTTACGGTACCATTTTAGGCCTCTTATGGGGGATTAAGAATAGGCTTTTATTTGATCAGAAAGGTCAATAAAAGCTTTAGATTTGTTGTAATCGACAATTATTTTAGCCTTTTGTACTTTACCTGTTTTTTGTTTTACTGCTACAAGTTGATGGTTGTATTTAGTACTAAAAACTAGAACGTTCCTTCTATCTTCCCATTTCAGAACAAAACCTGTATTAACCTCGGCTGCGCCAACTTTGTGCTTCTTTAACTTTTTCGATAAAATATCTTTGGGGTTGAGCTTTCTATTTGTACGCAGTATTCCTACCAAGTGCGTCTTCTGGTTTATGAGTGTATCAGCTAGTACAACACTCGTACACTAACTGTCAGTATGGAGTGTTCTCCCCTGGTCAAGCACACTTTTTAGGATTGTAAGTACTACTCCACTTGCCACCGATGAGGGGTTTTATCTTATGAAGCCGATGTACTGCGACAGCTTAGTTCTTATTAAAATGAATCATTTGAAGCAAGAGCTGAAATCTACTTCTGCTCATCATCGATTTTATCCTTTACTTCACTTAATCAGTAGATCCATTTGTACCTTTCGGTGTTGGGCCGTTTATAATACAATTCTTTATATTACAATATTTTACAATCTTCGGATATGTACTTATGTTTTGTAGACTTTGAAAAAGCATTTGATAAAGTTCAACATAAAAAGCTTGTAGATATATTAAAAAGCAAAAATATTGACAGTCGTGATCTGAAAATTATATCTAATTTATATTGGAATCAAACTGCCAAGGTAAGAGTTGACAGCCAGTACACCTAAAATATCAAAATACAGAGAGGAGTCCGCCAGGGTTGCGTGCTGTCCCCACTACTTTTCAATGTCTACAGTGAAGCGGTATTTCAAGAAGCGCTCTCTAGACTCAATAGAAGGTATATCTATCAATGGAGAAGTTTTGAATAACTTACGTTTTGCAGACGATACAGTAATAATTACGGATAACAACAATGATTTACAGAACGTAATGCAACGCCTTAATGAACGCTGTCATGAGTACGGACTGAAGATAAATTTAAAGAAAACTAAATGCATGATCATGACTAAATCTGCACATGCAAATATCCAATTGACTATTGAAGATACTGCAATTGAGAGTGTTAATAACTATAAATACTTAGGAACATGGATAACATCAGATGTAGACCAAACCAAAGAAATTAAGACACGTATTGAAATAGCACGTACATCATTTATTAAACTTAAAAAGTTTCTTTGTTGTCGGGATATAAGGTTAGAACTACGCCTGAGAATGCTTCGATGTTACGTGTTCTCTACTCTTCTTTATGGTCTGGAAGCTTGGACACTAAAACAAGTTCATATGAATAAGTTGGCCGCCTTTGAATTTTGGTGTTACAGAAGAATCCTACGAATATCATGGACTCAAAGAATGTCAAACATGGAAGTAACTAGAAGGATAGGAAATGAGGCGGAAATAATATTAACTATTAAAAGACGAAAACTTGAGTACTTGGGACATGTGATGAGAGGGCAAAAATACGCATTATTACAACTTATTATGCAGGGCAAAATCCGAGGAAAGCGAAATGTGGGAAGACGAAGAATATCCTGGCTTAAGAACTTGAGGGAATGGTTTGAATGCAGTAGTGCAGAACTTTTTAGAGCGGCAGTCAACAGAGTCCGCATAGCCATGATGATTTCCAACCTTCGATAGAAGATGGAACTTAAAGAAGAAGAATTGTTTGTGAGATGGAACTGGTACAATTATTGCCTAAGTTACTAGCACAATCTTCATTAGAAGTCGATGCTGTGCTCGTAGTTGGTAGAGAAATATCTGTAAAAATCATTGGTTATTGTCATTAGAATAGGTAAACCATCTGTTTTAAAATAATAATTTAAAGATGTGTAGTAGGCACTAGCATAATTTGCAAGATAGGAATATTCGTCAGGTTTGTAAGTAAAATCAGTAAAGTATTCACACTTACCTTAAGCTGATATCCTACCAGCTGTAATTTTTTTGCGGTTGGGTTTATTCACAGTTTCAACGGACGAGTCATTATGATCGCTTTCGAAAGCTTCCATAGAATAGTGGTCCAATAAGTGTACATCTACAAAAACATATTTTTCAACATGTTTGCAACATTTCTTGCATCAGTTTATGTAATTTTCTCGTACGCCATTTTTTTATCACAAAAGCAGTAATTTATCAAGCAAACTCTACTTTTTACGAAAACAACACACCGCAAGTAATGATAACGTACAATGAAACCTCAATACTCCGGGAGTATTGGATTTTAGGAAGTGTAAGACTTCCAAATTCCAGAAGAATGGAAGAGAGGTGATAAAAATACTAAAAATATGGCAAGGTCAGAGGAACAAATTTAAATGGCCAAAGAGACACTAAATCTCAAGTGAGTGTTCGGGCTAGCTTCAATGCACTGAATTGTGGCTTTAAAGATACAAAGCAGATAGCAAGGATAATGAGCTAATGAGACAAGAAACGAAATGAGACCTGTTAATATCAAATGTGATACAATTAAGAAGGTCACTGCGAATAAATTTATTATAAAAGGACAATAAGAAGAGAAAAAGAAGGGCGCCAACTCAACGATAGTTGAGATTTTGAAGTAACAAATGATTGGAAACAAATGATTCTGGAGATAATAACCTGAAATACAAAATACTAAATACTAATCTTGTTTTGATATATTATATACTGGTTAGTAGAACTGAAATAAAACTCAAAATAGTAACAATAAATATATTTATAAAAATGTGTATATCGATATATTTATATGTATTAACAATTTACATATAATGCAAAACTAACAGTGGTAGTGGGTGTGTAAAGATACAATAGGACCAAATAGCCCCTCAACAAGCAAACAGTCACTACCACTGGCCAAATGAAGTTTAAAATATTAGTAACACCAAGAATAGTCCGTATGGTAGCCAAAGTGTTAACACAAAGGTAGTAATTTAAATTTAACTAGTTCGACTAAAATGAGATACAAATTACAATATTGTAAAGATATCAAAAGTGATAAATCTGTTACAAGTATATTAATATATATTACATCCAAAAAGTGAGTCTTCAATACTCCTTATACAATGTTTTAAAAACCACATGAAATTTATTCCCCCCCCCAATATCAAAATTGTATTATCTCAAAATATATTGTATTACAAAATATTATATAAAAAAAAGTGACTTTGGTCAGTACTCTTGAAATCCTAGTTAAAATCCCAATTTATTTCCCTCCCCAATATTTTAGAATTATATTATATCAAAATTGTCTTCACCTGATCATATGCATATGAAAAGTGTACAAAATAGACAGTAACAAAAAAATTACACAGTCAAACAACTTATCTTTACAGCACTATAAGTCCATAGGAAAACTCCTCTTGGCAAGGCTAAATCAGTTTGTTGCTGTAAAGGACAAATCCCAGGTGAGTCTGGGCATAAAACCAGTCACTGGTCTATCTGGAGTGACGGCAAAATCCAGGAGAGTTGCTAACTATTTAAGAAATTCTGTTACTATTCCTTGAGGGAATATTCTTAAGAGAATACTCTCAAGTGAAGTGACGGAATCTAAAAGAATTATCAGATTTAATTACTATTTGATTTAATACGTGTAGCAGCATAGATTGACTGCACCAAAACAAAAACATTAAAACATTAGGTTATGTCAACATGTCAAAATTTCCGAAGTTCATTTCGTAGACATGACAGGCTTGCGCCATGAAATGAACACGCGCAGAACACAGAAGGCTGTAGAAACCTTGTATATTCCACCAAAAATAGTTAGAGAAAAAAAACCAAAAAACTTACTGATAAGATATGGAATAGATCGGAATTTAAGTTTGACTATATAAAAAATGACCTTATGTTCTTTGCAAGTAAATCAAGGAAATTTTATATTTAAATTATTTCGGAACTCAAAAATTAAATCTCTAAAGAAATACTTAACTGCAATGATAAATTTGATTGTATGATAAAGAGATAATACGTATGAAATGATTTACTTACATGGAGCCGCAGCACGCCAAAAAATCTTCCTTTTTATGTGGAACTCTTATAAATGAATATTGATTTTAATAAATTAATTATTATTATTAGTATTTATGAATTATTTTATTCTTCCCCCAAATTATCTTCCTTGTTACAATTCCGTCACATTGAAGGTGAAAAAATTTCACCGGTTGGCGTGTCTGCGTTTACGAGTTCTGACCAAAACTAACCGCTTCCGCACAGACTCGACCAATCTTCCTGTCAAAGCGACTCCTGCGCGTGTGTGGAAAAATGTCGATTTAAAATCGATCGCAGGCGGGTTATAAGAAATTTCTTGAGGGGGTTAATCAGTAGCGTAAACGCTACAACAACCTTCTGCCAAAATTTTCAAGTTGTGACTAGTTCCAGCCTGAACCAAATGCCGGACACGTGATTTACAGTTTGCTTACAGAGTTGCCAGGGATGGATCCACGTTAAATACACGCGGCCACAATAATAAAATAGGCTTATTGCGGTTGCCTGTATACAATGCGGATAAATACTAAAACTGACATCATACAACAACCAAATCGTGTTTTTACAGGTTTTTCTTAAACTGGCATACTAAGACCGTGTTTTATATTTATTTCTTCATTTTGACAACTTCGGCCTGCGGAACTCTAATTTTGTGTTACCATGGTAGCACTCAATATGTTAAAAAAGTCTTTATCGTTACAAAAATCAAAATGTTCAATTCTGCGTCACATATTATTCTTGCACTAAGTTTATAAACATTAAATATCATATTGATCATACTCTCCGATTTCATTAAATGTGACTTGTCACAATAGTTTTTATATAGATAGATATGATTTTTCCTTGTAAAAAGTTTTAAAAATGTACGTAACGTAAAAAAAATCATCATCTAATGTATAATTGTTTCAGAATTTGTAAATTAATTAAAAATAATTTTTCAAAACTTATTTGGATCATCGTCAATAGCTGTGATATCTGCTGAACATTTCTTGCCTTAATTGTTGAGTGTAAAAAATTTAAGACATAAAAACTGAGTGCCTTTCTTACTACCGGGCTAAAAAATCCAAATCAGAGAAAAAATACCAAAAGTTATGTTTTATAAAAGTTTATCCTAAAAAATGGTGGAGTCTAACGCGTGCAGCAGCAAATGCAGTCGTAACTCTGTGTGTAACGGCGAGACACCAGAAAAAACTCTTATGTCAAAACGTCGACGCCATAAGACGGTTCATTTCGGCGACAATCTTTTATTACAAGTGTGTGCGAACGCGAATTTGACTTCACACGTTTCATATACGAAAATGGAACCCAATGTCCAGCAACTATTCAGCTTCATCGAAACTGTGTTAAGCGCCTGGGTTGCAGAAGAAGGCTTGACATCACAGGGGGAGGTCAGCGAAATGGACGAGAAAGAAATGCAAAGAAGAAGGTATAAAAAACATTGTGCAAAAGTAAAAAAGTTGGATATTCGAAGACTTGTTATGGAAGTGGCCAAACTAGATGGGTCCAGGTTTCTTGGTAACTTGAGGTATAGGCATATGCATTGGAAAGGAAATCCAGACGCAGAGGGATGCAATGAACTATTTTTAAGAAAGGTAAGGTCCTATTTATTCTAACTTGATCCCGATTTTTAAAATATATATTGTATAGTTTTATTTGAATAATAATTACTTATATATCATCTATATATTTCTGTTACCATTATAAGTATTTTAGACAAAATTTTTACGATAGCCCACTCTTATTTCTTACTAAGCAATATAACTTTAGCAGGATTTTTTTTTAATTCACATGGCTATTTAAACTGCTAAGCATAAAATTAAGGTCACCCCATAATTTGAATTTATTTTGGAAATTATTATTCTTTTTTACTTCCCTTTGCAGTGGAATTTTCTTTCGTTGCCTGGAAATATTATTGCGATAAATCAGAATTATCTAGTTGATTTCTAAAATGCGATTATCTCGAAAACTGTTGAGTTTTGAAGATAATAACAAGTATACCTTTTTTCTGTTAAAATAATGTATCTTTAATATTTTTTATTAAAAATACCGGTAACTTGAAGAGCAAAAAAGTTAAGTGCAAATATATGCCACATATGTGGCATATGTGGCGCCCTTTATCAGCTACATCAAAGTATACACTAAATTATAATTTCTAATATTTAGTAGTTCCCAGTTGCAAATTTTATACATAAATATTGACAAACATGAAAGTTATAGCGAAAAATAAAATTTTAAATTTCCACTTGAACACCCTGCATCTTTCTTAATATCAACATTTTATTAAAGCAACTTGACTTAAATCGTAATATTTTAAAGTTTGGAATCTAGGGTTTCTTTTTGTACAATTACTTAAGGACCACCCTGTATATATATATACAGGGTGATTGATTAGTGTGAGGAAGCTCAGTAGATCTGTTATAGTAAAAATTACAAAAAAAAGTTATTAACAAAAATTGTAGGCAGCTTTAAACTCCATATTTTAATATTAGTTACAATCCTACAGGGTGTTCCATAAGATGGTGGCAGACCAAACTTATGTTTTTTTAAATGAAACACCCTGTATTTTATTTTAAATTTGAAATCTGCTTCACTATCACATTACAACAATGTAAAGTTTTATTATGTTATACCGGGTATTTAAAAAGTTATAACAAATATTTCCTGATAAATCGTATCAAGTTTAACTCTCTGTATAATTAAAAAGGATTGTAGGAACATTGATCTATTGCAACCATAGTTTTTTAATAATTGTTAAAAACTATAAAACATATTCATTTTCATAATATTCGTTAAATCAAATACAGGGTAAGTCAAAATGCAAGTACATTATTTTCTTGATAATTTTAAATAAAACACCCTATATTTTATATCACTATAGAAAAGAACTAATATCGTACTTCATATTTTATAAAGTACTCCCTATACCTAAAGTTATTAGTTTTAAAGATATTTTTATTTTTCTATCAAACTATTAATTTGGTAGATATTTTAACGTTTACCAATAATTATTGTGAGTTGGCCATGATTGATTTGTCAGAAACTGACAGTTTGACATTAATATTTATTAATTCAGTATTGGGGTACACCGTAAATTAGCAACAATTATTATTTAGTAATTCAGTAATTGATTCAATTTAAATTAGCAATAATGAATTTTACTACTGATGAAATGGTAGATATGATCTGGATATTGGGGGAATACAATAAAAATTCATTACTATCAGCTAGAATTTATTAAGAACGGTTTCCAGATAGGCGACAACCTAGACAAGATACATTTGAAAATTGAAAGATCGATTTAACCGCACTGGTTCAGTGAATTATGAAAAACATGAACGAACAAAAACTAGTGTGACAGAGGAAAACGAAATGAGTGTGTTGATGGCGGTTACAGAAAACCCACACACAAGCATAAGGACTATTTCCAATGAACAAGAACTTAGTTACTACTCTGTTCAAAACATTCTATCTAAAAACAAGATGCACCCTTATCATATTCAAAAGCACCAAGAATTAATTAATGATGATTTTCAGAAACGAATAGTATTTTGTGAATGGGCCTTAGAAAAAATTAATGAGCAGAGAGATTTTTTTGATTATTTCCTATTTGGTGATGAAGCTACATTCCATCGAAACGGTTCTTTTAATAGGCATAACTTTCACTACTACTCAACAAGTAATCCATACCACATAGTAACACATAGTCAAACAAGATGGTCTCTAAATGTGTGGGGAGGTATCGTCGGTAACCATGTAGTAGGACCATATTTTGTTGAAGATAATTTAAATGGTGAGATTTATTTAGATTTTATCGTAAATCAGTTACCGATATTACTAGAAGAGGTTCCACTTAATATACGTGAAAAAATGTGGTTTCTACATGACGGTGCTCCTGCGCACCACAACGAATTAGTACGTGGTGAACTTAATAATCAGTTTGGGGAAAGATGGATCGGAAGGGATGGACCGGTAATGTGGCTCCCAAGGTAACCAGAATTCAATAAAATGGACTCATTTTTTTGGGGTTACGTAAGAACGAAGTATATAAAATATCCCCAACAACAAGGGATGATATGAAAAATAGAATCCGAATTGCATTTCAAAATATTTCTTTACAAATGCTTAGTAATGTAACCAACTCTTTCAATGACCGTTTTCAAGCATGCATAGATGTTTTGGGAGGTCATTTTGAACACCTTACTTAAGTAAGATAAGTTACACTTACTGTTGTTTTTAATTTTTCTATGTGTTGTTATATTTTTTTTTATTTTCCGTCGGTTATTTTTTATAAATTTTATTTTAAATAAATTGTTTTTTTTTCTGTGTCGTTATTTCGTTACTAAATTATTAAACAATAATGTCAAACTGTCAGTTTTTGACAAATCAATCATAACCAACTCCCAATAATTATATTGTGAGTTAGTAAACGTTAAAATATCTGCCAAATTAATACTTTGATGGAAAAACAATAATATCTAGAAAACTGATAACTTTAGGTATAGGGAGTACTTTATAAAATTTGAAGTACGATATTATTACTTTTTGATAGTGATATAAAATACAGGGTGTTTCATTTAAAATTACCAAGAAAATAATGTATTTGCATTTTGACTTACCCTGTATTTGATTTAACGAATATTATGGAAACGAATATGTTTTATAATTTCTAACAATTATTTAAAAACTATGGTTGCAATAGATCAATGTTCCTGTTCTCCTTTTTAATTGCACAGGGAGTTAAACTTGATACGATTTTCAGGTAATATTGGTTATAACTTTTTAGATACCCGGTATAACATAATAAAACTTTACATTGTTGTGATGTGGAAGTGAAGCCGATTTTAAATTTAAAATAAAATACAGGATGTTCCATTTAAAAAAAACATAAGTTTGGTCTACCACCATCTTATGGAACACCTGTAAGATTGTAACTACTTTTAAAATGTGGAGTTTAAAGCTGCCTACAATTTTTGTTAATAACTTTTTTTAGTAATTTTTACTATAAACAGATCTACTGAGCTTCCTCACACTAATCAATCAATGTATATAAGGAGTTTCATCTGGTCTACATGATATTATATTGTTCTGAAGCTATTTTCTTGTTACATTTTAAATTAATTACTATTTATAACTGGGAATAAGCCACAATTAAAGATAAAAAATACGTTTATTGACGTTTCAATTTCCAATTCGGAAATCGTTCTCAAAATACAAACAGTAAATTAAACAAATTTTGTTTTTTTTTACATAGTGAAAAAATTCTAATAATTTAATTTTATCTGACTCATTTATAATGACAATTCAGACATACATTATGCATTTTAAAGTAGACGACTTTAAAATGATATTGCCAATATTGTCGAGTTGCGCTCCTGGGACGACTTTACTTATAAGATAGTTCATTCGATTACATGAAATCAACTTTAACTTGAGAATATCCGTCATAAAAAAATCATAGCATGTAATTCGTCTTTAAAAAGACAAAACACATGACATGATGACAGTAAAAATTCTCCTGTTAGTGATTCCATAGTAAATTATGAGGGAAAAACCAGGAAAAAAACCTCATAATATCATAATGTCGGGATAGTATTATGAGGTTTTTTTCCTGGTTTTTCCCTCATAATTTACTATGGAATCACTAACAGGAGAATTTTTACTGTCATCATGTCATGTTGTTTGTCTTTTTAAAGACGAATTACATGCTATGATTTTTTTCTGACGGATATTCTCAAGTTAAAGTTGGTTTCATGTAATCGAATGAACTATCTTATAAGTAAAGTCGTCCCAGGAGCGCAACTCAACAATATTGGCAATATCATTTTAAAGTCGTCTACTTTAAAATGCATAATGTATGTCTGAATTGTCAATATAAATGAGTCAGATAAAATTAAATTATTAGAAGAATTTTTTCACTATGTAACAAAAAACAAAATTTGTTTAATTTACTGTTTGTATTTTGAGAACGATTTCCGAATTGGAAATTGAAACGTCAATAAACGTATTTTTTATCTTTAATTGTGGCTTATTTCCAGTTATAAATAGTAATTACATGATATTATATTTACTACTAACTTGCAAACTTACTAGAACCAAATTAGTAGCAGGTAACAGGTAATCTATTCGTCGTTTGAGGATTTTCTCTGTAGGAGTTAGAGGCGGCTCAACCGAGAGCTTCTCGTTAAGTAATTATTAATAAAGTATTTAAAACAATACAACGTGCAGATATCTATTAATTATGTATGGAATTATGTATGTTGTTTTAATTGACTTCCTTAACAATTTTTTCTTTGTTGCAGGTAAGAAATAAAGTATTATTTCGAAATTTTTTAATTTCTACAATGTAAGTATTATCTATGTATTTTTAAATATAAATAATTATTAATTCCTAAAGGTGCCAACATGTTTAATAAACTTAAAATTACCTATTTTATTTTGTGTTTAGTTTATGTAATGCGTACTAAGGGAACTAGAGCTCTTTAAAGATGGCGGTTTGTAATTACTTTTTTTTAAATACCTTCAGGACGTTTCTATTTAGACAAATGAAAACTGGTACGATTATTTATTCTCTAGAGTTGAATTGATTTCATCAGTTGCAAATTTCTAGTACCAAGGCGTCCGTTTGGATAGGTTAACGGTTATTTCAACGCATAACTTTTTGTCTTTACCTTTTAAGCATTCGTGATACTAGATTATTAAATTTTCAGATATTCTAGTACTAAACGGTACTATTATTTTGAGTCGATAGGATACACGTTTTTTTAGAAAAAATAATTTGAAACTTTTTCTTTTTTTCGTCATGAAAGTTAAATTAATATTTTTAGCAATAGTTGATCGTGCACCTGTCAACAAAAGGATAACCTCCGTTTTTATTGTCAAATTGTGGTCAGATCGTAAATACTTTGTGGCATTTAAAAATAACAATTCCAATTTAATAAAAATTATTTTACTAATGAGGAGTATGGTGATATGCTGCAATCGTGATCCCACTCACTAAATATTTAATGCTCTTTATCAACGAGTAAGAGAAACAGGCACAGTGGTTTTAAAAAATAGTGAAAAGGGGCGACCTTATGATGTAACAGCAGCACATAAAGATTTTATTTTATTGAATGTTGAGAAATATGCAGAAATTAGCGTTCGAAGACTACCCGCCATGTATTCCATATTTTCAAAATCTTCCGTATGATAATATCTAACACAACGAAAATGTATATCCTTTACAATTTCAAAGGTACAAGCACTGCTAGAAGCAGATTTTGCTGCTCGTGGAGAATTTGCTAGATGGTTACAAAATCAGAAAAACTAAAATAAAGATTTTTTCAGGTACATTTTGTTTTGCCACAAAGCTACAGTTACCAGAAATAGAATTTTTAATGTGCATATGGCACAATATTAATTCTGTATTGATGACAATTCCCATGTTGTTCAAGAATTTAACCATCAGTACAGGTTTTGGCATCAACGTCTGGATAGGAGTAGTTAAAGATTATCTACTTGGGCCTGAGAAAATTCCTGCTCATTTAAATGGTGCTAATTACTTACATTTCCTGCAAAATGGTTTACCTGATTCGTTAGATGATGTGCCTTTAAATATTCAGCAAAAATTATGGTTTCTACATGACGGCTGACCGGCCTACCTTAGCAGGAATGTAGGAGACTTTTTTCTAATAACTACGAAGACGACTGGATTAGAAACGGCGAAGATTTTACGAAAAAACGAAACAATTTTTAAATTGATTTTCTAGAAAACGGTTATATTCTACCGACTTAAACTAACAGTACCTTTTAGTACGAGAATACCTGTAAATTTAATAATCTAGTTTAATGGATGCTTTAAAGGTAAAAACAAAAAAAAATTAGCGTTAAAACTTACCGTTGATCTACCCAAAACGGACGCCTATGACCGGTACTAGAAATTCGCAATTAATGGAATTGATTCAGCTCTGGATATATAATCATTATATAATAATAATTATGAATATATGAAGTAACGAGAAGTCAAAAAAAAGATTACATTTTATTTTAATTCGAATTCCACCATTGTTCTACACGTGTTTCGAGTTATTAAACTTCTCATCAGGAACACTTGTGGAAGTTTCTAAATTTAATTTAACCTAATAGGTACATAAATGTTAATTTGTTTATAATCCAAAAAATGTTTATAATTTTAAAACAGTCCTGAGACAGTTTCAGTACCATTTTCTCTATGGTCTCTAGTTTTTTTTTGCGCAAGATAAAAAAAAACTCAATTTAAAAAAAAATATGGGAAATTATAGCAAAATCTATTAATTCCATTAAAATAAAATTTGGTGGGCTGTTTTATTATCATATAGGTAAATATTTTCTAGACGAATAATTCGATTATGAAGGCACTAAGTGCAATTCAAGTGTTTGAAAAAACATTGAATAAGAAAAGTTTTTCTCTTTTTTGTATTTATTGCTATTTTACACCACTAATAATACATTAAATCATTTTTTAACCAGGCGTATCTTATAAAAACTATAACTAGAAGAAAAAATAATTACTATTTAAATTGGAATAAGCCACAATTAAAGGTAACACTAGGTTTATTGATGTTTCAATTTCCACTTCGGAAATAGTTCTCAAAATACAAACATTAGTTTGTTGCTATTTGCGATCATTAGATTCTCTTCTTGGCAAAATTGGACCAGTATTTCTCCTTTACCATTTCTTTGGCCCAAACCAAAGTTTCCTACTACGTCTTCGGTCCACCCTTTACCTACTTTGGCATTAAAATCTCCCAATATAATGTTTAACAGCATTTTTCTTTGTCATCTTCATTAGATGTTTATTTTTATCAGATGTTTGATCTCCTGGTAGAGTTCTCATACTTCTCTTTCTGATTTTTCTGATGTAGGAGCATATACTTGAATAAAGATAATATTACGAGGAGTGGTATTAGTTTGCAGCATAGCTACTCTATTAGATAAAGGTATAAAATTCTTTATACATTTGCTGCTTTTCTGGTCAACTAAAAATGCCACTCCGTTATAATAATGAGGATCGTCATTACCAGCATGGTATATGACATGGTTATCGATATTTTTCTGTCCCGATTAAAGAAATCTAACTTCACTGACTCCGAGAATGTTGACTCCCATTCTTTTCATTTCTTTCACGATGTGATGAGATTTTACTGGTATATAGAGAGATTTTACATTCCAGCTTCCAATTTTTAACTTGTAATTTTCGTTTTTACTTTCGGGTGGTTCCTAGCATTTGTCGTGGGGATTCTTAGCACCACTTGACCATCTAAGGTCTGCCACGTACCAGGGACCTTTTGTATTCCGGAACTTGCCATAGGTACAATATCTTGAGAATATTTAGTATGTTGGTTTTTCCTTCCCTTACACACCGCAGTATGATAACCGATTAAATCAATATCTGATTATCGCCCATAAGTAGCGAATTCCAAGTCTATTAAGAAGTCATTCTTCCCCAGCCTTGGAGTTAGTAATAACATAGCTGCTGCCCTATACCATGTCCTCAGTTGATCCGCGGGTGCTTATTTGGCGAACCTTATTTGTACCTATCCTATATAATATACACAACGTCCCCTATCAGCCATATGGGACGCTGGGATGTCGGGGTTCAGGACTTTCCCCAGTCTGTCTTCTGCGGAGCGCTGAAGAATTCCTACTTAGTTCAGAACGCTTCCTCCACAAAAGCTGAGACCGGCCACGGTGATTAACATTTTAATCTATATCAGTGCTAGTGTAGTGTGTCGCGGTGTATATGAACAGTGCTCGGCTATTTCAATAAAAGAACTTGCGCTAAAACTTTGGCTAGATATTACCTTAGTTGTAGTAACATTCAATTATTACATTACAAATTGTTTAAACTGCTTGTGTTCTTATTCCTACGCCAGTCGTCCTTTAAGTTGAAAGTAATTACAAGACTTAGTACGCTCTGAATGGTAGCAAGAACGCCATCCTAATTTGTTAAACAAATGTCTGTTTAATTCTACCAACATATTCAAAACAACTGATTGCCTTAATTTATCATCTTCAAACGTACTGCTGTCTTATAAAGATTTTTCCGACAATGATTGACTTTCCTGATTAGAAGTTCCAGGCAGTCAATTTTCAACTGATTAAATTTGGTTTTCTAAAACATCTTCACTGGGACGAAGGCTAACCTGCTGACTTATTTTCAGATTTGCTTTCTGATTTTAACTATAATCTTGTTAATTAATTCTGTCAAAGCTGTAAAAGGGTTTCTTGCTCTGTCTCCAAACTGAAGTTTGGAAGTTCCAAACTACAATGAAAATACAAATAGATGCGGAAACCAAACCTATAATAATCAATAGAGGAGTTAGCCAGAGAGATGTTATCTTACCAAAGCTATTCACACTTAGACTGAAGACGTGTTTAAAGACATTTAAAGGGCAGAGAAAGGAATAAATTGAAAAAGACTGTAAGACTTGTACACACTTCTAACTAGGTCTAACTGGTAAGCAGGTTTTGTATGGTTTCAATAAAATTGGTAGTGTGTAAAATAATTTATTAATTAAGCTGAGTATACTTTCGACAGAGTCCGCATAGCCATGATGATTTCCAACCTTCGATAGAAGATGGAACTTAAAGAAGAATACTTTCGACATATTAAATGTCATCATCAGAGCTATCGTCAATTAGGCAATAAATACTTCATAGAAGGAAAATTGTGGACAAAACGACATATTAAAAAACAAAGATCGGGCTCTGTAGGCCACAGATCTTGGGTCTAACTCTTATACATATGTATAATTCACATCAAAAATTTTTTTATAAAACATGGTTACCACATACAGCAACGACAACAGCTGTTTTTGACTTTCATTTTTGAAGTAAAAATATATTTTACTTTTTACTTCATTATTAATACAAAAATATTTTTACTTCAAAAATGTAAGTCAAAAACAGCTGTTGTCGTTGCTGTATGTAGTAACCATGTTTTATAAAAAATTTTTTGATGTGAATTATACATATGCATAAGGATTAGACCCAAGATCTGTGGCATACAGAGCCCGATCTTTGTTTTTTAATATGTCGTTTGTCCACAATTTTTCTTCTATGAAGTATTTATTGCCTAATTGACGATAGCTTTGATGATGACATTTATTATGTCGAAAGTATACTCAGCTTAATTAATAAATTATTTTACACAATCAATTTGATTGAAAACATACAAAACCTGCTTACCAGTTAGACCAAAGAAATAAATGTTAATGGAAGAAAACTAAGTCATTAAAGATACGCTGATGACATTATAATATTCGCTACAAGTTTCGAAGAACTACAGACCATGATGGCGCAACTATTTCAAGCTTCGGAAAAAAAAAACAAAAATAATGACAAATACACCGAACATTAGAAAAATAACGTTGAACGACATAAATTTAGAAACAGTAAGAAAATACATCTACCTGAGACAGATAATAAAAATGTTGACAAAGAAAATCAAACTGTCGAAATTACCAGAAGAATAAGGTTAGCGTGGGATTTGGAAAACTGAGTTAGATCTTAAAAAGCACTATGATAGAACAATATTCGAAAACCAGAATTTACGATCAGTGTATCCCCCCTATTGGCGACGTGCAAGTACTTGGAGGGGATACGAGAAACGATCGTGCTTGAGTAGTGGAGAAATCTTGCATCTTTTACTGCACATTTCATAGATTATAGATTTCATAAATTCATGTTGTCAATTGTCATATTTCATATTCGTTTTGTTTATTTACACCTTCCGTCACTGAAGAAAAATGGGATTTAGGAAATGCTGTGTTATAAATTGTAAAAATACAACAAAAAATTGTCAATTTAAGTTTTATTCGTTTCCAACTTCGAAGCACAAAGCTACTACAAAGAGAAAAGTGGATTTATATCATAAAAAATCATAAGTAACATAACCTAAATTATGCATTATTCTTGCGGCCGATTTTAAAGTCAGTTTGAAATAAATAATAAATAAAAGTTCACTTTTAAGTGTAAATTTTAGTTTCATAACACTCACTTAGAGTTCATTTTAACTCAAAAATCAAGTTTAATGTTTGAATTTTATTTTTTTGAAGTTTAGAAAAATGTAAGTTCAAGTTTTTCTGAAAATGCATTAAGATATATTCGCTTGTCCAAAAGTTTACAGGGAAAGAATTAATTGTTCAAACCAATATGCTGATATCATGGGCTTAACCTGCTAATTTATGCATTAGCATTATTTATGGTAATTTATTTTTCTTAATTCTTCCACTCCACATAATTCTTCCATTCGTTTTTGACATTTGCCACTACTAAAGCTTTTCCCTTTGACGCGTGCTTGGTTGAAAAGTTATTTGGTGATTTACTTTCTCAAATCCAGTTTTTATTATTGCATCCATATTAACAGTAATGCTGTAATTCAATAATATATTTATTTGTATTTACGCTACATCAACATTTACCTTTTAATAACATACCGACATAACCTCAATCTTACTTTTTCTTCCTATTCTTTTTTGGGGCGACGTCCTTGACAGTTATCCGGTAACCTCGATCTAACATGAAAGCGCAGTAAATTTGGCAGATTTACGACACCAGGTGTCGCTGTTCCGAACTTGCACGGTCCCAATACTCCCGTGTGGTTTACATATGTGGACACTGACCAAGTATAGTATGGATAAAATACTAAAAGTACAAAAGCAATGGAAAGATGCTCGGGTGAGACACAACTGGTAGCAAGTGGCACAAAATAGAAGACACGGGATTGCTTTGGGGAAGGCCTATGTCCAAAGTTGGATTACTTAAGGCTTCAGAAGAAGAAGAAAGTAACGACGTGGGTGATTTTTACTCCTTACACAGTTTTCTAGTTAAATAAGCAAGGAAGAAAAAAGCATAAAAAAATACAATGGTTTCGACATCTTTAAGAGGGAGGATAAGCCAACTGAAGCTATCACGTAACTATTTATGCAAAAATATGAATGCCATCCTCTCACTTCCAAATTTAATTCGTTTTTTCACAAATCCGTCCTGGTCTATAATCCCGTTATCAGTAGTAATATCCCTAGGACATTGATAACAGACGAGATAATTTCATGACAATCGAAAGCTCGTTCCTTGGTAACAGCACGAAGCCGAAGGCTGAGTGCTGTTACCAAGCAACGAGCTTGAGAAATTTGTCATGAAATTATGAGGCATTCATCAATGTCCGAGGGATATTCGGCGGATAATTTTTCGAAAAAAAAAAAAATCATAACTCAACATAACGAAACATTTATTTATTAAAAGTACAGTTAGTGAAAGTACAATTATTAAAATTTAAGTTAACATTAGATTCGTTGCTGTTCTCTACTATAGAAGATCTATTACCACGCATAATATTTATAATCTTGTTGTGGTGTTCTTGATCGAAATTCAAGTATGGTTTTATAGAAACGTGACATTTTGAAATTTATTTAGATGAAGTTGTCAAACTCGATCGTGTTGTCATAAGGATTGAAAATTGCACTGAATGCAATTATCAGTCTAATGTTGACATGATTGGGTGAAATTGTTCCACATGACACAAAATGACGAAATTTGAATGGTTGTTAGAACAGTCGAAAAATTATCAAATAATAAAAATAAATTTTCTTATTTTTTTTTAAGTAAACTTGTTAAAGTTAAAAGATATATAAAAAAAATATATAGAATTAAAACTCAAATTGAATATCGACAGTTAAAAGCTATCAAAGTGAGGGTTTAACAGTAATTTTCCGTAATACATCTAGTTAACTAGAGATGAACGGAGCGGAGCGTCTTGTAGATCTAATTACTGAATAACTAAAGATATTGCAATTTGGTGTTCGTGGTGGAATTACGTATGCCATGTATGTTTATCTCGGATTTTAGTATTATACGTTAGTAATGTAATTGGAATTCTTGTTTTACTTTGTTGTTTAACTTGCAAATGAGTTTTATTTCATCGCATAATCTTAATTTGCTTTCTAAAACTTCTGTTTTTAATTTCTCTTTTTAAGCTATTCCTAAAAAAATAGGTTTCCAAAAGACAAGAAACAGGTTACAACGTCATACCTTTCAATGGATCTAAATTGCTAATTACTGTATTTAAAAATAATTGGGATTTTTATTTGACAAAGTTTTCAACTTAATTTAAAATTTTAATTATTTAGGGTATAACTTTCTCCCGCTTATATTAATTACTAATTTTTTAACTTTTAATTAGAATTTGTGTTTAAATTAAATTAGTAGGATGCTTTTTAAATGAAAGGGAATTAGTTTTAGCATAAAACAGTATTTTTCAAATTAGCACAATGGAACAACTATGGAAGAAGAATTGGACATAGAAACATATTCGCTTAAAATAATGGTAGAAAATGGTTCAAAAATGGTTTAATTTCAGATGTTACAGATCATCAGCTCTCTACACAATTTGTTCACTCTTGTAAACAGAAAGAAAAATAGAAGAGGACAATATTGTAATAATACATTTTAAAGGAAAACGATGGGGTTATTTCCAACGTTACCTGAGAACACCACAACCCTCGTGGTAACCTGTCTTGATTTGTTACAGGATTTAAGCGTTGTTTGCTGATTCGTTTTATTGCTCTTGTGGGGGTGAAATTATACACTTACACCTTGCTATCTTCGCTTTATTGTACTTGCGCAATACTTTACGTATGTACACTTTGCAACACCAAACTAACTTATATTATTATGCTCTTGTTATGTGACACGGGTGAGAGAGAGAGACGAGGAGGGAGAATAACTTTTTTAGCGACTTCTTAACTACTTAATTCGACTGACTTTATGCTTATATGTAATATGTGACTAGCTTGGGCAAAGGTACAAAGGGTGAGCGGGTGTGTGAGAGGCGTCAAATACGCTGACGATGTCTGGTTCTTTTTCTAATAACGGCTAACATGTGATATTCAGGAACAGAGGCGGCGTTAGGTTACATTGTAACAGTTAAACAGTTAGTTGGTTTTCCAACATACTCCCGGGCCTTGAAGCATTGCTTCAAATAATAAAATAGTTAACGACATAACAGGAGAAAACAACAAGAGACAACAACAAGAGCAAAGTTACTAGATTAACAGAAGATGAATTCTACTCTAGACCTAATTCTAGAGAACACTTAAAAATAAACTATCAACTAAACATAGAATGCATGGGTGAGTTAACTTATTCCCTAAAAAATATTACACTTAGTAGCTAATCAACACACTTTACAATGCAATGTAACATTTACCTTATATTTACACATAATACTCTTCTGGCAATGGACACAATTTTTTGATGGGACGCGTGAAAGTTCTACCCTTGTTTCGATATTAACAACACGAACCTTGCCATTACTGCCATGGAAGACCTCAATCACTCTGGCAAGCGGCCAATATAAGTGAGGTGTATTATCTTCCTTCAACAAGACAAGATCATTTACTTTAATATCTTTGTTTGAGGTGAGTCACTTGGGACGGTTTTGCAACCTATTCACGTAATCTGTGCTCCATCTTTTCCAGAAAAGTTGTTGGATTTGTTTGCAATTTTCTCAGAGATTTAGTCTAGAGGAGGAAATTTCACTTAAATCGGACTCTGGGAAAGAGGTGAGTGGTTTGCCTATTAAAAAGTGACCAGGGGTGAGTACAGAGATATCCCCAGGCTGATTGGACATGGCACAGAGGGGGCGAGAATTGAGAACAGCCTCTATCTGGGCTAATACAGTGGAGAATTCTCAAACGTAAGTGTTAGGTTGCCAATAAACCTGTGGAGATGGTACTTTGCACTTTTTATTGCACTTTCCCAGATCCCACCATGATGTGGAGAGTGGGGACGTATGAATTTCCATGTAATCTCAGAAGAGAAAATCCTTTATTGAATTTTGAGTGTCTTGTTTCCTCACGAATTGCGCAAATTCTCTCAATTGATTTTTGGAGACAAGAAAGTTGGTTGCATTATCAGAAAATATGACAGAGGGATTGCCACGTCTACTGATAAAATGCTTGAGGGTGAGCAGAAATGATTCTGTGGTTAGATTGGAGACAAGTTCCAGATGGCATGCTCGAGTGACCATACAGATAAACACAACAATATAACATTTGGTTATACGAGCCTTACGAAGTTTAGAAGTTTTGAGATTGTATGGTCCACCTAGGTCTGTACCAATATTTGTAAATGCTTGCGAACACACTAGATGTTCTCTTGGCAAGTCTGCCATCAGCTGAGATACTGTTTGCGGAATACTTAAAACGGAAGCATATTTTACAACTTTCAACAATTCTTTTGATCTCCCGCAGAGCATCAAGAGGCCAATATTTTAGTCTGAAGTTGAAGAGTGTACATTGTGGACCAGCATGACACAATCTAATATGCTCCCTCCTTAGCATAAGTTTCATTAGCGGATTCCTAGAAGGCAAGAGAAGAGGATACTTTTGATTAAATGGTACAGAGGCATATTTTAACCTTCCACCAACTCTCAGCATTTCATGTTCATCCAGAAAGGGGTTCATGGACAAAAGGGATTTATTTGTAATCGGCCTTTTAGTTTTGAGAAGGGAAATTTCTTGTGAAAACGAGTCATCTTGTATGAGTTTGACAATTATGAGTTCAGCCGATTTGAGTTCACTTACAGAAAGATTGTTGAAGAATTTTTCTGATGGTTTTCTTGTATTATGAGCAAATCTTAAGCAATAAGCAATCACTCTTTGTAGATTTGTAACTGAAGAGAATGGTCGAATGAGTTCATCTAGAAACGAGGAGAGACTTGAACATGATGGACAATCTGAGATTTTCTTTCCTCTGGAACGTCATTAATTTTGTTTTTTGAGTTAAAAAGGGTGAGATTTAAATCAATTTGAGACAGAAAATGTGAACCATTAAATCAGAGTGTACTGTTCGGAAGTTCTAATGGTGATATACCTCGAGACAGAATATCTGCAGGATTTTCCTTGGATTTAACATACCTCCAGATAATTTCTAAGTTTTGTTGTATTGTTGCCACTCTATTGGCAACAAAGGGAGTCCAACGTGAAGGAGGTGATTTTAACCAAGCTTTTAGGAGATTTGTTGAGTCATCAGCACCATACAACATGTCATCTATATAGCATGCATTGAGAATAGCATCACTACCAAGAGGATATGATTCTTGATGAGTGCGAGCTAACTCAACTAGACATCTACAGTTAAGAAAGTTGCCACACTTAGTAATATATGTTACAGTATTTAACTGGATGCATTGCAACTCATCTTGAGGGGAGTTTCGCCAGAGAATGTTTAGGGGATACCTTTGAGTGGGGTTTATGAGGATTTGCCTGTACATGTGCTTGAAATCAGAGGTAAAAACATATAGAAATTATACTATACCCATTTACACACTGCTTTCAATTCTGATCTAATTTTAATATTTCAATTTTATAGTCAATTTTCTTCTCATTTTGCAATATTGACAGTGTAAGGTAGACCATTTTATTGTAGTCAACTGCCCACTGTCCAATAGATCGTTTAGTCTATTTCTTTCATTCACACTTTATGTACACTTCATTTAGCCTCAAACCTACAACCTTATTAATACAGACGGGTGTGAGTGTGAGATCTGGATTATGCAATCTAGTTTAAATCAAAATATTCTACATGTCACACGTCATCAGCTGATTTTTCAGTAGTAGTTCTAGTTGGACCTTTGGCCAATGACAACTTATACAGAATTTCAATATTTGCTGATCACAGATCCATAACTTTGACTGCCTATCAAAGTTGTCATATGTCATATGTCACCGTATCATTTCCACTAAGATCATTATTCCCTCCAGAAACTGACAGAGAATGTAGCGTAGAAGTAATTTTAAAACTGTTTGTCCTCGTTTTAGTGTAGTGTTTTGTATAATTTATGTTAGTTTTAATGTTTCCACATCCTAACGCTTGCCGGATAGTTCTTATTTTGACGAAGTAAGTCTAAAACGTTAATCTCAAAAACTTTTTTTTTTCATCCATTAACTTCGAGTTTTTTATCGAAGTTAACTAATTTACTTCATCTAAAAAACGTTTTCTTGGCTTATTTCAGATGCCCCTGAAGATGCTATTTTAAGCGAAAGTACTTGGGCTTGATTTAATTAACCTGTGCTCGATAATAGCCTTATTTTCAAAGTTCATTTATTCGAGCATTCAACCTCATTTCATTTACATATAGAAATGTTCTAAAATTTATGAGAGCGTCAATGTCTGGTTCTTTTTACTAATAACGGCTAACATGTGATATTTAGGAACAGAGGCGGCGTTAGGTTAAATTGGAACAGTTAAAGAATTAGTTGATTTATCAACACATTTCATATTTTATCCATATTTAGCAATACGGCTCACACTTCGTCTAAGGGAAAATTCACTCATCACAAATACCTACTGTATCAAAATAATTAAGCTCTGGTGGGACTCTTTCCGTGTTATCGAGCCCTGGGTGAGTTGGTATGCTGGGGTATCTTCCAAAAATTATACATATCTGGACGTCGCAAGAACTGCAGCTTTCTGCATGGCCTTATAAAGATGTTCATTTAGACACAGCTATTTTATGTTCGGTAGGAGATTTTTGGGAATAACACCAGTAGTAGATAGAATAATAGGTACACTCTGGGCACTTTTCATTCTCCATTGTCTCCACGGTAATTATTCGCTGTAACTGTCAATTTCTGTACTTATGTTTACTAGAGGTACTTTTTCAGGCACAACAGTACCTTTTCTGGAAACATATTGCTTCCCAGGGTCTTGTTGGGTGTTTCGTTTATTGACCTTCCACTCAATAAGCCTAATTTTTCTTTTTGAGACTTATTTAATTGTTTTTCTGTGGCCACACTCACATTAACACATACTTCATCAGCCATGTCTAATATTTCTAATGATGTTACAACCTTATTCGCCTCGGCTTGACTTGAATGCTCTCATAAACATAAAATTAGGTGATTTTCTGCGACCAATTGTATTCCAGTATAACAAAAATGATGATTACAACCTTATTCCGCTAATAACACCGATTTACATTTATTGAGGGTTACAATTTTATTCGGGGCGGACATTCAATTATAATTTAACAATTCCAATCTATTAATTTTTAAAAATTTAAGATTTAAATAATTATCTATTGCCAATCAGTTTTAATGCTAGATCTCCGTAATAAATGTTTTAGTTTTGTCAACTTTCTACAATATTTTCGATATTCCTTGCAGTTGTGCGAGATCCAACGTGGGAAGTAATTTCAATTTTTAAATTAGGTTACGCTTGCAACTTCGGGCGGAATGATTGAGACATTTCCTATCCATTTTACAGAAAACGACTTTATAAATTGCCACGTATTTTTAGATGATGGAAAATATATTTATTTGACATGAATACCTGCCGATGCATCCTGCTTCGATGTTTCTTTGAGTGTGTTTGTAAAAACGTATTGATAATATTTGTTCCTTTTTAATAGGTTATAAATATTCTGCTTTGGATGGAAATGAAAACTTTAAAAATTTAAAGAACTCTTAAACTGATTCATATTTACTTTTGTGTAATTTAAAAAAGCGTTTGATAGAATAAGACATACAGAACTCATAGAAACCTTAACACAACATGGTATAGACCATAACACTGTAGTATATTTAAAAAACTATATTGGGATCAAATAGCGTCGATCAAAATAGACAATCGTCTGACAGCAGAATTGCCAATAAAAAAAAGAATTCGTCAGGGCTGTGTACTTTCTCCACTATTATCTAATATATATTCCGAAAAGGTCTTTCAAAATGCCCTCGAAAATATTGAAGAACGAATAAAAATCAACGAAGAATACGTAAACAACTTAAGATACGCAGACGACACCGTCATTATTGTGGACAGTGCTGAGGGTTTACAACGACTTTTGAATGTCATAACCAGAGAGGGAGATAGCTTGGGACTAAACATAAACTCAAATAAAACAAAAGTAATGGCTGTTACACTTGCACCAACTGTCGCTATTAATATTCGTATTTATAACAAATATATAGAACCAGTACAAAAGATTCCAGTATCTTGGTTGCTGGATAACAAACGATCATGACCACGAGGTCGAAATACGTGCTCGTATAGAATATGCTAGGTCCGCATTTCAACGAATGAAAAAATTCCTAATAAACTCTACGTATTTATTCGTAAAAACGTTTATTTATTCCATATTGCTATACGGAGTGGACACATGGATTCTCGGAATTACAAGTATGAGGCGTATAGAAGCCTTTGAGATATGGGTTTTTCGAAGGATGCTGAAGATCTCTTAGATAGAGCACGTGACCAACAACGAGGTGCTAGAAGAAGAATGGATACTGAAGGAGAACTCCTAAATATTGTTAAAAACAGGAAAATGGGTTATCTAGGACATATTTACAGAGGAGAAAAATACAACTTTCTGCGACTTATAATGGAGCAATGCTGAACGTGAGCCTTCGAGACCACATAACAAACCAACAAATCAGGCACAGATCAGGAGTTCAAGACGTCATCGAAAGAACCACGACGCTTAAATGAAACTGGGTAGGGCACTTAGCCAGAACACAAGATGGACGGTGGACAAGACGTATTATGGAATGGAGGCCCAAAAACTATAAAAGAAGCCGAGGACGACCACTGACTAGATGGACCGATTATATAAAACGTGTAGCGGGAAACTGGCTACAAGCGGCCCAGTGTAGAGAACACTGGAATGAACTGAGGGAGGTCTATGTTCAGCAGTGGACGCGATTGGCTGATTGATGATGATGGAGATTAACGCTAACTATAGATCAATTTGACTTGTGCCAGCTAGTTTTGTAAATTATTGAAGAATAAAATAGTAATGTTGATCAAAGTATGAAATTAATAAGTTCTTAATGGGAATACATAGTGCAGGAAGTCCAAACAGCCGAGCTGGGTCCCCTACGAGGTGAAGCTGCAACAAAGTTTTTAAAAATAGGTTTTTTAGTACAATTTAAATTAATTCGAGTATTAAGACAGTATCACACTTTAATTTATTAATACCACTTTTGTCAAGTGTGTTCTTCCTATCTTTGGTGTTGATTAACAAGGAACGTAAAGTGTTGTGTGACTTGAAGAAAATGAGTATTATACTACTAAATTGCGTAGGACACGTCTACCATTATATATTTTTTTCTGCTTCAGAATAACGACGTACCGATTTTGTAATTTGAACGCTACAAGAATTTAAAGGCACGTGAACGATAGAATTATCCTTCCACTGGATAAATATTATATTTCATCACAACTTGTATATAAATCAACGGATCCTCTAACTGATTGTTTTATTGCGTTTTTATTTAACACCCATTTCCCAATTCTAATACGTCTAGTGGTGTCCGTACAAACATATCATAATTCAGTCATGACTATTATAAGTGGAAGTGTGGTAAACAATTGTCAATTAAAAAAGGGAAATTTTTGATCTAAAAAATTTATATATCCCTGTCGAAAAAGTGGTAATTCCACTTAGTTCCAAGTTACTGTCTCCTAGTTATATTCCTTCTGTACCCAAAAGATAACTATTTGATACATTCTTAAACCAAAATGTAAACCCATATCTAACATTTTTTTCTTAAATACGCTATTTACAGCTATGGTAGCTCTAGCACGGTACCATGGATTCATCAACAGATAATGATATGTAACAATAAAACACGGAAAACTTTGTATCTATCAATTTTGAATCCAGCATTTTTGAATTTCCATCAAGTAACGGTCGAATCCATCAATTAGATAATGATATGGTTTTACCAACCAGCATATATTTTATAAATTAATTATTTAAATGTTCTATAAGTGGTTTTATTTTAGCAAAGTTATCATTTTTTGTAGCCTTTGTGTTATCTGAACACAATACTACAAGAGTACATATTTTTTCTGGGCCTTTTATAATAACCAAAGATCAGTAGAATTGTAAAGAATGCTTTGAGTTGTTCAATCACAAACTCAAACGATGTGTTTACATTTTTGTGTCGGGCATACTTTATATCCTCGTCTTTTATGTATTCAAAGAAATTGTCACACCAAAAATGTGTAAATAAATCGATTGCACTTTAACTGTGAACATTATTTTGTTTTAAAAGTATGATAAATTCTTGATATTTGGCATGGCATCGCCTCTTTTTCACATTTATTAGAAGTTCATTATCGCTCATCGGGAACATATCTTCAGCCTCTTGTGTCTTACATTGTGAAATAAGGTTGCCTGAGCTAGGGCGTTCAGTATCTTTGATGAAACATCAGAAAAATCATTGAAGTTTACATTATCTGATGATTCAGTGTCCATCGAAATCTTCGGCTGGAGAATAAAATGTAAATGTCTACAAAATCAAACTGCTTCTCATTTAGGTCAACATTTAGATTATTTAGATTATTAGCTGTACAACTTGTTTTAATTCCATAAAATGTTTTCAGATCCATTAATTCCAAACTAATTTGAAGTTCCATTTTTGGAACATACAAAAGTTAGAGGTGACTCTAACTAGAGGTATATTCAATTTAAGGTTATGCATTTAAACGATGCAAATATATTGTATATCTATATCACCATCATCATCATCATCATCATTAGCCCATAGTCGTCCACTGCTGAACATAGGCCTCCTCTAAAAACCTTCATTCAGATCTATCCTGCGCTGGTGCAATCCAGTTGGTACAAATCCTCTTTATGTCGTCAGTCCATTTTGTGGGTTGTCGTCCCGGGTTTCGTCTATCCGCTCTCAGTCTCTACTCCAAGATTTTTTTGGTCCACCTATTATCCTTCATTCTAGCGACGTGTCCTTCCCATCTCCATTTAATTTTTTCTATGTGTTTTATAATATTTGTACACCACTTTTTCTACGGATTTCTTCGTTTCTTACCCTATCTCGCAACGTTATGCTCAACAATGATCTCTCCATTCTTCGTTACGTCACTTGAAGTGTCTCTGCGACATATGTAAGGACACACTGATTAAAGGCTCTTATTTTTAAGCTTACAGGTATATCACGTTTAAAAATATCACGCAGTTTTCCATATGCTGCCCATCCCAGTGTTATTCTTCTTAGCAGCTCAGCAGTTTGATTTTCTCTGCTAATTTTTGACGTATGTCCAAAGTATATGTAGCTGTCAACAATTTCAATATCGATGTCTTCTACGCTTAAAGGATGGTTTGGAACTAAAGTAGTCATCATTTCTGGCTTTTGGTAGTTAATATTTAGACCTACTTTACGTGCTGCATTGCTGAGTTCATTCAACATATCACTGGCAGCCTTTAAGTCATCTGAAGGGCATAGTATACGCATATAATATTACTTAAATTTACTTTGATCGCAATATTTCACAACAGAAGAAAGCTACAATCAGGCTAGAAATTATACAACTGCTCCTTCCTTGAAATTTTGATATAAATCACACAACAAAAGCTACTTATACGAAACCAATAGGTAAATTCAGTATGCACGTGTTGTTTTGACAGTAACGAACACAAATAGTTTATCAGATTTAAGACCAAAGATTTAAGAGATCTTGTAACCAGTAGCGAAACTAACAATTGTTCAGATTTGAACTGGATGAATGGGCACAAAGAAGAAAGATAGAATACCAGACAAACAAGAATTAATAAACACATAAAAAAGAGAATAAAAGAAGTCAAAGAGGAGTGGATTAAAGAACAGTGTGAGGAAATGGAAACCTATGAGAAAAAGTATGATGCGTTCAATATGCACAAAAAAGTAAAAGAGATAACAGGAAGCATAAAGAAATGCCAAATAGGTAAATTTAAAGACAAAGATGGAAATCTTATTGTAGATCTAGAGAATAAAATAAAAAGATGGACAGAATACCTGAATGAATAATTTAAAGACGATAGAAACAAATTAACTCAGATAATCAATGCAACTGTGCCAGACATATTGAAAGAAGAAGTAGAATACGCAAAAAGAAACGCTAAAAATGGAAAAGCAAATGGATCTAATGAAATTCCTACAGAACTGTTGAAGCTTTTAAATGATAAATCCGTAACCACAATATTACATATATTCAATACAATATACAGTAATGATATAATACCTCAAGAATGGTTGCTGTCTACGTTTGTCACCATACCGAAAAAAACTAAGGCAATGCAATGTTCAGATCATCGAACAATCTCCTTGATGAGTCCCCTGCTTAAATTATTTCTTAGAGTCATCCACAACCGAATGTATCAATATTTAGATATCGATATTAACGATACACAGATGGGTTCAGAAAAGGATTAGGTACAAGAGAAGCTCTCTTTTCCTTAAATGTCCTAACACAGAATGTCTAGAACCAAGAAGTGCATGCTTGCTTTATAGACTTTGAAAAGGCCTTTAACAAAGTACGCCACAATCAACTTAAAGAAATCCTGGAAGGTAAGAACATCGACATACAAATAGAGAGAGACAAATAGAAAGAGACATACAAATAATATTAAATTTGTACTTGAATCAGCGAGCTAATATAAAAGTAGAAGACCAAACATGGGATGAAATAGAAATACGTAGAATAGTACGACAGGGTTGTATACTGTCACCGCTTTTGTTTAATATCTACAGCGAACAAAATATGCCAAGAAGTTCTCTCACATGCAAATGAAGGGATAATAGTCAATGGAGAAGTTATCAATAACATTCGATATGCTGACGCTACTGTGATAATGGCAAGAACAGCGAAGATCTACACTAGTTGAAAGTATGAATGAGATATGTAATAACTACGGCATAAGGATGAACGTCAAAAAAAACTAAATATGTGACATTCACTAAAAATCCAATACATGACACTAGTATCGCAATAAATGGTACCCAACTTGAAAAAGTAAGCGAATACAAATACTTGGGAACTCTCATTAATGAAACAGGTGACCAAAATCACGAGATAAAAAGACGTATTGAAATTGCCAAGTTTACCTTTATAAAAATGAAAAACATTATTTTGTAATCGTGATATTAGTATTCATCTACGAAGTAGAATGTTAAAATGCTATGTATTTCAGTACTTCGCTTTCACGGTGTTAAGGCATGGACTCTTAAACAGAGGAATAGTAAAAACCTTGAAGGCTTTGAGATGTGGTGTTACCGCGTATACCGCCTAAAAATAAGTTGGGTGGATAAAATTACAAATGAAAAGGTAATATGCAGAATAAATAACGATCCAGAAGTTATTATGAATATAAAAAAGAGAAAACTTGAATACTTAGGCCACCTGATGAGAGGACAAAAGTACACGTTCCTACAAAATATAATGCAAGGAAAAATCCAAGGACGCAGAAATCCAAGCCGTAGAAGAATGTCCTGGATGAGAAATTTAAGAGAGTGGTTTGGTTGTACCACTAACGAATTAGTCAAAACAGCAGTTAAAAAATTGGAATCGCCATAATGATATCAATCTCCGATAGGAGAGGCACTCAAAGAAGAAGAAGTGAATGGGTTAGTCAGTTAATTAGGTGGTTAGAGTGTAATGTTTGGCCAAAATATAAGACACATCGAACATACCATTCAAAAGTTATGATGAATATAATTTTCAGTCAATTACACTCACCAATATTATGAAACAATGGGGAGCAGATACTTTTTAATGATCATTTATTATTTCCTACAGGGGCCTCTATACGAAGTAGCAGCATGGACGTATTAACATAGATAGACACAGCAATAAGATACCTTTAACACACAATGTTTTGAAGCTTCGATACAATGTGATGCTTCCGCAATGAACATAAGTGTGCTTGAATTTTTACTCGCGGGTAATTATTCAGATTTTAAAAATTGGAAGTAGTAATAATGTATAAAAACACGTTCAAAGAATTTAAAAAAAAAACGAGAGTTTAATTATTAACAAATCACGTCTTTATAGAAAAATTAAAATAAAATTTTATTTGCTTTAAAATTAATACAATAAAATATAGTTGAATTCAAGTTAATTTTTAATAGGTATCAAAATAATGCTACAATAAAAAATCTTTATGTTTTCTCCTAAATTTGCTACCAAAATAGTTCGATTGTCAATATTATTTGGAAACCTACATAGAAAAATAAATCAGTTTTATTCATTTCACTAATTTATTTGCATCCATGAGAAATATTAAATTAAAAAGGTAATAAACAGTTCTTTTTTAATCAGATGATGTCTACTTACAATTTGAAAATGTCTACTAATTTCATGAACTTGTATCTTATTCCATACATTAATGAACATGAATAAACCCAATGGTATGCCTATTAAAATGTAAACAAACACGCTTCCTCATTTCCTCATCTTAAATAATGTAAATTGTATGTACTTACAAATGAAATGAGAGATCGGGATGTAAATATTTCGTTTATTTTATTTCACTTTTCATAAATATCACTCAAAATACAGCCAAAATATCGAAAAACAACTTTTACTAAAAAGTAAACAAACATGGAACAGCATTTGAAGTTTGACGTAGATCCATAAGACAGAGAAATGTAAACAACCGATGCCATTTATAAATAGTTTTCAGTGCTTCTACATATAAAATAATTGATTGATATTTATTGTACGCTATTATTAAATGATAATGCACACTATGTCCACACTTTATATTTTGATTACAATTAAATATATTAATCTAACCAATAAATTATTATTTTGCTTTGATAGCACCTGTAGAGTATAAAATACGGAGTAATATTTTCAGCGACTCGCGAATAAGAAATTTTAAAACAAAACGTGACAACAGGTGAAGGTGCTGAGAATGTGACCTATTTAAATAATTTTGACTTCACAATTTTATGTAAATAACTGAGTCCATCTGTGTTTATACGTCCATGAGTAGCAGGATTTACAGTTCCTCATGACTTATCCTGTATACTATAAAATACTGATGTATTTTAAATCGGGGGCTGAAGAAAGACATTGTTGACGTAGGATTGTTGCCAAAACGGGAAAATTTTTAATACACATTCAAGAGAAGACTTAACATATTAAATTTTTAAAACATAAATCTTCATAAACACACACACCCACACGGGGAGAAAATAAAGAATTTTTTGTACGCGACAGGAAGTGAAATATATTTTCGCTCAATTGGGAGAGAATGCCTGTTGTTTACATTTTATTATCCGTTATTCTTTTTCAGAATATTTCGTCATAAAAAGCATTTTAAAATGAATGCCACTTCAAATTCCATTCTTATCTTTCTTTTCAACTTTTAGCAGGATTTTAACACCCTTCTCGGGCTCTTACTGAAAAATAAATACTTATTTTAACATTAGCGTCGCCATTAAATAAATTGTGTTGTTATTAAAGGGCAAAGTAAAATAAAAATTAATTTATGAATAAACATAAAGAAACGAAGCACAGTTTTAAGTAGTTAAAATACCTTTAACGAGTTAACTCTTTTCTTCTTTTATTTTATGTATCTTGATAACATTTTTATATTTAATTTACTAAAATTTTTAATACAGTCTATGAAACAGGATAAATAATGGATTATTGGCTGATTTTCATTGCAATTACGAAGAAAAACAACACTAAAGAATGTTTTTTTTTTATTATTAACACCTGCGCGGTGTTTGTATACTGCTATCTGGTCACAAATGACCAATTATCAGGTATTTTCTGACCTAACATAATAACAGAAAATACTTAAATCTAAGGGCTTACCCTATGGCTTACTCTTATTTGATCTATTAACTAATGCACTACAACTAGCATGCAATAACTTCACAGCAGTATACTCTGCTTTTTACACTAAACTGTTACACATTTACACTAGCTCAAATGGTTTTGTCCTTATGAGTCTTCTCTTTAGTTCAGTGTTGTCAAGAAGCTGGATTGCCTCGACATTCACATGACTATGCAGCCTCTGCTCGTGACTTTCTGCTGTTCTCTTGATTATTTCGATCACAGTTTCCATACCCAGGTCCTGGTGGAGGTTGCTGTTACGGATATACCAAGGAGCATCAACTATGTTTCTCAGTACTTTATTTTGAAATCTCTGGATAATAAGTAGATTACTAGCTTTGGTACAGCCCCAGAGTTGGCACCCATATACCCACACTGGCCTCAGTACTTGCTTGTAGATGGATAATTCATTATGAATTGACAATGTTGAATTTTTTCCAATCAGCCAATACAATTTCTTATATCTAATATCAAGCTCCCCTCTTTTCTTTTGACATAGACTTTCCAGCGCAGCTTCGCGTCTAGGGTGATGCCCAAGTATTTTGCTGATGTTGCATAAGGAATTCGGGTATCATTTATTCTAACTGGGAAATTTTCTTTTTTTTTATTTGTAAAGTTAATGTGTGCAGATTTAGTCTCATTTAATTTTATTCGCCATTTTCTGGTCCAGTTATGTATTTTATTTACTGATAGTTGCAATTTATCAGTCGTTTCTTCACTAGTGTCTCCTATCGCTAGTATGGCTGTATCATCCGCGAAGGTGGCAATAGTATTTTGTTCTAGCTCTGGAATGTCACACGTATACAATAGGTACAGGACTGGACCTAAGACACTTCCTTGTGGCACGCCAGCTTTGATCTCCCTTAAGTCGGTGTACACTTCTTCTTGTTTAACTCTGAAATATCTATTCGCAATGTATGATTTCAAGATTTCTGAATACTGTTTAGGCATGAACCTTCTTAGTTTATAGTTTAAACCGTCATGCCAGACTTTATCAAACGCCTGTGCTACATCCAAGAAGATTGTAGAGCAGACTTTATTTTCTTCTAATGTTTTTTCTATTATATTCGTTATTCTGTGAACTTGATCTATAGTGGAATGTTGATTTCTGAAACCAAATTGATGATTTGGTATAAGATTTTTTCTTTCTATTATTGGTTTTAATCTTTTTAATAGAAGTTTTTCAAATAGTTTTGACATCACCGGAAGGAGGGATATTGGTCGATAGGATGTCACTTCATTAGGAGATTTACCTGGTTTGGCGATCATAATTACTTCGGCTACTTTCCAGAGTCTGGGAACATATCTCAATCTAAAAGCAGCATTTATTAGGTGTGTCAGCTTAACTATGGCTTTTCTTGGTAGATTTTTTAATAATTCTCCTGTTATGAGATCATATCCTGGAGTTTTCTTAGGATTTATATTCTCTTTTATCTCTGTTGATACTTCTCTAAGTGATGTCAATGTTATTCTTTCATCAATTTGGAATGGTTCTTCCCATCTCAGTTCTTCACTATCATTGTCGTTGGGTTTGAACGTGCTTTCTAAATGATCTGCACATCGTTCTGCTTTCTGTTCGTTACTTCTAGCCCAGTTGCCGTTTTCCAACTTGATAGGAGGGGAGTGAATAATTGGTCTCTTCAATCTTCTTGTTGCCTTCCATAAAGAATAATCTGTGTTCTGGTCAGCTGTTAAATTACTTAAAAAATAATTAATTGTTGAATTTTTTATATTCTGTATCTCTCTTTTTAGTTTTTGTGTAGCATTATTTAGACTAGTTTTGTCTCGTGGAGCTCTGTATTGCTGCCATTTTTTTCTTAACTTCCTTTTTTCTACTATGAGTTCTCTGATTTCTTTTGGATAGTTGTTCCCTTTTGTTCTAGAAGTTATTGTGGGAGTATTTTCCCAAGCTAACTGTTGGATATTTTTTATAAAAACTTCTAATTCGTCATCAAGTTGCCTCGTGTTTCTTAATGGAACAGCAAGATTAATTTTGTGTTCAAGGTTTATTTTGAAGCTCTCCCAGTCAGTTTTTTTATTAGTCAATATTGGATTGAACCCTTTTTTAATCACTGTATCACTCATAGTTAGAATTATCGGTGAGTGATCAGAGTTCATGTCCCAGCCGTCATTGATATCCAGATAGTTGGCTGAGATATTTTTGTAAATAAAGAAATCTATCAGGTCTGGAATTTTGTTCCTATCGGTAGGCCAGTATGTTGGTCTACCAGTAGAGATTACTTCACCCTTTTGTTTCTTAATAGCTGACAATAGTTCTTTTCCTTTAGTTGTAGTTAGCCTAGAGCCCCAGTGGGTATTTTTTGCAATAAAGTCGCCACCGATAATGTATGTTTTTCCTAAAGTGTTCATAAACTCTTTATACTGCTCTCTTTTAATGGAGTGTCTAGGAGGACAATATATTGAACTTATATTTAAGGTATGTGTTTTCATCTTCACACAGACTGTTGTAGCTTGTATGTGCTCAGTTGCATATTTTAATTCCTCATGATGCAAGATGTTATCTTTAATTATAATAGCGCTTCCTCCTTTAGCTGCATTATCTGGGTGTACAGTAGAATATACTCTATACCCCTAAATTTAACATATTACTGTTTAATGAAGTGTGGTTCAGAAACGAGACACAGATCAATTTTCTCAATATCTAGTACTGCTTGCAACTCGATCTGATGTTGTAACAGTCCATTTGCGTTCCACGCCATTTGCCACCTAAAGAATGTAAAAAGTATAGAACAATAAGTTTAATAAGCCATACTTCTTCTTCTCTTCTCTGTCGACCATTTTCCATTCACTTCTGAATTTAGTCTCTCTCAATTGCTGCCATCTTTCTCTAGCTTGCTCCAAACTAACGTCATCTCTTTATCTCTTTTGAGGTTTTCGCATGGTTCTTTTCGTCCTACTTAGTCTCCATTTTATGAGTCTTCATATGCACCTGTTATCATCAGATCTGCTCAGTTAGTCTTAAGTAATGCTTTGACATTTTCAATTTTATGGTTTTCTCATTAAGTGTAAGTTTGACTGAATCAGTGGTAGGTATAATATTTCAGTTTGCATACTTTGTTTTTACCTTTGATTTTTAATTTTAAGTGTTTTAATTTCTTTTGTTTCATAGTATTAAAAAACTGTATAGTATTTTTGATCTCTGTAGGGTTGCTAAGCATTTCCTTAGAAGTAAGTTTCAAGTCTAGTGCTTTATATAAGTCAATAAGTTGTTTCCAATTGCTGAGGAAGTGTTTTACAGTCAGGTAAACATTGCAATGGTGACAAGTTGGACGAGTTCCAGAAGAGATCAAGAAGCTCTGAGTAAGTTTGGTGTGGTTTATTCAGAGTCTTCTAATAATCGATGCATTTCTTCTAGTTTGGAAGTCCAAGGAGAGATGACCGATGAACGGTTGTATTTCATTAAGAGTTGTTTTGCTCTTTTGCCATAAGTTTTGCCAAGTATCCTCTACTGACTTTTTGAAAACGAGTTTGAGATCGTTAGCCAGTTGAATTGGGGTGACTCCAGTTCTATGGTTGGTAGCTTCTTTGGCAAAATGATCTGCTGTTTCATTACCAGTAAATCCAGTATAAGGCAGCTATATAAGAGAGACTGTTACATCGTGAGCAGAGAGATTTTGGTATATATCATGAATGTTCTAAACTAATGGGTGGTCAGTAAAAATTGTATTGATTAAATGGATAGACGAAAGGGAATGTGAACAAATGGCAATATGTCAATAGAATACTATATAGTTCATCTTTGTAAACGCTGCATGTTAAGGGTAACCTAGATGATTTTAAAAGTTCATGTTTAGTAATTACTGCACATCCAATATCAGTGGTAGTTTTAGAGGCATCGGTATAGGGAATTAAATCATATGATTTTTTGGTATAATTTTTAAAAACGTTTTCTTTATAATAATGCTAGAAAATTTATGTTTGTTGAAGATGGTGAGTAAGGTGTATATTAAAGGAAAATTTTTAGCTCAGGTGGGAAGTAAAAGTAGAGAAAATGAACTAGTCAGAAGGATGTCAGTATTTTTAAGAAATGGAGAAATTATTCGAGGTATAGGTTTTATGATAAGGTGTTGGATATTGTTATTGGAAAAAGACGGCATTAGGCATTGGGGCATGAACTGGATTAAAGGGATTTGCCGATGTTGAAGCAGCATACAAAAGTAGAAGAGATTGTCGTTTAAAGGTAGCAGGAGGTTTATTGGATTCACGGTATATGCTCTCGATAGAACTAGAGCGAAAAACATCTAGACATAAATAAAACGTGCTGTTATTAACAGATTTTTTAATATTGTTCTGAAGCTATTTTCTTGTGGCATTTTAAATTAATTACTATTTAACTGGGAATTATCCACAATTAAATATAAAAATACGTTTATTGACGTTTCAATTTCTACTTCGGAAATTGTTCTCAAAATAGAAACAGTAAATTAAACAAATTTTGTTTTTTGTTACGTAGTGAAAAAATTCTTCTAATAATTTAATTTTATCTGACTCATTTATATTGACAATTCAGACATACATTATGCATTTTAAAGTAGACGACTTTAAAGTGATATTGCCAATATTGTTGAGTTACGCTCCTGGGACGACTTTACTTATAAGATAGTTCATTCGATTACATGAAATCAACTTTAACTTGAGAATATCCGTCAGAAAAAAATCATAGCATGTAATTCGTCTTTAAAAAGACAAACACATGACATGATGATAGTAAAATTCTCATGTTAGTGATTCCATAGTAAATTATGAGGGAAAAAACCTCATAATACTGTCCCGACATGGTAAGTATTTGTTCGTGCATTTAGTTTACCTTCAATAAACACCAAAATTCTGATTTTATATGTTTCGTTATTTAAAAAACATAACTGATGTATCCTCTATATGTTACTGACTTACTAATACTGGTATTTTCGTATTAATAACTTCCTCTTTCAATATTGGTAACCAGATCCTACTACATTCTGCCAAGAAATTTGCGACACAATTGGCCTTATTTAGCATAATTAGAGCCTTCTTTGATTTTTTCTTTCTTTACCATCCGTTTCTTTTAGGACGACATTTGAATTATTCCATTGAACTCTATGTTCATTATCCCATGCGTGTTTACATATTTGAGATCTATCAAATTCCCTATTTTTATTATAAGATTGATGTTCTTTTATTCTAACATTTAATGGCCTTGATGTTTCACCCAAATAAAACTGATCGCATTCACAAGGTATTTTATAAATGCAATTCTTTGTCCTTTCGTGTTCATTGTTAGATTTGGTTTTGGACAAAATAGATCTCAACGTGTTTGTTGTTTTGAATGTTGTTGAAATGATAATCCTTTTATGTACGGTATTGTTATTTTCTTCTTATTATTCCTTGTGTATGCTGTAGGATCTCGTTATAAGTTTTTCTGTTCTATTCGATCGATTGTTGAAAGGTTCTTATTTATAAACGATAAAGAATAATCATTTTTTAATAAAACATATGTTAACAAAATGTTTCTACTCGAAGAACGAATTTTCGTTAGAACAAGTAATTTTGGCTCTATCGTATAAGGATTTAAATATTCCCTTTTTTACATTAATATTGTGATTTGATTTGAAATTTAAATATCTATTGGTGTGTGTTGGTTTTCTATACACCTTAGTCTCATATCCAGTATCGTTCTTAGAGATTAAAACATCCAGGAAAGGTAGCGTGTTATTATATTCCTTTTCCATGGTAAATGTTATTGTCTCTTCTTTATCGTTTATATCATTTAGGAATGTGTCCAACAACTCTGATCCATGAGGCCATATTGAGAATACATCATCTACATACCTCCACCATACTGTGGGTTTTAAATTTTGTTTAGAAATGATATTTGTTTCAAAATCTTCCATAAATATATCGGCTAAGAATGGAAATAAACTAGAGCCCATTGCTAGACTAAAATTTTGTTTATAGAATTCATTATTTAGTTGAAAATATGTATTATCAGTACATAATGTTAATAATTTCATTATAGCCGATATTTTTAGTCTTGTTCTAGTTGCCAATTAATCATCACTCTCTAATTTTGTCTTGACTATACTTAAAGTGTTATTTAATGGCACATTCGTAAATAAACTATTTATGTCAAAACTTACCAAAGTATTATTTGAAATAAATTCAGTATTCAATAAACGTATTTTTATCTTTAATTGTTACTTATTCCCAGTTAAATAGTAATTAATTATGAACAGAGTTTAGTGAATCTACATAAGACCGAGAGGCACAGGAATAGACAAATCTACCGTAGTCGAGCTTAGAAGTGATGAGGTCTCTGTACTCTTAATAAAGTAGTTTTATCGGCACCTTATTGAAGATGACTGAGGGTTTTAAAAACGCTCAGCCTTTTAAAACAATCGGCTTTAAGTTCAGAGATTTGATTCTTCCAATTTTATCTGAAGTCAAAACCGGGAATTTGACATTGATTATCAACAAAAACTCAATAATTGTTTAATAAAATTTGGGGTAAGGCAGTGAAAGCATATTTTTAAAATATACGAAAAATAAATAGTTTCAAACATTTGTCAAAAATGGACTTACGGATAACAACAGTTTACTAATTTTTTAATATTGCTTGTAGACTTACTTTATTTGGTATATTAAAAGGTGATTTTTTTTATAAATTATATGTAATTTCAGAAATCAACTTAATTCATAAAAATTTTAATTTGATTTCTGAGGTAAAGAAAAAATTAAAACTGATCTGATGCGTTTGTGTGCCAATGGTCGAAGATGGGTTTTAGACTTTAAATACGAAAGTTTCAACAACTCCAATGGTATTTATGGTATGTCCTTTGTGACACACATTTGTTACTACTACTTATTAATAGCAAAATCTTCTTCTCCTCTTTTTCTTCATCCTGTATTAGTCCATTGCTGGACATAAGCCTCTTCCATTTGCTTCCTTCCTGTGGTCTACCTACTCCCCGCCTATTATCTCTTGGTCTCCAGTTGTTAATGTTAATCTATGTGTCCATTTTTCGGGATTATCTCGGCCAAACATGTCCGACCCATTGCCACTTGAGCCTTGCTACATGTTCTGCAATATTAGTAATCTTTGTTCTTTCCAGAATGTCAATATTTCGAATCATGTCTCTCAAACTAATCCCTAGCATGATCCTCTCCATCGCTCTTTGGAATGTACTGATCTGCTCTTAGGTTTTCTTTGTAAAGGCCATGGTCCACGTCCATGTTTAGTTACAGCAAGATACATTTGTCATAAACTCTATGTTTTAGACACATTGGTATATCTTTATTCTTTAAGATAAAGCTTAACTTGCCTAAAGCTACCCAAAACAATTGGATGCGTCTTTTTATTTCGGTCATTTGGTTTTCTTTGCCGATTTTAATGGTATGTCCAAGATATTATATAGTGGTCTACATTTTCAAGACTGACGTTGCCAATAACAATATCAGTTTGTAAATTACTCTTTATTTTTATTTTCTGAACGATCATTAAAAAATATACAAATTCATACCTGTAAATTAGTTCTTATAGATACATCATAAAAGGCAAAATATTTACGTTATATAAAAGTTTAACACTTTGGCTACTGTGTATACCATTTCTGGTACACAGTTGATGTTTACCAGAAACTGCGTGTACCAAATTTGGTCACATGAAATGGTAATGTTTCAAGCTGTGTGTACTAGGGTGGGCCGTTGAGTAATGTGTTTTTATTTTATTTTTTTATTTGAGTTGCCTGACCCCAGAAAAGATGTATGATAAGATAACTTATTTCACAGTGTTTTTTTTTATAATTAATTTAATTTTTTTCCACTGCCACAGAGCTATATAAGAACGAGATTTTTACGAAAAAATTCAATCATTTAATATTATGTCAAATTCGTTTTTTTTTTTAAATTTATTATGGTTGCCTGAGTCAAAAAAGTGTTTTATACGATAAATTTGATCATATTATTTTTTTGACAACTAATTTTTTTTTCTACTGCCACAGCGCTGTATAAAATTAATAATTTTTCAAAAAAAAAATGTATTGTATGGTAGATTTATTTTTTGCATACAAAAAAATAATTGATATTAAAGCTAAATTTGTTTTGAACACATAATACAACAATACAAATACAAAAATAGTTTATCTATAAATATATAACGATAAAGATAGACAAACGTTTGCCACCATAACCGCTAACCTCCATTGATGGAGACGGCACTTGAAGAAGAAGATATAACGATACAAAACAGAATGTCTTTCAAAAGTAACAATCACATTATTTAAAAAAAAAGTCTTTCTTTAATTCATATTTCGGCATGTTTTCCCTTGATATCAGCCTGTTCCTTATATAACCGTCTCCTTTTTCACTTCCACAGACAGAAGCTGAACCTTCTGTTACTATTTTGACGGCCCTCTCAGCCGCTTGTGTGTGATAAAGGTATGATTTTACGTATGCCAAAAGACTGGTTTCAGGATTTTCAACAACTTCCCTTAGTTGGTCTTTTGCTAGCTTCATAGTTACAGGAGGCTCTGTCCATTAAACTTTCTGGCATTCGATAATCTCAAAGTAATCCTTACTGCCAAAAAATAATTTTGATACTACGAAATGTCGCTGATCATTGTAATTTAACTGTCTGCTCTTCAAAATTCTTTGGAACCCCAATTGTCTTATGTGTTTACGTTTATCAAACAACATAGCCAAAATAATATTTTCTGGGCTCCCAAAGTATCCATTTCTTTGAATACATTTATAGACTATGTCTTTCAATTCTGGTAGTAAATAGTCGCAGAGTCTTATTGTCTTGAATAGATGCCTTGCACTATAAATGCATGAGTGGTCTTAATACAAAATCACATGGGCGCATACACTTTCATTACAAAATGGCTTAGTATTTGTAAATTTTCCGATGGGTTTCTGGTTGCTACGTATAACCGAAGGATACGGGAAGCAGTGGTAAGCCACCGAGATTGAACCATTTTTCCAGGCTGTCTCTTAGAAAGTTTTTCTGAACAAGCACCACTTTTCACTGCTTGACAAATATCGTACAGGTATTTTACTCAACTGTCGGTAAAACACTAAAAATAATTTAAGTGTCGCTAGGCGGTTTAATTGATTGAAATATTGGTTTACACTTACACCACTGCAAAATCTGCAGCATAAGCGAAGCGTTGACCTCCAATGTCACGTTATTTTAAGAATGATAATATATTATAATCGGTAATATTAACTTTGTTTATACTAACGTCTACTTTATTGTTATTGGGGAATTTCGGCACACTCTTTGAAGTAGGTCCCTAAAATAAATTTTTCTCTACTTATTAGTTAGTGGAAAAATACGCAAATAAAGTTTACTATACGTTATAAAGTATGCATCAAACCGCCAGAACAATACAGATTTTATTTAAATTTTTTTAAGTTACAAAATAAATAACCCTGATGTTTCAAAAATTATAAAATAAAAAAATATAAAGATCTGCTTTGAAATAATTATTATTTTTTATTTTTTCCACTGCCACAATGACCTTTTATATTAAAAAAGTATAGAGTCTTTGTGGCAGTGGAAAAAAATATTTTTAGCTACTCATTTTGGACTTAAAATTTGTGTTTTAGTATAACTCAACTTTTTGACCACAGGCGTTGTAAATTTCCAAAAAAAATTTTGTCGGCCCACCCTAGTGTGTACATTTGGTGGACAAGGTTCTGATGGTTTTAAATGCGTATCTAGGTTCCTACAGTTTACTGCTAAATTCTGGCGAAGCAGTTTGTGACTTAATCAACGATGGCTGTACTATGACCGATTTTTTAAAATTATGAAGGAGCAGTCTGAGACTTCTTCAGCAGATGGCATATTATGGCCATTTTCTGACTTGCAGAAACTTGTTGTTTGTGCAATATTAGTCTTGTGTGTTTACGGTTCTAAAATTAGTACTTAAAATGTCAAATAAAAAATTAAGTCATGCTGAACTACGTGAAATAGCCGAGAATATGAGTGAAATGGAGTATGAGTTTATTAGAGAAGATGATGATGATGATGTCATGGATATAGATGATCTAAATGATCAAGATTCGTGTTCTTCTTCCTCTAATTTAGAAATTAACAGTGATGGGCAAGAGTTGGAATTCGAATCTCATCTAGAATCTCTCAACAACGATTCTGAACCTGATAATTTTTTAAATAATCCTAATCCTAATGTCATTTGGAATAATTGTGCAGGTAATATATAAATTAGTGTTCACTTTTATAGTTTTGAGTTTATAATTTTGTAGGTAATTTGAACACATTTAGTTTCACGGAAGATTCAGGATTCTCCCAAAGTTTTTTTGCACAAACGGAAGGAGATCATCCAATTCATTTTTATAAATTATTTATTGACAACGATATCCTATCACTTATTGCCGAGGAAACCAACAGATATGCTGAACAGAAAATAGTATCAGGAATTACAAATGAAACATTAACAAAAACACCATTATTGGGACAATGGAGAAACACAAATCAATCCGAAATTTTTGTTTTCTTAAGTCTTCTAATATGGATGGGTTTGGATCGTAAACCCACTTTGAAAGAATATTTTAGCACCAATATGCTGTACAAAAATGAAATTGGAAAATTTGTTCACATGTCCAGGATAAGGTTTGAGCTTCTTTTGTCCAATTTGCACTTCTCAAACAACGAAATTGCCTGAGATGATAGGCTCAAAAAATTCCTTCCCTTGCAAAATTTGTTAATCAAGAAGTTTCAATCAGCATATATTCTTGACAAGAATGTGTGTATAGATGAGACGATGATTCCTTTTCGAGGACGACTGAGCTTTCGCCAATATATACCGGTTAAGCGTCACAAATACGGTGTGAAATTATTTAAACTATGTGGAGTGAAAGGTTACACATACAATTTTAAAATTTATACAGGAAAAGAGCAAATACCTAATGAAAAGCCAATTGGTACAAAAGTGGTGCTACAGCTTATGGAACCACTTTTACATTCAGGTCGCGTTTTGTGCACAGATAATTATTACACTAGCGTGAATTTAGCACACGAACTTCTGAACAAAGATACACATTTAATAGGCACACTGAGAAAACACAGGAAGCATAATCCAAAAGTAGTAAGTGAGGCTAAATTAAAAAGAGGTGAATTAGTCATGAGACAGAGTAACAGTAAAATCATAATTGGAAAATGGAAAGACAAAAGAGATGTCATGTTTCTCACTACGGAGTCTGTGCCTGAAATAGTGGACGTGCCAACAAAAAGGGGTGTCGTGAGAAAGCCTTCCACAATCGTGCAGTATAATAATGTGAAATCATTTATAGACGTCTCTGATCAAAAAGCATCATATTAATCAGCAGTGCGTAGAGGTATTAAGTGGTATAGGAAAGTTTCAATTGAACTTTTGGTTAACACATCTATTATAAATGCACATACTTCACAGGCTATAACAAACAAAAAGATAAGTATCACTAAATTTAGAGAAGAAATCGCCTCAGAAATTTTTCGTATTCAAAATATTCAGATGAAAAATTTGGATGATCGTCGTGTTAACCAAGAAAGAAATCACAAACTTTCCGAAGTGGAACAGAGATGTCGTTGTACAAGATGTTATAAAAATAATAGTGCTAGAAATGGACGTACTTTGCTATAAAAGAAACAAAACGTGTTAAAACATCTTGTCTAGCATGCAGTGATAAGTTTTTGTGTACCAACTGCTTTTTTGACAGTTATTACTGTCAAGCAAAAAAATGGACATTGTGTCCAAAAATGGTACACATAGTTTCTAAGAAGATAATTACGCATTTATTTTTGCCACAAACTGTGTGTACCATTTTTTGACACGGGACTTGCACATGATTTTTTTTCAAAAAAATACCTAGATGTTAATATTTATATGTTTTTAGTATTAAATATTATGAATTTTACCAAAATATAGTTTCAGTTTCTGACAAAAAACTTCAAATTTATAGCCAGTAGCCAAAGTGTTAAACTAGCATCTTAAACATTATTATTTATTTCAACACCGCGACAATTTCTTTTTTAGATCACCTACACCTCTGGAAAATTAAAAGAGAAAACGAAGGAAGAAAATATCTTCTAGATGAAAGATAAACATAATTTGTATTTTTACCCTAATTTGATGTATACTTCGCACAAGGGGTGTTAATTCCGAGTTCATTTTGTTAGCTTATGTTAAAATTTTGATTCTCGTAATTTTAGCACTCGTAAATGTTTTACGAGCTAAAAAAGACATAAAAATTTAGAGTGCAGAGAGTATAGCTGGGATAGTTTGAAGGTTTTAAAGAGATTTTAAAATTAAAAGGCTTGCAAAAAAACTTAATACCACTTTTAAAAACTTTGGAACTATTAATTATGTTTTAATATAAGTATAGATGAAATTGTAAAATTTCTAGAGCCAAAATTAATATAAAATATGGCTCTTACTTAAACTTTAATTTAATATACGACAGTTCTTTCTAATATTTAAACACACTGGCTAAAACAAATATTCCTTATTTATTTATTTATTTATTTATTATTTATTATTTAAAATAGTTTTATTTTTAGTAAAATTATTTTGTTTAAAAACCAATATATTTCGCGTTGGTTTGATCCAAATTTTTAATTAATGTTGCTACCAAGTCACTATAAAGATAAAAATATAATTGATATAAAAAACCAGAACTAGTCAAAAACCAACTTAAAGAAAGTGTCCAAGTCTCTAAGCCATATGCTAAAACAGGTCTTTTATAGTTTTTACAGCAATTTTTCTTAAAGGACACGAAAAATTTTATTTTTAGAGTGGTTTCCACACTGTATATTTCTTATATATTACCCTGTATTATTCATAATAGAACCTAAATATAAAAGTACACAATAATATTGGTGAATCACGTGTTCGTCAACAGAGTGAACAACATTTAAATTAATAAATTAATGTTTCTGCCGATGTTGAAGCTAGTCATCATTATCATTATCATCATCGTCAATGGCGCTACAACTCTTCGTGAGTCTTTGATGCGTTTACCATTGCCTTCCATGTTTGTCCGTCCTGTGCCAGTAATTCCCATTGTCGCACTCCCATCTTCTCTAGATCTTTTTTGACATCTTATGATCTTTTTCTAGGCCGCCCTACAGAACTTCTTTCACCTGGCCTTTTCCAGAACACATTGTTTATAAGGCGATTGTCGTTACTGCGTATCACATGCCCTGCCCATCTGAGTCTATTCGCCTTTATCTATATGTCTGACTAGATTTTCTTTTCCGAATAGAGACTCTAGCTCGTTATTGTATCTGCCCCTCCATGTGTTTGTCACGATGTCTCTGCAGGGCCATATATCATTCGAAGAATTTTACATTCCCACACCAGCAATTTATTTACTTCTCTTTTTGTTAGCGTCCATGTTTCGCTTCCATACGCGACTGCTGGTCGTATTATGATCTTATATATCTGGATTTTTGTACCTTGTGAAAGAAGTTTTGACTTCATTAGATGTTGCATTGCAAATAAAGATCTGTTTCCTGCCATTATTCTCTAAATATTTAAATTCTTTAACCGCTTCGAAGTTGTGATGATTTATAGTAATATTTTGCCTTATTCGCCGTCATTCTTGTTTTGAGACGACCATGTATTTTGTTTTGTCTTCATTTATTTTTAGACCGATATTTAATGCAGCTTCTTCAAAGCTCGAGAAAATATCCTTAATTTCTAATGTTAATTGCGCTACTGCGTCTACGTCATCGGCAAAGGCGAGTATGATTTTTGCTTCCCGAGCAGTTATGTCTGGTTTGATTTTTGATATATTCTAAGGCCAGGTTAAACAACAATGGGGACAACGGATCTCCCTTTCTCAATCCAAAATTTACGCAGAAAGCATTTGATATTTTCCCCCTATTCTAACTTGTGCAAAAGAGTTACTTGACACCAGTAACGCAGTTGTGGAGAATCAGTCAAGAGTATGGGCTTGATTTTAACATCAAGAAAACAAAGTACATGGTCATCCGTAAGAAGCATATCCCACCCAGACAATTACTGGTAGATTAGCAACAAATACTCCAAGTGCCCCGTTACTACTATTTAGGAACAATAAATGGGACCACTTTGTTGAGATAACTTGGAAGTATTGGCAGATTTATTCAACACGGTGTACGATACGGGAATAATACCACAGGAGTGGCTAAAGTCAGCATTTATAACCATCCCTAAAAAACAAGCAGCAAAAAAGTGCTCTGATTATCGAACACTTAGCCTCATGAGTCATACTTTAAAAGTTCTGCTAAAAATAATACATAAGAGAATATACGAAAGGCTAGAGGAGGATATTAGCGAGACACAGCCTCACTAGCTATTACCTTGCACTGTTTGCATTACATTAGCTTCGGTTAATAGCTCCACTCCATGGTAATTAGTAGCAACAATGACATTTGTTGTAGTGCCATCTAACCATAATTGTGTTTAATGTACTTACTGTCGAGTGAGGACTACCGATTATACTAATAAACCTGAGGTGTGAGAAATCGTACTTTATACTTTAAAACTTCATATTGTTCTGAAGCTATTTTCTTGTGGCATTTTAAATTAATAACTATTTAACTGGGAATAAGCCATAATTAAAGATAAAAATACGTTTATTGACGTTTCAATTTACACTTCGGAAATAGTTCTCAAAATACAAACAGTAAATTAAACAAATTTTCTTTTTTGTTACTTAGTGAAAAATTCTTCTAATAATTTAATTTTATCTGACTCATTTATATTGACAATTCAGACATACATTATGCATTTTAAAGTAGACGACTTTAAAATTATATTGTCAATATTGTTGAGTTGCGCTCCTGGGACGACTTTACTTATAAGATAGTTCATTCGATTACATGAAATCAACTGTAAATTGAGAATATCCATCAGAAAAAAAAAATCATAGCATATAATCCATCTTTAAAAAGACAAACACATGACATGATGAAAGTAAAATTCCCCTGTTAGCGATTCCATAGTAAATTATGAGGGAAAAACCAGGAAAAAAAACCTCTTAATACTATCCCGACATAATAAGTATTTGTTCGTGCATTTAGTTTACCTTCAATAAACACCAAAATTCTGATTTTATATGTTTCGTTATTTAAAAAAATGATGTATCCTCTATATGTTACTGACTTACTATAGTAAAATTCATTAAGCCATGCAGGAAAATATAAACATTAAATCGTGTCCGAACCGGTATGAACCGCCGATAACCTCGCCAGACGAAATAAAGATGGACATCCCGGTTAGTTTTTAAATATTTTTGAAGAACTGTTACTTGCATTTATGCATAAAATATTCATTAATTTTATAAATCGGAGTATTTTTTCACTTACTTTGTATTCAGTGATAACATTAATTTATTTACTATGCAATAAACACGAATATTTGAGAAAAGAAAAAAAAAATAATAAAGTGTCATAATTATACTGTTACTTATCGGAACGAGTAGACTCATTTGGAACATCTTTAACAATTATCTGTTAAATTTATCGGTGTTTATATGCCCTGCACCGCTTAATGGAATAAGGTATAATACTGGTATTTTCTTATTAATTACTTCCTGTTTCAATATTGGTAACCAGATCCTACTACATTCTGCCGAGGAATTTGCGACACAATTGGCCACATTTAGCATAATTAGAGCCGCTTCTTTGATTTTTCTTTTTTTTTACCATCTATTTCTTTTATTACTACATTTGAATTATTCCATTGAACCCTATGTTCATTATCCCATGTGTGTTTACATATTTGAGATCTATCAAATTCTCTAATTTTTATTATAAGATTGACGTTCACTTATTCTAACATTTAATGGCCTTGATGTTTCACCTAAATAAAACTGATCGCATTTGCAAGGTGTTTTTATAAACGCAATTATTTGTCCTTTCTTGCTCATTGTTAGTTTCGGTTTTGGACAAAATAGATCTCAACGTGTTTGTTGTTTTGAATGTTGTTGAAATGTTGAATTTATTTCCTATCCTTTTAAGTTTTTGTGATAATCCTTTTACGTACGGTATTGTTATTTTCCCCGTATTATTCCTTGTGTATGCTGTAGGATCTCGTTCTAAGTTGTTCTGTTCTATTCGATCGATTGTTGAAAATCCTTATTTATAAACGATAAAGGATAATCAGTTTTTAATAAACAAGATGTTAACAAATGTTTCTCCTCCAAGAACGAATTTCCTTAGAACAAGTAATTTTGGCTCTATCGTATAAGGATTTAATTATTTCCTTTTTCACATTAATATTGTGATTTGGTTTGAAATTTAAATATCTATTGGTGTGTGTTGGTTTTGTATACACCTGAGTCTCATATCCAGTATCGTTCTTAGAGATTAAAATATCCAGGAAAGGTAGCGTGGTATTATATTTCTTTTCCATGGTTAATGTTATTGTCTCTTCTTTATCGTTTATATCATTTAGGAATGTGTCTAACAACTCTGATCCATGAGGCCGTATTGAGAATACATCATCTACATACCTGCACTATACTGTGGGTTTTAAATTTTGTTTAGAAATGATATTTGTTTCAAAATCTTGCATAAATATATCGGCTAAGAATGGAGATAAACTAGAGCCCATTGCTAGACCAAAATTTTGTTTAATAAATAAGACCTTAAGTATAGTCAAGACAAAATTAGAGAGTAATGATTCATCGGCAACTAGAACAAGACTGAACATATCGACTATAATGAAGTTATTAACATTATGTACTGATAATACATATTTTCAACTAAATAATGAATTCTATAAACATGTGACTTTAATGAAGTAATGGTCCGAGTCGATTTCAGCTGCTCTTATACTTCTTACCTTCTAAACGATATTAATACATTTACTTTCAATCATAACATGATCTATTTGATTCACTTGAAGAGCCATTAAAACGATTTTATACTTTCTTGCCTGATTCATTAGTTCTTTTAGCGCTTTAAGCGTTTAATATACTATAAATTTATATTAATGGAAATACTCATCAAATACCTGGATATTGAGATCCTGAATCTCCTTATATTTTGCTTATTTCGTTAGTGTGATATTTACTACATCATTCGAAAACGGAAAAAGTTACCATATTTTTTTTTATTTAAACATTTGATTAACGATGAAAATCGATTTCAGCAGAAAAAAAAACCGTATAGCTTTGGATTCGTAGCGTTCGTTAATTAAAATTATATGTGACGAAAATAATAAACCTTGTTTTTCGAATGCAAATTACACTTTTTAATCTATTGTAAATACATACATAAATAAATTCTAATCAAATATTTTGTATGAAAATACAAAACATAAACATCTGCTACGCTAAATTTATTTTAAATTGAAAAACTAAATGCTGTTTACAACAAAAACTGTTACAAAGAAAACAATATTTATAGAGTTGCTTTTATTACAAAAAAAATCAATTAGTTTAATAAAAAATGTTCTTTTTTGTTAATTTAGAAACATACAATCCACAAAAATAACCCCCTCTGAGGATCAGTGGTAAGAGCGCCTACCTTTAAACCTAAAGGTCGTGAGTTCGAATCTCATCTGGGTGGAGAAATTTTCATTTATTAAAACATTAATGAATGAAAATAATTTTTATCCTTGTGCGATCGGTACTCACCGGAGGGACCGCAGACGTTCGGATACAATTAGCGTCTCTTAGCAAAGACAATGACGTCGACTTTGATAGGTATCAAGACAATTACTCTACACACACACACACACACACACACACACACACACACACACTACACTAGGTACCTGACTGTACCATGCCAATGATCTTAGTTGTCGAGGCATTAACTCTATAATAATAATCCACAAACACCATGCAGTGGAAAATATATACAAGGATTTGATTTATTTACATTAAATATATTTATATAAACACAAATCATTATTTCATCTAAACTGGTATGCAAAACTAACCACACACTCAGATTTTTTTGTTTTTTGTTGGCGTTTAGACCAAAACTTGTTTAATTTCTTTAAATTGTATTTTATGCCTTATTATCAGTAACGCTTTTTACGTTGTCTGAAACTGTTAAGTATTGTATTGTCTCCTGTTTCAAACTAGCATTAAAAAATTATGACACCAGAATAAGTAGCACAAGCTGTTGCTCTGTAGGATTATGGAGGCAGCATTCGTTACATGGCAAATGCTTTAGTAATTTCTCAAAGTACATGTTTGATGCAATACAAAGATTTCGGCAAACAGGACGATATATCAGGAGGCCAGGTCACGGTGTACAAAGAACCACAAGTCAAGCTGAAGATCGCTTTCTTAGGTTACAAGCGTTACGCGATCGTACATTATCAGCACCAGTACTTGTTCAACGACTAAATAATGTCCATAGTAAGACAGATTTTATTATACCGTTCAAAGACGCTTAAATTAATATGGATTAAGGTCCAAAATGCCTGTGACGGGATTTCTATTCACAGCAGATCATCGTGAAACGCTCAATTCTCCGGGAAGTATTGGATTTTAGTAAGTGTAGAACTTCCAAATTCCAGAAGAACTGAAAGAGAGGTGATGAAAATACTAAAGATATGGCTAAGCTCAGAGGAATAAATTTAAATGGCCAAAGAGACACTAAACCTCAAGTGAGTGTTCGGGCTAGCTTCAATGCACTGGATTGTGGCTTTAAAGATATAAACAACAATAACAAGAGATAATGAGCTAATGAGACAAGAAAGAAATGAGACCTGGTAATATCAAACGTGATACAACTGAAGAAGGTCACTGGAAATAAATTTATAGAAAGAGAACAATAAGAAGAGAAAAGAAGGGCGCCAATTCAACGATAGTTGAGATTTTGAAGTAACAAATGAATCTGGAGATAATACTCTGAAATACAAAAATACTAAATAATAATCTTATTTTGCTATGTTATATACTGGTTAGTAGAACTGAAATAAAACTCAAAATAGCAACAATAAATATATTTATAAAAAATGTATATAGGTATATGTGTATAAACAATTTACATATAATGCAAAGCCAAATAACAGTGGTAGTGGATGGTGTAAATATACAATAGGACCTAATAGCCCCTCAACAAGCGAATAATCACTACCACTGGCCAAATAAAGTATAAAATATCAGTAAAAATTCAAGAATGGTCCGTATCATAGCCAAAGTCTTAACACAAAAAGGTAGTAATTTAAATTTAACTAGTTCGACTAAAATGAGATACAAATTAGAATATTGTAAAGATATCAAACTTGATAAATCTGTTACAATTCTATTAAATATATTACATCCAAAACAGTACTGTACTGTTTTGAACAAATTATGTTCAGCTTGTTTAAATACTTTCCACTCTAAATCTTTGTCTCCTGATGAAGCTGACAAAAAATCAGCGAAATATAGAGGATTAAAAGAAAAAAGAGTCTTTTTTTAATAATAACAGACCGCATACCCGATATTCCAACACAATAAATTGTTTTTTACGTTTCGGTCGATAATCTTACCAATTTTGCTATATATATATATATATATATATATATATATATATTATATATATATATATATATATATAACAAGCGAGTCTTCTACAGCTAGCGCCGCTTCTCGCATCCTAATTTCCAGCGTCTTCTGTCGAAGAAATTTTCAGTTGTTAGATCTTTGGCGCTCTTTGCATCGTCGACATCGTCTCTCCAAGATCGTCTTGGTCTACTTCGTTTTCTTCTAGTTGGCAAAGTTCATTCTTCTATTGTTTTTGGTCATCTATTTTCCGGCATTCTCTGATGGTGTCCATACCAGTTAAGTCTTTTGGCGTCGATTGTGTCTATTATGTCTAGATCGATTTCCATTTCTCTCCGAATATCTTCATTTCTCACCCTACATTCGGATTTTTCTATATTTATATAGAATTAATTAAGTCAACTTCTCCATGGCGCTCTGCCATTGGAGTTTGCACAACAGCCAATACTTAATTTTGGGCAATACCTTTGGCTGCAATTATGGATGCAATTTGACCAATCATAAAGCCGGAATTGAGCTATTCGCGATAGTATAATAGTGTAGGCAGGCATTTCGCTGGAGGCTTATACAGAAGTTGTTAGAATTCAAGGGGGAAATTTGAATGGTATATGGTATATTCAGCAATGTTTGGAAGATTATGTAGAACCATTTGTCCCTTTTGTTGAAGAAAACTTTCGTCTGATGAAAGATAATGCTCGTCATAGAGCCTACGATACAATGAGTGTAGACTTAAATCCAATAGGTTATGCATTTGATATTCGGCGACGACGTATTAGACGTAACCGTGGTTTGAGTTTGAAACCATGAATGATTTGAAGCAAGCAGTTCGTGACGAATTGGAGCAAATTCCTTAAACCGACACCACTCTGGCTCGCAGCATGTGTGCTCAAGTCATTCGCGAAAAGCAATGCATGTGGCAAGAGATTACGAAAGCGCCGTCCACATTTGCACACGTATGTGTATTCGTGGCTGCTCACCGCATGCGTTTGTAGGTCTGTACGCGCCTTTAAGCAGACATTGTTGCCTTTATTCGAAGTATGCCTAATCAAATGAGAGCCGTAATTAAGGCTCGTTGAGGTAATACATTCTACTAAATATCGTTTTCTATAAAAAATGTTTATATATAAAAAACATTTTTTTTTAAAACATTTTAAACATTTTTGAATGGTTTAGTGTTTTTTCTGTGTAACATTTTGAGTTGTAATAAACTTGACTTTTAAATATTATTTATTATTACATACTCAATTGGGAATATCCTATCATTTTTTAAATCTGACCTTTATAGATTATGTTATATCATGCATAAGTTATATTGAACTTTCATGATCAGTTTAAGTTTTACTTATATTTTTGCTCCATACGAAACATCTCAAAAATTTAAATATTTTCTATGTTGCGAACAATCCCAACACTTTTATTTTTATTTTGAGCGCATACTGCTGGCAGAAGTAACAAGGGTGCCAATTTCAAAGATAGAACTTGTGTGAAGTTAGATATCGATTACACAAAAGTTCTTCTTGTATCTGCAATTTTCCTCTACGGTCTCTGTTTATAGGAAACTCAAGTATACGGTGGGAAATTGAGACATCTAGTTGCTGAAACTTTAAAGCAAAAATGTGTTTTATACGCGATATAAAAAAAAGTTTTCTTTTCAAAAATATTATTTTTTTGTATAGAGCTTAAAATACTGAAAGGTTGGAACAGTAGGGCCAATTTCCAAAATCAAAGTTGAGTAAGGTATCGATTACATAAAAGTGCTTCCTATCTCGCAAAATTTAATTCTCTGTTTTTGTGTGTTGTAGGAAAATGTTAAAGGAAGTTACAATATCAAATTACAAGCTCTTCGACATCGATTCGTAACAGTTGTATAAATCAAAACGAAAATAAATTTTAACAAAAAAATATAAGAGAAGGTGTCCCAAAATTCACGAAAGATTATAATTTGCCGCTATTTGTACAGTAAAATGTTATTAACAACAAAACAAAAACAGTTTGACAGTTTTCATTGTTGAACAATATTTTAAAAATAATGAAAGTTTGGCAATCACAGTTCGAACATTTCATACAAAATATGGCCGGATAATTTAACTTCTGTAACTGTGAATAGATTAGATGTAGATCCAGATATAGAGATACGTAGCAAGATTGAGCAAGCCAGAATAGCATTAACTATTATGAGAACCTTGCTAAGCAACAGCAGCCTTAAATTAATGCTTCGATATCGCTTTGTAAAATGATATATTTACTGCATACTGCTGTATAGTGTAGAAACCTGAACCATAAAGACCAATGTGATGAACCGATTCTAGGCCTTTGAAATGTAGGTATTTAGAAAACTACTTAAAATTTCCTGGACAGATCACACAACAAATGTCGAAGTGTTAAATCGAATGGGCAGAGAACGAGAATTGCTGCCAATAATAAAAAGAACAAAAACTGCTTATTTGCCACACTTGGAAAACAACTGATTCTTTACCTACTCAACAACTGAACAACTTTACCTACAATTATAAATTTTCTAAAAACTATTAACATGCTGATCGGTTTCTACAAATTCTTAAGAACTAATGGAGAAATATACTTTTTAAATATTCTATTGTATTGTCTTGTTCACTGTTCAAGTCCATTTAGAGAACCCGCTCGCATTGTTCATGGTTTCAATAATTTCACTTACGTCACTTTATAAAGAAAATATACGGTAGACCGTATATTTTTGGACACAAAACACATAAAGAGGGTGTGCCGCTGCGACCTATTGTTTCATGCATTCAGTCTGCTTTTGAAAACCTTTCAAAATATTTGAAGAACATTATTTCCAACGTAATAAATAAAAATCCACACTATTTAAAAGACCCTGATCACCTGAATTAAAACTCAAAAATATACATTTACCTCCAAACTATAAATTAGTTTCTCTCGATGTGGCATCTTTATACACCAATATTCCAATAGCTTTAGCGAAAGACATAATTAAAAAAAAAAGTGGAACGAAATCAAAGCGTTCACAGACATCCCTCTAGAAGAATTTCTGCTAGCAGTCGAAACAACATTAAAGTCAACCTATTTTCAATATAAAAACAAAATGTTCCAACAAACAGACCAGAGGATACCAGACCAGAGGATAACCAGAGGATAAAATGGATAATTTACTAAATGAATTCAATAACTTTCACCAAAAACCAAAATTCACATTAGAAATTGAAAAAAATTATCAAATTAATTTTCTGGACCTGACCTTGCATACAGAAAACAGCACTATAACTACTTCATGGTACACCAAAAAAACCTGTCGAGGTATCTGAATTTCAACTCTCATCATCCCCTGTCTCAAAAGAAATCAGTAGTTATTGGGCTCCCTGATAGAGCTATTAGATTATCCGATCCTATTAGTAGACCTCAGGCCATTAAAAAAGCAAAAACAGCACTAACACTTAATTCATACCCACACCACCTTATCGACAACACTTTCAAATCGCGACTGCATAAATTTTACAATAACAATAATAACAATGAAACCAACACGGTAAAGAAAAACTATATGTCTCTCCCCTACATAAAAGGATTATCAGAACAAATTGCAAATCTTCTGTCTAAACATAATATTACGGTTGCTTACAAAGGTCACAATCTTTTGAAAAGGAATTTTACAAGATTGAAAACAAAAACGCCTCTATTAAAAAGATCGCATGTTGTATATGAAATTCCCTGCTCGAATTGTGATGGAGTTTATATTGGACAAATCAGTCAGCTACTTAACTCAAAAATACGTTCCCACAAATATGACAAAAAAAACTCAACCGCCCTCACAAAACATGAAAACGAAAAAAAAAAACATAAATTTGATTTTGAGCAAACCAAGATCCTAAAAATTGAACCCAACAGGAAGAAGAGAGAGCTTCTAGAGTCTATACAAATAAAAAAAAATAATAACGCAATAAATGATAAAAAAGATGTCAAAAATTTGAACAAAATGTATTTTAGCTTAATATAAAAACACATAAAAAGTCAATCTCAGAACGCCTATGATGTTAAAATAACTGTTTGTTTAAACGATAAACTAACATCAACAAACAACACATTAGATTTAAAATACATTTTACTTGTAGTGACTTAGTAGGTATGTCCTATGTTTTAATATTATTTTAATTGTGACGTCTAATTGTTAATACCGAATCTTTACATGCTTGGTAATTCAAAAGATTATTTTTTAAACCGTATTATGTCTGTCATAAAATGTTTTTTTTTTAGTCAATATATATTCCTGAGAAAGGCATGGATTTCCTGCCGGAATGTCGGAAAAAAATATATAAAAATGTCTTAGTATCAAACTGTTTTTTTTTATGAACCTAAGCCCAAGAGAATCCACTATAAAATATATATTAAGGTTCAAGAACTAAACTCAAACTATATATATATATATATATATATATATATATATATATATATATATTTCTTATATATATATATATATATATATATATATATATATATTATACATATTTCAATCTGACTTGACAATGGCAAGTGTGACCTTGCCGAAACGTCGTCAAAACAATGGTTTTTCTAAAAACCAAAACTACTTAACGTGGAGTCAAACCCGGAAAACAACTGAAATCATAAATATATATATTATATTATAAAGCATATAAATATAAATCACGATTTGTCATATAACCTTTCTTGACAGGATATCCTTTAAAGATCTTTAAAACTATTTACCCACCCAAAAGTAAATATACCCTTCCGCTACGCAAATTGATGTTTTGTTCGAACGGCTGATACCAAACAAACAATCCCTTACCATAATATTTCATTTCAGGCTTTGAGGCAACATATCTGCGGCGTCGTATATAAGCAACAATGAAAGATCGTTAGCGATAGACTTGATTAAAGCTACATCCTTGTTTCAGGTGGAAGGGTCTAATATACTAGACGGATGCAATATCAGATTTATCTGATAATTGTATCGATTAATTAACTTTACAAGACGAATTTCAGTAAAGTAATATACTGATAAAATGAAAGGCAGATAGCGAGCACAGTTTTATTAATTAAATCTTGCCCAAGTACTTTCGCTTCCTAGAGCATCTCGTCAATTTTGGGCTATCCAACAATCGCAGGATGTCATAAACATAAAATTAAACATAAAATTGTACATAACACTACACTAAATAAGGACAAACAGTTTAAACTCAATTAAAAAATGGTCCAAGCTACATTATGGTCGGCAACAGGAGAGAGAATGATACAATAATATACAGATGTTACAGTCCAATCACTACAATCGAAATACTTTCAAAAATATTATCTAGAAACCAGTAAATTCTCTTTTTTTTAAGTACTTTCTCCCAATAGGAGGTTGGATGTGATCATAACTATCTTCCCTTTATTTCCTGCTGCTTGGAAAAGTTCTCCTAAACTACTTTTAAACCAGCTAATGTTTCCGTTTGGTCACTCTTCGATAATACCATATTTTAAAACTGTCAGGTCTTTTTCAGTTGCGTTCGTAATTGTCCAGGCTTTAACTCTATACTAAAAGGCAAAGAATACGTAGAATCTCAATATTCTAGTTCTGATTTATATTCCCAGTTTTCCGTTGCATAATACTGCTTTTGTCTTATTAAAAGCGATTCTGGCCATCTCAATGAGTCCCATTGTTCTGTTAATTTAAATGTCATTATTGACATCATCTAGTTCCTCTTTAAACATTTCTTCTGAGCACGTATTAAAAAGTAGAGGAGATGTTATAATTCCTGTCGTACTCCTCTTCTTAAAAGTAGTTCTTTAGATTTTTGTTGATGTACAGTCCCTGCTCAATTTATTATCCCTGCTCAATTTATTAGATTAACTTAGCAAATTCTAGTTTTCTGTGTTTTGTAATCAATTATAATTATAACTATGTTAGCTATAAGTATTAAAAACATAACATAAATAATAGTAGTAACATGTTTACATATTTATTAAACAAAAACAACGAAAATATTTCATATTTTAGTTTATTAATATTTTGTTAAGCTACCCTTGGCTTTAAGTAGTGCAGCCACTTTCCTAGGAACGCTATATATGCATTCTCCTGGTACTTTTAATAAATTTCCGCTGTGATTTCAATAGAAAATGATTCATTCTATCAACTGAATCCTCTTGTTAATTATTTCCTTGGCTAACGCTAACTCTCTTTGAAGCACTTCCAGACATTCTAGAGCGGAATTTCCTGTTCTAACATGAAATTTTTAATACTTTTAGATAATATGGCAAGGTGCTCCATCCTGCATTAAATATGTTATGGCTGTTACCAAATTATTCGTTCACTTGTGAAACCAATCTTCAATCAGCAAAACCCTTTTCCTTTTCAGCAAAACCTTTTTCTGTAATACATGAGGTCTATCAAGTACTAAGCAATAATCTTTATACTGCCACTATTTTTTATGACTAATTCAAAGCTTCTGATTGTGTAAACTACGACAATTTGATAAAAAAACTAAATCCACAAGGAAAATAAATTCCTGCAGTTGGCTGTATCAATCATCATGGACCCACTAATGGATAATTTACTTAATGATCAAGGAGCTCGGAATCCAAGATTCGGCAGGGGAGGACAATCAGATTTAGACAACAGGGCCTCTCAGGTCGTCAACAAGGTAAATCCCTGTCAAGCAAATAATTTTATAGCCTTGAACACAATTGTTGAAGCAATCGGAACATTGACCGTAAGGAGTTTATACCAATCAGGCAAACTGGATAATGCTGTGTCGGGAATGTGAAGAATGAAAATTAATATACTGGGCCTTAGCGATATACAATGGCCTAAATCAGGAAAATGTAAGACCAGAAATGGAACGATGTATTATTCTGGAAACAACAATTCCAAGCACAAAGGAGAGTTTGCATTATAGTTGGTAAGAATTCTCAGAAAGCTGTCTGTAACTTTGTTCCCTAGTCTGATCGCGTATTAATGCTGTCTCTAAACTCTCATTTAAAACGCAAAATAAATATAATCCAAGTATATGCACCCACTGCAGATAAGGATGAAGACACCATAGAGGCCTTCTATGAACAAATCGACAATGTCTTAAGACTAACTAAAATACAAGATATAAATATTATAATGGGCGATTTGAACGCTAAGTTGGCCAAGGAGAAGTGGAGAATTGCGTGGGGCGATATGGACCGGGAAGCTGGCGTAGTTGCGATTCGTGTCAATGAGGAACTCATAATTACAAATACCTTGTTCAAACTTTCTAAACGTAGACTATATACATGGAGCTCACCAGCTGACAATAACAACAAAATAGTCAGAATCAAATATATAATCGTCACAGAGAATAGAATCTATAATATCATCTAAACTTATCAGAGCGACATATCCTCCGACCACAAACCGGTTGTTTTGTCGATGAGAGTGAAACTAAAGAAGGTCAACAGCCCTAGCACCAAGAAAACCATAGATACAAGACGTCTCAAACAAGACATGACAAACGTGGAAACCAAATTTAAGATAAACGAGAGCTTAAGGAAAGTCAAGGAAGATAATGCAGAAACTCTAACTATTGACCAAAAATGGGGAAAAATTCAACATGCCCTTGTGTCAGTTGGAAAAGAAACACTCAAACCACTTAAAGAAAAATCAAAACCTTGGATGACAGTAGAAATTCAGGAACTCATGAAAGAACGAAGAAAACATAAAGCAAAAGGCCTGAATAAATACAAAAAAATTCAGAGAAACATCAGAATGAAAATTCGAGAGGCAAAAGAGAGGTGGCTCTCCGACAGATGCAAGGAAAATAGAAGATCTGGATAAAAAGGACGATAGCTTTAATTTACACAAAAAAATCAAAGAAATGACAGGTTCTAGAAAGCGTACAAAAACGAATATCCTTAAAAATGATAGAGGGGATATTATTACTGATATGAAGGAGAGAATTATTTACATTCAACAACTATTTAATGATGAAATAAAAGAACTGTCATTAGGAATCACCGAGGTTACCGGACCACCAATATTAAGAGAAGAAGTCATCTATGCCATCAAAAGACAAAAGAGGGATAAAGCTACTGGACCAGATGAGGTGCCCATCGAATTATTAAAACATATCGATGAAGATGTTATTGATGTAATGGTTGAACTCTTTAATCTAATATATCAGACTGCCCCAATCCCCCTTTGTAGCAATTCCCAAAAAAACAAGTTCAATAACCTGCTCACACCACAGAATAGCTTTAACGAATTACAGATTTAAAACATTTTTGAAAATAATTTACAGAAGAATTGTTAAAACTCTTGAATATGAGATTAGTGACACACAATTTGGCTTTGGAAATGGTATGAGTACAAGAGATGCTTTGTTCGGCTTGAATGTGCTGGCTCAGAGATGCATGGAAATGAATCAGGATATGTACTTATGTTTTGTAGACTTTGAAAAGGCATTTGATAAAGTTCAACATAAAAAGCTTGTAGATATATTAAAAAGCAAAAATATTGACAGTCGTGATCTGAAAATTATATCTAATTTATATTGGAATCAAACTGCCAAGGTAAAAGTTGACAGCCAGTACACCGAAAATATCAAACTACAGAGAGGAGTCCGCCAGGGTTGCGTGCTGTCCCCACTACTTTTCAATGTCTACAGTGAAACCGTATTTCAAGAAGCGCTTTCAGCGCAGTAATAATTACGGATAATAACAATGATTTACAGAATGTAATGCAACGCCTTAATGAACGCTGTCATGAGTACGGACTGAAGATAAATTTAAAGACAAAATGCATGATCATGACTAAATCTGCACATGCAAATATCCAATTGACTATTGAAGATACTGCAATTGAGAGTGTTAATAACTATAAATACTTAGGAACATGGATAACATCAGATGTAGACCAAACCAAAGAAATTAAGACACGTATTGAAATAGCACGTACATCATTTATTAAACTTAAAAAGTTTCTTTGTTGTCGGGATATAAGGTTAGAACTACGCCTGAGAATGCTTCGATGTTACGTATTCTCTACTCTTCTTTATGGTTTGGAAGCTTGGACACTAAAACAAGTTCATCTGAATAAGTTGGCCGCCTTTGAATTTTGGTGTTACAGAAGAATCCTACGAATATCATGGATTCGAAGAATGTCAAACATGGAAGTAACTAGAAGGATAGGAAATGAGGCGGAAATAATATTAACTATTAAAAGACGAAAACTTAAGTACTTAAGACATGTGATGAGAGGGCAAAAATACGCATTATTACAACTTATTATGCAGGGCAAAATACGAGGAAAGCGAAATGTGGGCAGACGAAGAATATCCTGGCTTAAGAACTTAAGGGAATGGTTTCAATGCAGTAGTGCAGAACTTTTTAGAGCGGCAGTCAGCAGAGTCCGCATAGCCATGATGATTTCCAACCTTCGATGGAAGATGGAACTTAAAGAAGAAGAAGCTGGCTGTATACCATGTATCACAAAAATAGGTTTAAATCTTTGTAAGTAGGTTTATTTAAAAAACTCTTAAAAGGGCTACATCAAAATAGCAAACGTTTTTGGAATAATAATTCCATCATTAGGTTAAAAGCAGGTTAACATGCCTGAACCACCAAAATATTAGGGTAAAACCATTTACAGTAATTAAAGTTATCAAAGAGTGTGCATATTGTTTGTAAAATTTCATAATATTTAATATGTTATATAGATATTACTTTAGGCAACACTATAACTATGCCTTCCGTGAGTACCAGCGTCTGGAGAGTAGACCTCTTCAAACGGACTTCAGCTGGTAACTAGTAATGGACGAGATTTTCTCAACACAAAACTTCTTTAGATTTACCCGTCTAAAAATTCCAATCCAAGATTAATCGTCTTTTTTTTATATAGTAACACTATTAATGTAACAATGTCAATACTTTCTAGTGCAAATTTTAAATAAACTGAACATAAATCTATGTTTTAAGTAATAAAACAACATGTAAAACAGTTAGTTATTCCATACTTTGAGTACATTCTACTCTTATTTGTAAAATTTTTGACAATTCTAAGAAAAATTTATAACATTTTCCACGTAGCTATGTACCCAATATTTATGCAACCCATTCAACACCTTAGTATCTAAGTGAACATACTTTCAGTGCGATTGAAATTTAAAAAACTGAAATTTTTATAGTGGGTCTAATAAATTGAGTAGGGACTGTACTCGTATTATGGCTTTCTAATATCGATATTTATGTTCATCCTCATAATTTATTTCTATGTTGTGCAAGATGTCTGCAAGCGAGCTGTGCTGTATTTTGTCCAAGGCTTTCTCAAAGTCAACTAGGCATATGAATACGTCACAGTTAACGTATCTCGAAGCAGTTCTGTGAGTGTTTGTGTTTTGATTCCTTTGGTCATATATATATATATATATATATATATATATATATATATATACATATATATATATATATATATATTAAACAAGAGGTTTCATACAGAATCTTTATTATAGCAATCAAGAAGCTACAAGTTACAAGTTACATGACCCTGGCCGGAATGGCGGTACCGGATAACCTTTTCTTCTTTTTGCCTTTAACATAATATATTACAGTTTGCATGGTAAATAATGCCTCTCTAGTGTCCAAAACCTTTTCTAAATTCCAGTTGGTTTCTTGAATCAACTACTAATGTTTAAATTTAAATAAAAATGATACCTTTCATTCAAACTATCTAAAAACCTATAAATAGATTTTCCAATAAAACTTTTAATCCAAAGCGTCCTCTTCCTAATTACACAACTAATCCGCTGAAACTTTTTCATGTCATGAATTCGAAGCGGTCTTTATCCATTCCCATGATAACGTCATTCCCGTATAAAGCAGAAATGAAAATATTTCACTGATAACTGGTTCCGTACATGAATATTCCCGAAAAACACGAGTATTTTTCTTTTCAGATAAAATCCCGCGGTATTTTAGAGCTTTGTCCACCGGAACAGTTTAATTTACAAATGGTGTATGTTTAAAATTAATGTGCTTAGAATAAGAACGCAAACATATGTGATTAAGTTAACATATGTTAACTTTTTACGTAATAATTTTGGAAACATCCTTTTGAAAAGTTGCTAAAATACCAGCTTTCCCAAGCTCATGAACATGGAAGAAGCGTCCAATTTTTATGGGTTCTCTCACACGTCGGAATAACAGGAAATGAAGAAGCTGACAGGACTGCACGAGAGGCAATTTTAAGTGATTTGTTGAACCCAATAGACAAGTGTGTTTCCAGTAACTTCTTTTTCTTCTGGTTTCTTTCTGTTTCGAATGTTGGAAATCATATTGGCAATAATAACCTTTCTCGTTGCGGCTCGAAAAAGCTCCGTTGAGGTTTTCTTAAACCATGCTCTTAAATTCCGCAGCCATGGTATTCTCCTTCTACCGGGTTTCTCGACTACCTTTGACTTAACCTTGGAAATAGACTGCAGCAGGGAGTAACGGTGGTGATTTCTCATAACGTGTCCCAGATATTGCAATTTTATGCGTTTGATCGTAAACACAATCTCTGGTTCCTTTTTTATTTTTCCTAGAACATCCTTGTTCGTGATCCTTGCTGTCCATAATATTCTCAGCATTCTTCTATAAAGCCACATCTCAAATGCTTTAAGTTTTTTAATAGTGGTGTCTGTAATCGTTCATGCCTCCGCCCCGTATAACAACACAGAGAAAACATAGCGTCTTAAATGTCTCATTTTTGTATTTAGGGATATGTTGTGACTTTTGAAGATGGCGCTTATTTTGTTAAAGACCGTTTTTGCCTTTCCTATGCGGCACTTTATTTCCTGTACATTGCTCCACTGTTGGTTTATAATAGTTCCCAGGTAGCAATACTATTTTACTCGCTCTATCTGCGTCCCATTAATGTATAGATGGGTTTATATTCTCCTTGCTGATAATCATTTGTTTCGTTTTGTGGGTATTAATGTTTAGTCCGTACTGTTGACTGTACTCGTTTATTCTGTTCATTAGTCTCTGAAGTCCCTCCAAACTATCTGCTATCACCATGGTGTCGTCGGCATATCTAACATTGTTTACTCTTTCACCATTTAGAAGGATGCCTTCGTCTATTCCGTAAAGAGCCTCGTTAAAAATTTTCTCTGAGTACATATTAAATATGAACGGCGATAGGATACATCCCTGTCTAGCTCCACGTAGTATTTTTATGTGATCTGTTTCTTCTCCGTTAATTTTCATGTATGCGGTGTGATTCCAGTAGAGTTCTAAAATTATTCTGAGGTCTTTGTCATCCAGGTCTGCTTCTTTTAAAATGTTTAGCATCTTTTGATGTTAACCTTTGTCAAATGCCTTTTCATAGTCGATCAAGCACGTGTATATGTCGCAGTTAACGTCCCTACATCTTTGAATCAGTACCTGTACTCCGAAAAGTGCCTCTCTGGTACCCACTGCGTTAATGAAGCCGAACTGTCTGTCCGATATTTGTTCCTCGCACTTCTTATAAATTCTTCCATGGATGACTCTAAGAAACAGTTTCAAGATGTGGCTCATTAGACTAATTGTTCGATATTCTTCGCACTTTTTAGCCCCCTGTTTTTTAGGTATCGCTATGAATTCTGATTCTAGCCATTTATCAGGGATGATTCCTGTATTGTATATTTTATTGAAGACAGTCGTGATCCAATTTATTCCTTCTTCCTCCAAGAGTTTTAAAAATTCAGCTTCGATATTATCAGGCCCTACAGCTTTCCTGCTTTTCATCCGTTTTATTGCTTCTTCTACCTTGGATTTAAGTATGTCCGGGCCCGTCATCCTCTCTGAAAATGGATGCCTATAATCCGTTCTTTGATCTTGAAAAAGTGTCTCCAAATATATTCTCCATTTGTCTTTCATCTCTTGGGTGTCAATGAATAATTTTTACATTGGTGTCTATGAATTTGATTTGTGTTTGCTTTTTAAAAGTAGTCGTTATTTCTTTTACCTTTTTGTGTACATTAAAATTGTCATGCTTGGCTTGTAGTCTTTCTATTTCTTTACATTTCTCTATTGCTTCTTTTGCTTTAGCTTCTCTTATTTTTCTTCTGATGTAAGCCTGCATTTTTTTATACTTACCTTTATTTCCTTTAATTAACCTTCTGCGTTTCATTAAGTGAAGGATTTCTGGAGTCATCCAAGATTTTTTTTTTTGTTTCTTTATTTGGTTTTAGCAGATCTTGTTTAGTTTTCTTAATTATTTCTTCGAATTGATTGATTTCTCGTTGGATGTTATTTTCTTCTTTTAGTTGTTTAACTTGGTTGATAATATATTCCCCCACTTGCTATTTAACTTCCGGATATTGCAGGGCTGCCATGTCGTAGTTAGGTCTAGACTTTTTCTTTATTGTCTTTATTCTCACATCCATGACTTCCACTAAAGTTTGTGGTCAGATTCAATGTCCGCTCCTAGATATGTTTTGAAAGATTTAAAACTGTTTCTATACTTTCATTTACCAATATAGAGCTTATCTGGTTTCTAATTACGTTATGGGGTTTATCTTCTGATGCCTTTCATGTATACAATCTTCTCGGTGGTAGTTTATAAAATGTGTTTAGGACCACTAGCTTGTTATCTTCTGCGAATATTTCTAGTCTGTCACCTCTTTCATTTCTTTATCCTAACCCAAAAGGTCCGATTAGAGACGTTTTCCGTTCGGCCCCAAGTTTTGCACTGAAATCCCCCATTATGATGCTGACTTCGTGTTTAGGTTTTCGTTCTAATATATCCTCTATGCTTTGGTAGAGAGTCTCTACTTCTCGTCGTCTTTATCAGCAGTGGGAGCGTATAATTGTATTATGTTTACATTCACTGGATTGGGTCTTATTTGCCGTAGTATTACTCTGTTGGACACTGGGACAAAATTTAAAATACATCTACTAATTTTTCTCGTTATTATCACACCAACTCCATGCTCTAGTTTTCCATCTGGTGACCCTGAGTAGAATATTCTGTGATCTTTTTTGTCAATGCTTCCTGTTCCAGTGACTTAAGAGCTTATTTTAAAAATAAAGTGTGGTGTTTGTAGCGAAATGAGGGTCTCAAACTAATTCCAATCTAAGTAAAATGAAAAATAATGTGTCTCAGTGGTTTCCATCGTCGCGCAATAGACGAGAACAAATTGCGGTTGCGGATTTACGTATATTACATACCAGATTAAGGCACTCCTATCTTTTCACAAAGAAAAATCCACCTATACCTGATCAGTGTAACGTCCGATTAACAGTCGAACACTTTTTAACATCATCATCATCATCATCAGTGGTGCTACAGCTCTAGTTGAGCCTTGACCTTCCCCAGTCTATTTCGCCAGTCGTTTCTGTTCATCGCCAACCGTTGCCAATTTGCCGCGCCGATTTTCCTTGCGTCCTCGTCCACACCGTCCCTCCTTCTCAGTCGTGGTCTGCCTCTACTTCTATTTCCCACTGGGACCGATAATAGAGTTCGTCTGGGTGGGTAATTTTCATTTGCTCTTGACACATGTCCAGCCCATCTAAGCCTACTATTTTTATGAAGGATATTACATCTCTACCATTTACTATTTTTTATACTTCTCGTACTACACTTTTTAACATTTGTAGTAAATATGAGACAGTCTCAGTCTCCCGAGCCCCCAGACACTACTACACTGTTCACTGATCAATGCACTGTCACTACTACGGCTGACAATATAGTAAATTATGTCAGATCCATAAACATTTTGTACAATCTGTAGGTGTTTACCTTTGTTATTTATATATTGTTCCGTCGCCAATACCCTTTTGGTGGAGGCGACATCTGTTTTTTAATAAAAAAAATTATTTAAAACCGTCAAAATAATTTGTTTAATTTGAGGAAAATGTACAAAACCTGCATGAAAATTAACTTTAAACATTTGATTTATCGAAATACACAATTTTAGGTGTATATGAATATAAATTCAAATACCACAAATGTTGAATTTATATATATCTTAGAACGCCCAGGGGAAAACGTATATAAAAAAACCAATTCCTTCAAGAACTACCTTCGGGGACATTTTGTCGGATTCCGCATGATGTCAGAAGATGAAAATTGTATCGATCACTTTACTTCAATTTATGCTTCATCGACCTGTGTACCACCTGTCTAGATTTTGGATATTTTTAAATTTTATTTAAGATACGGATCCTGTCTCCAGAGATAAAATGTCTGATATAGAGAATCAGCGAATTTTTCAAAGTATTGATAAAGAAGGCTAATAAATTTACTCTGTAGGCATCCGGTTTTCGTAGAAATCAATTTCGTATTGTGTGTTTTGTTCGAAGGACTTTTCCTTTGTGTATATAAGAAAGGTCGTTTTTTAAACTTTTGTTTAACAACTTAAATTTTATTTTAAGTAAATCCTTCAGATTTGTCTTTATATGTAATGAAAGCTTTTAAAAAGTTCACACAAAACGAAATAAAAAAAATATATAATAAAAGCCTTCAAAATACAATAATAAACCTTTATTGTATATACACTGTGTCCTTAAAGTATGGAACAAATTCTTTTTTAGCTAAACAGAGCATTTTAAGAAATAATTCTGAAACACGTCGATTTTTGATTTTAGTTTACCGTATTTTAAAATAATATTCTTATATACAGGGTGAATTACTTTCGAGTAATGGCGTCGCCGTCATTTTTTTTAATGGAACACCCCGTTTTGTCTCAATTTTCGGATTACTCTAGTTGAGCTGATTTCAAAAAAGTATCACATGTTGATTGAAATTGGTACAGGGTGGACAAAAATACAATAGTTTCGTGTGTGTTGATAAAGTAACGCGTTAGTTAAATTAACAATATTAGTAAAAATACTCATCGTCTGGCGGACAGAATATGATAAAATACTTGACTTTATAAATGTTAGGACTGCAGCCTTTGCTGTATTTGACAGTAACCCAAACGTTGTACAAATTCTTGTTGAACCTTGTTTATTGTGTCTTGAGAAATATTTTTTATCGCTGTCCGAATTCTCTGTTGCAATTCTTGAATATTTGCTGGTTTCTTTTGACACACAACATTCTTCAGATGGCCTCACATAACACAATCCAAAGGACTGAAATCTGGTGACTTCGCTGGCCATTCAATAGGTCGACGTCTACCAATCCACCTGTTCGGAAAACATTCATCTAAGTAGATTCTAATCTACAAAACATCTACACCATAATGTGGAGTGCACCATCCTGTTGCAACAATAAAGTTTCATCAAAACCTCTAGTATTACGTCTGCTGGGAAACAAATTACGTAAAGTAGGTACGAGATACCCCCTTAAAAACTCAAGGTACGTTGCTCTGTTTAAATTACCTACGAAAAAGTAGGGTCCGATGATTCGATTTCTTACAATTGCAGCTCATACATTTACCTTGCATTTTCAACCGTACCAGTTTTTCGAAATTTCTTTTCAATCTTACTGACTGTTGAACGCGTTATAGGTCTTTCTGGATATTTATCATTAAACAAATTGCACACTTTCATCTGAGTTCGCGATCTGTCTCCATACCCAATCATCAACTATTTCAATTCTTTGCTTTATACTTAACTTTACTTTAAAATTAAATCTAAACCATAATTAAAACATTTGCAAATAACAATAACATTGTAGTACTAAACTGTCACTGAACATCAACAAATTACTAAACAAATAATCACATTTAACAAATACATAGCCGACTATGTTTCTTTTAAATTGATAAAAAATGTTGGTTAAAAAACATGTTTATATGTGTACTTTGATGCTAGATATGCTTTTTTTTTCTTAGCTATGGTAATTTTAACACTGGTAAAATTAAAACCGAAGTCGTGTCTTTATTCGCATATAAATGAAAGTGGTTACAAAAATAAACTCAATTTAGTCACAAACACAAAACTTTTATATTTTTGAACTTACAGAATGACAAATAGTGATGAATAATAGAAAATAGAACAAAAAAGTAAACCAAAACACAAAACTATTAAATAGTAAAACTGACAATTTCAGTCCATCAAACATTCAGTGCAAATATCCCTGACATGATCTTTACATGCAAATTTGCCACATCTTTAGCATGACCTTCTTGTTGACTTATGCGAACTCGTGGACAAATATAACTTTGTCCCATGTAATTTATTAAATTATGAGGGGGAGAGGGTACGACTTCTTAAACTCCCAGTAATATGTGAGCTCGTTGTCTAAGTTCTTTTGGCAGGGAAGGTATAGTTGATCTATATTTAGTTTGGAGATTGACTAGTTCCCATGCTAAGTTTTCAATAAAGTCGCTTCTTGAAACTTTTCAGTTATATTATTAGCTTTATATACACAGCAGCATATAAAATATGATCATGGGCCACCGATTTGTGTTTCTTACTACATTGTATTTTTCATACATTTGGTCAACTGTATCACTACACCTATGTTAGTAGGTTTGTAAAGTAACGTAAAGTAAGTAATTGTAACGATCTCAGATTTCTTTTAATCGCCAGTTTCCGGGTCAATCGCATTATCATTGTGTGTTGAAAAAATCAATAGAACAGCTTTATTATTTTTGGGAGAATGGGAAACCAGGGTAAAATTTTTCTGAAAACCCAAAAGTGAAGTTTGTTCTTCTCTATTTTTTACGTAAGAAATATGAAGATATTTTACGTTTTCATTTCTTTTTTATGGTACCAACGTAAGTCACTTTTCTCTCTTAAATAGTTTTTTGGTTAGTGACACACTGGTAAACAAATTCTCCCCAGTTATGTTGCGGTTTGTTTCTTCTACAGTGTGTACTAACCTCAGAAATATATCTTCAGAAGAATTACTCTTGTTCTAAACGTAAGTTTCGAGATTAAATATAATATAAAGTCTTTGCATCTACTAATGTGAACATCTTAATTCCACGTCTGGCAGGCTCAGTAGGTATATATTTTCTTTAAAACTGCAGCGACCTCTAAAACCCAATAGTTGTTCGTCTATTGTCAAGAATTCACTTGCTATAAAATTTTTTTGGAAATTTGCTACAAATATTTTAAAAACTTCCCTTATTGTTCATTTCCATTTATTGTTCGGATATCATTAAATCTGAGGCACCTGATTAAAAATCTAAACCGTCTTTCGCTCATCACAAGGTAGCACGTTTCAATACCACTACTTTTTGTATTGTTCCAGATTTTTTTAACATTTTTCTTGAACTTCTAAATGTAAGAATCAAGAACAAAATTCCAATAAATGCACGAATTTCCCTATCATCCGTCAATCTTGCATCTCTATCCCTTTGCAACCTATTTTTAACTTTTTTAATATATGTATTCGTCGAAGTAGTTATCATTTTAATAATTACGTAACTTAGGCAAATATTTAACCAGTCAATTGCTGAAATCGCGTTCTGTGAATCAACTTAGGGGCCAGGAAAGTGCTTTATAATATTATGAGAACGAATACGTATTTGTAAATCCACTATTTTTTTCCACTTAGTCGTTTTTATGTTTACCCACGTAATAATTTTATTGCATTCCTCTTCGTCTGATGAAGTATCTAGGTCCGACATATTTTAATCTTCTTCGGACTAAACCTCTTGTTCAGAGTCTGGTTAGTGGTCATTTTTCTCTACAATATCCTCTTCTACTTTATCTTTATCTTCTTCATCCACAGGACTTTTTTCGCCACTCGACAACTCTTCAGATCATCTCTCCAATCTTCTGGATTTGTACTACTTTGAACTCTACATTTTTGGGATCAGGGCAGACATATTATCTGTTCGTCTAAAATGTAAAAAGAGAATCAACTAGCAACTAAACACACATACATACACACCCAAATTCTCTTCCACACTCACTCATAGGATCTTTCAAACATGCAAACACACCCACTTACGTTCTAATGAATTTTCATTTATGTGAAGACCTCACAACTGATCCCTGAAAGTAAAATTAGCAGAACAGAAGTCTCTATAACTTTTTACTCAGATTAAAAGGTTTATTCCCAGAAAACATCGCGCTAGAAAGAGCCATAGAGAAATCAGGCATAACAACCAGAGGTACGATAATAAATAGAAGTGTACAGATATTGGCCTACGCAGATGACATTGACAGAGTAAAACGGACAAAACGAGACCTTATACAGGCTTTTGAAACATTAGAAAAAGCCGCGAAGACAATAGGACTACAGATTAACGTATCCAAAACAAAATACATGAAAGAAACGAACAGCACAAAAATAGCGGCACCACAAGATCTGGTGACAGAAGCACACATATTCGAAGGGGTCTCGGAGTTTAAACATCTTGGAACACAACTAAATAACAGCAACGTAGTAAGCGTAGAAATTAAGAAAAGAACATACCTGGCGAACAGAGGAACCAGTAGGAACCAGTAGGAACCAGGAAGGGAGGCAGGCCAAGATCTAGATTCAAAACTCAAGTCGAAGATGACTTGAGGAACCTAGGCGTCAGAAGTTGGAAAGCCAGAGCAAAAGATAGGGGGGAATGGAGACTAATTCTTGAAGAGGCCAAGACCTCCCAGGGTTGTAGAGACAAAGATGATGATGATTCCCAAAAAATACTTTATTTCTTTAACTATTGAAGTCTTGTTTTTGTTAATGTTTTGTACTACGTATAAATTCGTTTGGATAGTATTTATATTCAACAGCTTTTTACTAAATAAATTAAGAGGTGTCTTCTAAAGTATCAGAAATTTTTGATTTAACTTTGTCTAAGAAAGGACGGAGTTGGGGGACGTTATTTGGGTCGGAGGTCCATTTTAACTCCTCAAGAATAATAACTGATACCTCGTCTTCACCATCACAGTTACTGTGAATTTTGATTTTAAAAATAAAAACGTAACAATATTTACCTATGTTTTTTTTATTTTTTCTTAAATATTGGATATACATGTTTTACAAAAACAACCGAAATTAGGTAATAACGCATAAAAAAATTAATTAATTTATTCTTAATTACATATAAGAAATAGAAAACCAACAATATAAGATTTAAAGAGATATGGAGATATATTAGACGTCAATCTTACCGGTACGAGTCGCAGTGAGGAGTCAACCCTACGCACCCTTTTAGATAACAAACGAGGTTCCGGCAACCGAGTGTGGGAAGGATAACCCTACTACGGTTACATATTGCCTCATGGGAATTTAGGAAATGTAATTCCCGACAATCTTCCACCTGTCTGATCAGAGTGGAAGTTAAGTCCAACAAACACCATTGAAATTGTAATCGGGGATGTCGATATGCAAAAATGGATAAATAAAGCAGGATAGGATTTTCATAGTACAACCTATATTTTATTGCAATTTCTAATTATGTACATTAAACACTATTCTAAATTATATCAACTTTTTTTGTTATGTAAGAAGAGTCATTCGCAACAAAATATCTCTTTATAAGATGCTTAAAATATACAGTTTTATTATTGAATTATTCAATGTGTGATATGTGGCTTATTTTAAATGGAACAGCAAGGATATTAATCAATTGCAATATTAAAAAAAGTTTTCGCTTTGGAGCTGTTCCATCTAATTTCCAGAGTTTATCAGTATTAAAATATTTAACTTTCTTATTCTAGCAATGAAAAAGGGTCCGATAAATGGAATTTTCCTGTAGTCGCCAGGAACATAATCCCTATGGCGAGTATAAATTACCCTGATGAAATCTAAGGTTCCACGGCCAGAGTCAGAATTATAATTTATTCGTCTTCCGGGTTTGGACCGTGTAATTTGTGAGTGACCCAAAAGTGGGTTCAACTCGACGATTCGCTACAATTGTATGTAGCTTCTTCAGGAGAACCAAGAAAAAGAAATCAAAAGACAGGAAGATGGGTAGTTAGCAACGGTAACTCAGTTACTCAACACAACCAGAGGCGAATACTAACTACCAAGATGGGCATTTGGTCACAGTAACTCAACCACTTAACGCAGCCAGAGGTGAAAACCAAATGCCAGGACAGGGATTCACGTCCAACAGCTCAGAACACTAACGCGTCGAGAGGCGGGGAGTGAATCCGACGATTAGTCCGCTACCGCTCTATTTATAGTCGCGGTGACCTATCGTGTCGGGACGTATCGGCACACTCCGTGGCGCGAACGTCAAGAAGCGCGCGCTGGTCAATCATGTGGCTGCATCGTGGTAGCGGAACCGGACGGCGGCTCTAGACTGAGATTCCAGATGGGAGACAAGTAGTATCCTTCCTCTCGATTGATATTATGTGGATTTTTTCGGATCTTTCGGAGTACGAGTACGAGTACGAGTTTGGGAACACGAATAAACTATAATAAATTACCCTCATTATATCCAGTTTTTGACTTATGTATTTTACAATAAAATTAATTATGGCATCAAAGAAAGACCATTTCCAGCATTTCAATATGGTTTTGATCTGCGAAATAAACTCAGAGTTACCGAACGAGCCTTGGAACGTCCAATGCTGAACGTGAGTCTTCGAGACCATATAACAAACCAACAAATCAGGCAAAGATCAGGAGTTCAAGACGACATCGAAAGAACCACGACGCTTAAGTGGAACTGGGCAGGGCACTAAGCCAGAACACAAGATAGACGGTGGACAAGACGTATTATGGGATGGTTGCCCAAAAACTATAAAAAAAAGCCGAGGACGACCATCGACTAGATGGACCGATGATATAAAACGTGTAGCGGGAAACTGGCTACAAACGGCCCAGTGTAGAGAACACTGGAAAGAACTGAGGAAGGCCTATTGTCCAGCAGTGGATGCGATTGGCTGATTGATGATGATGAATATGGTTTAGAGCCGTTTGCTTTTGCTTTTATCCCAGGTAAGTTTGTAACAATATTACTTTGGACGTGTGTGGCTTATGTTTCAGCCATGGTGAAACATCTTTGCCATAACATCTTACAAAATCATTATTTGGACGCCTTCTTCCATTGTAGCAGTTCAATTTCTTTAATTTTAAAATTGTTGACGAAACTGTACTTTTACGTTAACCCCATGCCTAGAAATTATTTTTTTATCTTTTTACATACGTCAAATATGTCTGCTTAAGAGTTCCCCTTTTGATAGTAACAGCTTTCGGCATAATTAAAGTTAAAGTGTTAAGATTTTCTTATGGGAACAGAACCATCACTTTAAAAATAACTGTACACCCCTCTCAATATGTAATTAGATTTGACCGAAGTTATAAAAAGATGATTATTTTATGTTCAGCCAGTCAATTCTTAGTCTTCTATTGAAATGCATAGTAAAGTAAATTTACATTTGTTGGATTGTGGTGAAAATCACATTTTTGTAATATCCACAGGCATTTATTTTTTCAATGTCGACACGCATTCGAGGTTAGCTTTTTTTATGAATATTTTTGCCGAAAAGAGCGATACACAGTTCTTATCTATGATTGCTTTTCTTCCCTAACTAGAAAAGTGCTTAAGATTGGTACGCACCTGCTTCTTTCGGGATTGGCATCTGTGATTCTACGAGGCAATGAACTTTTAACGTGAGTGTCACATAAGTTTTTTTAATTGTTTTTCTTTTTACGTTTAATTACGGCTATTACCTAAGTAATAAATAAAGTATTGCATTGCATATACCGTTTAATGTACATTGAAAAGTCCTGATCGGAATCTAGTGGTGCCACATCGCTGTATTTCTGTTCATATCATTTCAGTAACTGGTTTTTCATTTTTTTGTCTATATTCCCCTGCAATAAACCAAAAAAATATAAAGAAACCTAGAGAATCATCCGAAACAAAATAAACAAAGTCAAAGAGAATGAATGAGCAGCAACTGTGAGAAACTGGGAGATTTACTAAAAAACCATGACTATTTTAATGTATACAAAAAGATTAAGGAAGTCACAAATATGAAGAAAAAAATCTCTACAACAACTTTAGTAGATGATAACAACCAAATAGTATTTAGTCCAGAAAATGTAGGGGATATGTGAGAAAAAATACATCAAAGATATGTTTGATGATGAGAGAACAGAACCACAAGTGAATATAGTACAAGAAACAATACTTGTTATATTAATATCGGAACTTACAAAAATAATCAATACAGCAAAGACACGAAAAGCCTCAGGTAACCAAGATGAAATTTACGTAGAGATGATAAAGCTTATGAACGAAAAAAATCTTCAGATTTTAACATATTTAACAAAGTATATACTACTGGAATCTTCCCAGAAAACTTAGATCGACATTTATACCCATACCCAAGAAAAATAAAGCAAATAAATGCTCACAGTTCAGATTAATTAGCTTGAAGAACCATTTTCTAAAAATTTTACTGAAAATTGTACATCAACAGACAGAGAATGCGAAAGAAACCTGAGCGACAATAAATTTGGATTTCGAATTGGGCTTGGTACAAGGAAGGCATTATTTGGCCTCTAGATATTACTACAAAAATGCCAAGATAAACAAAAAGGCGTCTTTCTCTGCTTTATAGACTACGAAAAAGCGTTTGATCGAGTAAAACACACAGAACTTATAGAAACCCTAACACAACATGGTATACACCATAACACTGTATCACTTACTAAAAAACTATATTGGGATCAAATGGCTTCAATCAAAATAGACAATCGTCTGACAGCAGAATTGCCAATAAAAAGAGGAGTTCGTCAGGGCAGTGTACTTTCTTCACTGTTATTTAATATATATTCCGAAAAGATCTTTCAAAATGCCCTCGAAAACAACTTAAGAGACGCAGACGACACCGTCATTATTCCAGACAGTGCTGAGCAACGACTTTTGAATGTCATAACTAGAGAGAAGATAGCTTAGGACTTAATATAAATACAAATAAAACAAAAGTAATGGCTGTAACATATGCACCAAATGTCGACATTAATATTCATATCTATAACAAACATATATAGAACCAGTACCAATATTCCAGAATCTTGGTTGCTGGATAACAAACAATCTCGACCACGAGGTTAAAATACGTGCTTGTATAGAATATGCTAGTCCACGTTTCAACGAATAAAAAAATTCCTAATAAACTCTACGTTATCTTTGCATATTTAATACCAATTTGTAAAAACGTTTATTTATTTTATATTGCTATACGGAGTAGAAACATGGACTCTCGGAATTACAAGTATGAGGCTTCTAGAAGCCTTTGAGATGTGGGTTTTTTGAAGGATGCTGAAGATCTCTTGGACAGAGCACGTGGCCAACAACTAGGTGCTTACAAAAATGGGTAGTGAGAGAGAACTCTTAAGTATTGTAAAAAACAGAAACGAGTTATACTAGGACATACTTGCAGAGGAGGAAAATACAACTTTTAACGACTTATAATAAAAGGGAAAAGTGGAAGGAAGAAGAGGTCCAGGAAAAAGAAAATGCTCCTGGTTGAAGAATGTAAGAGACTGGACAGGCATGGACACACATTCGATACTAAGAACAGCTCAAGATAGAGAGCAATTTGCTCTAGTTATAGCCAACCTTCAGTAATGGAGAAGGCATCTTAAGAAAAAACCAAAAAAGGTATAAACATATCCAGTTTTTATAATAAAGTATGTTCAACAATCTGTGTTTAACTAAAAATCATACCTTTTATGATAGGATTATCACTGTTCCCAAGTGAATTCTCAGAAAACAGACACTAACACTGCGTAATTAGATTTTTCTAACGCTTCGACAAACGCGATTGCTCGTGTGTTAGATTTGTACTTACAATAACCGCTGTAGGCTATAAGATAATAGGTACTCCCACTAATATTTAACATAGTCTTCTTAGAAGTATTCCTAATCTCAAAACCCAAAGGAGCAATATTTCAAAAATTATGCCTTTGATGAGTGATGGAAGAATAAATAAAATTTTTACCACAAATCAAATATCTTTTATTTTCCGAACACGAGTACCCTTTAAATGCCTTAACCTAATTGTTAAATTATTTCGTCTTTATATTCATCTTTATATTATATCTTTATATTCTTTATATTCAGGTATATTAAATACAAGGTGAGTCATGACGAACTTTACATACTTCATATGTAGAGTCCCTCAGGGAGCATATCATGTGGCCACTAAAAAATGTCAACTCCTCTTCTTTATTAATTAACAGGGTGATTTGTGTAATTGACCATTTATTACCAAAAATAGAACAACCATAATGAAGTATCAAATTATAAGGTAATTAATTTAAACAAATTTTATAAATTTCAAACATTTTAATTGAAATGATAAACTGAGTCACTGCACAACAAATAACAGTAACTACTAACAATAACGAAGAACAATTTAAAAAAAAAACTAAAAATATGTACATAGTTATGATAAACCCATAAATTAGAACTGGAAAAGATACAATAATGGTATCTAAATAAAAATAATTCAAAATAGATTTTCGAAATGGAACCCTGCAGCCTGTACACATTTTTGTTGCCGAATTGTTAATTGACGTATTGAATTACGGATACTCTGGGGATCGTTTCTAATAGTATTACAACAATGTATAATTCTATCAATTAATTGTTGTCGGTTATTAATATTCACTGCGTAAACTAGTTGCTTCAATCGTCCCCAAATATGGTAATCAACGGGATTAAAATCAGGGGATCTTGAAGGCCACGAAATAGGACCTGCACGTCCTATCCACCTGTTGCCATAAACATTATTGAGATGTTGTCTCACTGCCAGTAAAAAGTGTGGGGGTGCCCCATCATGCTGAAAATACATCCCTCGGATAGCAACGTTCGCGTTGGCAAGCAAATTCGGCAAAATATTTTGTAGAAAGTTCAAATAGACCTGCCCTGTTAAAGGACCATCAAAAAAGTGAGGACCTACTAATTGGTTATTTATGACACCAATCCACACGTTAACCGAAAACCTTAACTGAGAACGACGTTCTCGAATAGCATGGGGATTTTCTTCTGCCCACACATGAGAATTTCGTGAATTATTTATCCCGTCTCTGGTAAATTGGGCTTCATCTGTAAATAGTGTCCTGTATAGCGTTGGTCGATTATTGTTAATCCATCTACAAAATTCCAACCTATCGATCTCATCTCCAGCATGTAGTCGCTGAACCATTTGAATGTGATATGGGTATAGATTATTTTTTTGTAAGACTCTACTTACTTTTGATTGAGTAACATTGAGTTCTCGACTTACTTGTCTAGTGCTTATTGTAGGGTTCATAGTAACGGCGTCCATAATGTCATCTTCCTGCGCTTCATCTACATGTCGCTCTGTTGTTCCACTAGGAAGAGTGCCATTTTCTCGCAAATAATTAAAAACTGACCCAAATGTTGGATGACTGGGAGTTCGACGATTAGGAAATCTCCTGCGATATTCTGTACTAGCAGCCCTACCATTCCCATTACAGAATCCATAAACAAATATTATGTCTGCATATTCTGTGGTCGAAAACTGATGTGGCATTTTGAACGAAAGTAACAAAAGCTCTACCAAAACTAACACAATGTACTTAACGTAGATATGACAGAAGAAATATGTATTCTTGTACACATAAATAACAATTGATAATGACAATAATGACAATGGGTATAAAATATCAAGAAACGTCAAACGGTCAACGCCAACCTTCATTTTAAACTTTTTTAGATTTATTTTTATTTAGTACAGTTGATGCAATGTATTATTATTTGACATAAAATTTAATCATTTACAATCAACAAAAACTAACACATACAAGAGGTTTGACTTTTTAATCAATTTAATTTATTATTTATCGAAAATAATGCCCAATACGATCTATGAGCAAAAATTTAAAATTGAAAAACAATTGATTCTATTGTAGAGATAATACAAAGTGACAGTAAAGATGTTAATTTTCTACGTATTAGATTATGTTGTAGGAACTCATTTTAATTAAAATGTTTGAAATTTATAACATTTGTTTAAATTAATACCTTATAATTTGATACTTCATTATGGTTGTTCTATTTTTGGTAAGATTTGATCGTTCACTAAAAATTTAATAAAAGTGCGACAACATTGTCGCATATGTCGTTTTCATTGGCTATTTATGTAGTTTGAAAATAACTTATTGCATTTAAAAAAATATATATACAGGGTGTAATATTTAATACGAATCCCTAAATTAATTTTTCCAAAGCCAGTCCTGGAATTTTTTAGTTTAGCTAATACCAGTCGAATGCTTGATAGTAGTGTACTGTATCATGCAAAAATTTAAAAAATCAAATGAGCCGTATAAACACTACAGTAAAATGAAATAAATGGTCAATTACACAAATCACCCTGTTAATTAATAAAGAAGAGAAGTTGACATTTTTTAGTGGTCACATGATATGCTCCCTGAGGGACTCTACATATGGTAGAAGTATGTAAAGTTCCTCATGACTCACCCTGTATATACCTTTTATAAAGGTTTTCTAATTAAAATATTTAATCTTTATTGATAGTTGTATTTTCTAGCATTACATTCATAAACCTATTAAATTACTGTCTTGAAAGAGACTCGTTTCAGAAGATCATATTCATCCTTTCCTTCTGGTTGTTTTTAGCACGTTACATTTTTACATACATTAAAGCATTCTAATTGAAACAATACGTGTTCTTTTTATATATTTTTGAATAAATATAGCCACTAATGATACAACTTTTTAAATATTGCTGAACATTACGCCATTTTGGCGCAACATTCAAGTAAAAAAATAAGCTACTCCATAAACAACTTTCAAAGTCTTGAAGAAGTCAAACTTTCACAAACAAGCGGAGATTTGATTGATTAGTTTATTATGTTACTGGAGCAAACTTTTCGTAAATAAAAGAAAAAGCAAGCATATTTTTCTAGTCCTGTTATTATTTTGTTTTGTCTTTTATATTATACTTTAGCCAATTACACAGGTGAATTGATTAAGAAAAGCTCTTTTGTTCGAATAAATATGTTTTTAATATTGGGGCGCTACTTTGTCCTCAATTGGAATGTTAATATAGTTCGGAAGTTATTGATAGTACCGTTTTAAGGGCATAGCTAGTTATCACTGACGTGCTGTCACCGACCAGTGCTAAAATATTTTAAAATTATTTGAAATTTGCTTGTCTCAAATATTGTAGTAACTTTAATAAAGCAGTAATGTGGGTACCTACATAATCCATTCTGGCATAAAATATTATCATTAAGAAGCAATGAAGTTATATAAAATAGATTACAATTTTAAATCTATAAAAAAATTTTCAATATTAATTTTTTATCTTATCATACTTTAATACTTTTGAAATCATACTTTCCAAAAATATGGAAAATTACTGAATTATGATATTTGATATGAATATGATATGATTTAATATCAATTATTAATTGCATTATTATATTCAAGCCAGGAATGGAGCCCAATGAAGTAACATCTTATCGCACCATCAGCCTACTCCCAACCGGAAGCAAATAAATTTTGTGAAAGATTGCTGCTACAAAGGATATAGATCATGAATTCCTTACATTACTTCCAAAACATCAGTTTGGTGTCGCCCGTCCAGAAGTGTACCTATTCGGTTCTGCATTTTTCATCCTTAATAAGATGGTTTATGTACATTTTTAGTTCCCTCAGTTCGATCGGCCTTGTGTAGTCTACTGCGCAAATTGCGCTATGTAAAGTAGATGTTTCAAACTGAATCTGAATTTTTTTCATTATTCAGTGACCACAAAAACCTCCGAGTAGTAATATTGAACTCATTTCCATCATTATTTTTGAATTACAAATTTATCATTTGTCATAACTTCGAAATGCAATTTAGAAAATGTATTTTCCGTGTGCAATAATGAAATTTTCATTTCTACCTTATCATTTTTATTTACAAAATAAAGGTTATAGCGGGATAAGATGGTCAAAAGTGCTCCCAGACCGATCAGCACCGTGACTTGTGCTTTTAATAAAGCATATAAAAACATGACTTCATACACAGTTTTAGCTTACCAAAGCCCATAGAACCTCTTAAATCGAAAAAAAAAGCTTTTTTCGATTCTATTTTTTTCTGGTCGCAATTTTACTTGAAAAAAATCTGAAAAAGATTTATGAAGATGTATCTTTCAAATACAAAATAGCCTGATTTTTTTCAAATTTTTATATTGAAAATTAAGCTCAGGAAATTTCATTGAAATTTTCAATAATTTTTAGGTTATGTTGATAATTTTTGGCTAACTTTTAAATAATAATTTTTTATGTATTTGTTTTCGTTCTTTTAAATGGCCAAGGCAGAATTTTCAATTTCTGAGCAGAAAGCATCGAAAAATAAAAAAACCCTTTTTTACTTATTTATTTGCACATCATATTTATTGTACATAACTTCAAAACTCCGTTGGCAAGTCAACATTTTTCAATATTTTTTCTTCCACATTATCAAATTTTATTATCAAAGTCCCCATTTAACTCTTTCATAAAGATAACATTCGAAAATACCACGATTTTTTATCCTTTTCGCACTTTTTTTTACCTTAAAAGAACGAAAAAAAAAATACATAAAAAGTTACTATTGAAAAGTTAGCCACAAATTATTAACATAACCTAAAATATTATTGAAAATTTCAATAATTTTTCCTGAGCTCAATTTTCAATATAAAATTTTGAAAAAATCAGGCTATTTTGTATTCGAAAGATACATCTTCATGAATTTTTTTAAATTTTTTTAAGCAAAATTGCGTTCACAAAAAATAGAGTCGAAAAAAGCTTCTTTTTTAGATTTAAGAGTTTCTATGGGCTCTAGGAAGCTAAACATTTGTATGAAGTCATGTTTTTATATGCTTATTGAAAGCACAAGTCGCGGTGCTGATCGGTGCGGGGGCACTTTTGAGCATCTTATCCCGCCTTTGGTGACATTCATACAAATCAAATCCAAAAAGTTTCATTGAGCATCCTACTGCAAAAATTTGGTAGGTTTTTGAGCTTTATACTGCTTCATTGCCTCGCTAATTTGTATTTTGAGAACGATTTTTGGAGTGAAAGACAAATAAACTTAATTTTAAAATAAAAATGTGTCATATTCTGAAACAAAAATAGTAATTTGCATTATGCCACAAGAAAATAGCTTGAGAACAATATTTATTTACCAAAATATCCTTCAACTCTTTCTGTTCTGCATACTTTAATTATAATCTTATATACTAAAACGCTAAGCCCTTTTCTTGTCCACCACTTTACTCAAAAACCATATTAGATAATTAAAATATTTTTTCGGAATATTATTAGTATTACGTATGAGATTGTCAAGATATACTTTTGGTACAAAAATTCACTTCCGATTTTGAGATGACAGGAAGTTAAAATTTACTTTAAGTTTTAGACCCCACAATATATATATATATATTATATATATATATATATATATATTATATATATATATATATATAATATAAAATTAATATTTCTTGGGTTAGGTTCAATAAAGATATGTTACATGTGGAACTAGATTTTATTTTCCATTGCAATTAATCAACGTTTCGGCAGGAAACCCTTGCCTTTGTCAAGATTCTAAAATGTGTATATATATAAGGACAAACAGATATTGTAAAATGTATATATATATATATATATATATATTATATATATATATATATATATATATATATATATATGACTTACCAAAACGTAAAACGTGACACAGACATTAACGAACTGACATATAAAAGTTGATATCTGATATCTCATTGTTTACTGTCATTAGTATATAATTATTTTTATATGGGCGTATCGTTGATGTTTTTGAAAAAGGTAAGGTGGAGATATGTTATGACTTTAAGAGCTTTTTATGATGTTATATTGTTATTGTTTAAATCAGATTGAAATATATCTTATTTAGGTTTTGTGTATCTTTTTTGTCATTTATTGCGTTGGTGTTTCTTTTTATTTCTATTGATTCGTATATCTCCCTTTTCTTTTTGTTTTTTTCTGTTTTTAAAATTTTAATGTTTTCAAAGTCAAATTTATGCTTCTTCCCGCTTTCATGTTTTGTGAGCGCAGTGACGTTGTTCTTGTCGTATTTGTGAGAACGAATTCTGGATTGAAGCAGTTGACTGGTTTGTCCGATATAGACACCTTCACAGTTTGTACATGGTATCTCGTAAACAACATGTGATTTTTTAAGTTTTAGAGTTTGTGTTTTTAGTTTTGTGAAGTATTTATTTAAGAGGTTGTTGCCTTTGTGGGCTACTGTTATATTATGTTTGGCTAAAAGATTTGTTAGTTGTTCGGATAAACCTTTTATATATGGAAGAGTTGTATAAGTGGTTTTGATACTGTTGGGTTAGTTGTTAGTTGTATTGTTATAAAATTTATTGAGTCTTGATTTGAAAATAGTTTCAATTAAATCTTCGGGATATGCATTCTTTAGAAGGGCATTTTTTGCTTTTTTATTGCAGTTTGGTCTGTATTCTGGATCTGTTAGTTTTATAGATTTATCAGCGAGACTTATAATTACAGACTTCTTATGGGAAAATGGATGATGGGAATTGTAGTTAAGATATCGTGAAGACCATGTTTCTTTTGTAAACCACATGGTTTTAACTGTATTGTTAATGCGATGTAAGGTGATATCCAGAAAGTTTATTTTTATTATTTTGTTTAATTTCTATAGTGAACTTTAATTTTGGATGGTAACTGTTGAAAATATCTAAGATTTCGGTTGTTTTATTTGTTGGAATAGCACAGAAACAATCATCGATATAGCGGTAGAAGAATGGTACATTAAAATCTAAATGACTCATGACAGATTCTTCTAAGTCTTCCAGAACCAGTTGGGCAATGACACTAGATATACTTGCACCCATTGCGCATCCATCCATTTGTTGGTATATTTCGTCCTTATATAAAAAGTATGTTGAGTTTAACGTTTACTCTACAGATGATTGGAATTCTTCCAATGGGATGTTAGTGTATTCTTTTATGTCATAATCATCTGTAGATCATCTGACACCAGATTCGTGATCAGCATGCAAAATGATATCCATGTCGATATTTGATGAACTAAAAATTGCATTCCGGTTTTGAGATCAACTTCCTGTTTCGTTTTTATTAAAAAGTAAAAAGTAAAAGTTTTACATAACTCCCGGTGCCAAGCAATAGTTTTCAGAAAATAGAGACATTGTAACAAAAAACATTGTTTTTAAGACGAAATATTTCGTGATATTTAATACACTTTTTACTTGCATTATTATTGATGAATGTTATGTATATTCTTGCTTATATTGTTTGTATTGATCTCTTAATTTTTCTCGCAAAATAAAAATTTCATTTAAAAAACTCGATGTCGAGTTGGTCCGCTAGTTTATACTAAATGTATTTCTTTTAAAATAATTTTAATTATATTTTTTGTTGATTTGTTGATATTCTTGTATACATTAACTTTTAAATAAATTTTCTTTTAGCTTGCCGACGTTGCCGAACGTTTATATTGATCGCTTGCCACTATTTCCATATTTAGCTTAATATTCCGCCAGGAAAAATCCAAATAATCAGAATAAATGCCATATTTTCTAATAAACTTTGGCTGAAGCTTGTTGAACGCTGATTCATCTCTTAAATATTTAGCACCTCTACGAATAAAACGGTCCAAATTCCCCGCTTTCAACCATGAGCGAACTCCAGGGCGCTGACGCTGGCGCTGCGTATTTGAAAGCGATGAGAATCGAAAAGTCATCAGCTGGCTAATTCAATTAAGTGATGTATTTCGATTTTGGCCCAAATTGGTGGAAACTAATTTCGGTCGATCGCGGTGATAATGGAACCTGCTTGCTATATCGCTAGCTCTGCACATCATTTTTCAGTAGCGTATACGCCTCTGCGTTAATAAATCGATAGTTTTTAAGAAAAAAAAATATTGACGTGAATAATTACCTTTTAAAAAATAAAACTAACACAGGTCGACAAAAAAGACTTTTTGAAAGATGTTTTAAATTTGACAAACCAATTTTTTTTATCACGTAAAATATTTTAGCAAATTAAACAATAAAAAAACACTAAATGTGCTTAAAAATACATTTAATATATTTTAAAAATAAAAGTTATGCTCAAAATAACAAAAAACAACATATTTTGTATGAACAACTTAATGAAATATTTTCCTTTTTGTGAAAAAACTGCGTTTGGTAGAAATTTTTCTATAAATTTGGTCAGGATTATCACGTTCGTAGCACCCAACAGTAATCTGCCATCATGGATACGCTCCATTTACCCTGATAACGTTTTTCCATCTGCTTAATGTCTTGGTGGAAACGTTCCCCTTGCTCTTCGCTAACAGCTCCAAGATTTCCTGGAAATTGGTCTAGATGAGCAAATAAAAAATGTACTTTTAAATTCATATTGCATCCTAGAATACGAAAATTTTCCAGACATAGTCTGGAACTTTCTTATTTCCCAAAAATTTTTCAATAACTTCTTTAAATGAAGTCCACGATTTTTTTTTTCGTTAAGCGTCATAGAGTTTTCGTCTCTGCATAAAAATCTAATGTCGGGACCAACAAAAACTTCGTCTTTTAATTTTGCATCGGACAACTTGGGAAATTTTGAACAAATATATTTAAAACATTCTCAGTTCTTGTCAATAGCTTTAACAAACTGTTTTATCAAACCTAATTTTATATGCAGAGGGGGCAATAAAATTATTTCACGATCAACTAAGGCATTGTGTTGTATGTTTTTACTTCCTGGCGTAAGGTTTTCTCTTGTAGGCCATTCTTTTGAGTCCAATGTTTATCTCGTGCTCGGCTGTCCCATTCACAAATGAAGCAAGGATATTTAGTATAACCTGATCGTTGCCCAAGAAGCATAAACAGAACTCTTAGATCTCCACAAAGCATCCAGTTATGGTCTCGGCATTCAATTTTTTTTATAGAAGTTCCAAGTTTTCGTATGATTCTTTAAGGTGAACAGAATGAGCTACCGGAACAGAAGATAGTGTAACACCATTGTGCAGTAAAACCTTACCTTTTTTAGACATACCTTCTTCGTTCAAGAGGCTTGCTTATACCAAATCATACTAAAGAATCTTCTTGATTAAAATATGGACTCAGGTCCTTTTCTCGATGTCTGTAGAAACTGGTTCTGGAGCCAGCAAATTTTTATCACGAAGTCTAAAGACTAGAAGTTCTGAGGCATCTTTGGGAAGATTTAAGTTTCTTATTAAATCGTTTAATTTCATTTGATTCAATAGTTGTGATCCTTATTCTGCTTCAAAGGTAACGTCGGGATCTGTGGACTCAAATGCAGACTGTTCCGAATCAGACGATAACACATTCTCCTTTGGTGGAATAGATATGGGTACATCAGGGCCATGAGAAATAGGCCCAATAGCAGATTTTAGGTTTGGGTATAAAATACTTTTTTTATTCTTACAATTAAATCCCTTTAAATCGCAGGAGCAAAATTAGTAATCATCAGAATGATTTTGTGGCTCACGCCACACCATGGGAACTCCAAAACTCAATGACTTTTTTCTTTCTTTTGTCCAACTTCTTAAAGCTTCTACACAAACTTTACATACAATATGTGGTGCCCAAGATTTGTCTTGTTCTCCCATTTTCACTCCAAAATAGGTCGTGATACGCATTACGAACAAATAAGTTATGTTATGTCTTTGTTTTGCAACTGCAAAATAGCCACAAATATAACAAAAGCAGTCTGAAATATTAACACAATGTCTCCTTTCCATAGCTCGAAAGAAGCTAAGCACTGATTCGAAATTGATGCGTTTATTTACGACTGGAGAGGTGCAGCCGTGTAGCTCACTAATTTTACAGTGTTGCCACAATTCAGAATTTTATTAAAATATTTTTTGGCAACTGTTTGTAACATATATTTACACTAAAAACCATTTTTCTAATTTTATATGTAAACTTTTTGTATAATCAAGGAGGTTTTATAAGAGCTCGATTTGGGAAAAAATTGGGAGGTGATAGAAAAAAAACTAAATCTCAGTTTAGGATTCAGGAGGTCAAAATTACCTAACAAAGATATTTAATTTAAAACATCAAATTCACTGTTGACCTGTGTAATGTTTAAAACATACATTAAATGAGAAATTTAAATAAAGTGTGGTACGAGATGTTCAGAAAGAAGTCCTTACCATGCAAAAAAGTTGTTTTGAATTTTTTTGTTTTTTCATACAAATCATCTAAAAAAATTTTATTTTATATAAAAGGTTATTTGATGACATAATTTTACCTTTCTAAAATATAAAAAGGTAAATACTACGCGTTTAACAAAACCAGTTATCAAACTGGGACTTCTCTAAACTGACCATGTTTCTTGTTATCAATATATCCCTGAGAGAATGCTTCACAACTTAAACTTTACTAGGACTACTATTGTGCTAGCAGACCAACCAGTTGCTCATAATAGACCGGATCTCATACTAGTTAATAAACTTACTAGAAATGCAACACTAATAGATGTGGCAATCATCATCATCATCATCCAGCCGAATTTTCACATCCATTGTTGGATATAGGCCTCCTCCAAACGTCTCCAGTTCTCTCTATCTCTAGCTGCTGCAATCCAGTTTGTTTCTATCCTCCTTAGGTCGTCGGTCCATCGGGTGGGTGGTCTGCCTCGACTTCGCTTGTCGGCTCTTGGTCTCCACTCCAATAATCTCTTCGTCCATCTTCCGTCTTCCATTCTAGCAACATGTCCAGCCCACCTTCACTTTTGTTTATTGATTCGCAGTATAATATCGTCTACGCCAGTTCGTCGGCGTATCTCCTCATTTCTTACGCGATCTTTCAAGGTCAGGCCCAGCATTGATCTCTCCATTTGCCTTTGTGTTACCCTCAGGTTTTCGGCAGTAGCTTTCGTTAAACTTAAGGTCTCTGCTCCGTAGGTCAAGACTGGAAAGATGCATTGGTTAAATGCCTTCCTTTTCAGGTGAATTGGGATATTTGTTTTAAAAATGTCTCTCATCCGTCCATATGCCGCCCATCCCAACAAGATTCGTCTATTTAGCTCGCAGGTTTGGTTGTCTCTGGTTATTCTAATTTTTATGACCCAACTATGTGTATTTATTGATTAATTCTACCTTGTTGTTATTGATCTGTGTCTAAACATTCACGATTTGATCTGTATCTCTTCGCTGAGAACCATATTGGTCATCATTTGGTTTTCTCGAAATTTATCTCCAGCCCAGTTTCTTGTAGTATGTCATTTCAGTTCTTGGAGCATGTCTTTGATCTCTCATTCCTCTTTGATCTCCATCCAGATTATCTGACAGAAGCACGATATCGTCCGCAAAACGTAGATGGTTTAATCTTTCTCTATCGATGGATATTCCTTTCTGTTGCCATGTTAGTTTTTTAAATGCATACTCAAGAACGGTAATGAACAGCTTTGGTGACATGGTATCACCTTGCCTGACTCCCCTTTTTATCTTTATTTTATTAGTTGCAGAATAGACTTATGGTTGTTGTGGCATTTTCATATATATTTTTAATTATATTACAATATCTGTGGTCGATCTTGCAATCTTGTAGTGCTCTTAAGATGGACGGTAGTTCCACTGTATCAAACGCCTTTTTAAAGTCTACAAATATCAATGCCAAGGGACGGTTATATTCGTTAGTTTTTTCTATTAGGGTTTTTTAGGCACTGCAGGTGATCGTTTGTGCCGTAATTAGGGCGGAAACCAGCTTGTTCCCGAGGTTGGTAAAAATCCAGCTTTGTCTCTAATCTATTCGTTATTATTCGGGTGTATAATATATAAAGATGGTTAAGGAGACTGATTGGTCTGTATCTTTCCAGGTCTGCTACATCTCCCTTCTTGTGAAAGAGTACAGTTATTGAATTATTCCACTTTGTTGGGATATTTTGATTCCATAGGCATAGATTAAAGAGCTTTTGAATTTGGCTATCAGTACTGAGCCTCCTTTCTTTATCGCTTTAGTGACGACACCGTCCTCCCCCGGAGCTTTGTTATTCTTCATCTTTTTTAGGGCCTTGTAAATTTCGTTCAAGGAGATTTCTGGAATATCTTCGGAACATATCTTACAATATGTGGCAATATCTTACAATAATAATCCAAAATTGGCTATAAAGTCGTCAAGTACAGAGATCTGGAAATACGAATAAGGAGACTATGGAGAATGGAATGTACCTGTTACTCTCTGTACAGCTGTAGTTATTCTGTTACTTTTCCGACAGGGTATAGCGAACATTTTAGAGAACATAAAACAGCTGGGTCTTAATGAACATCTCAATAAGACCACGCCTAATTCAGTGCTGCTCTTAACATCTACTTGGGAGATACTCCGACGTATTAAGTCACCTCGGAAAGGGCTCAATATTACGGAAGCAGTCCCACCAGAGCTCACTACTTTATCATGAACGTAGGTATCTGGGATGATTGAATTTATCTGATAATTATTGCAGTTAAGATCCATACCTGTTGCTTCAGCGGTTTTATTTTTTACCATTAATTGATCGTCCATTTTACTTTGCTCACTTTTTAAATAGTTATAAACTCTTAATATTTTTGGCTTCGAGTTCGGATTTTGTTCCTGGCTGTGCCATCGGAGTTGGCGATATCTCTATGTGTGTCACTTGATTCATCAATAACATATTTGTAAAACAACCATCTATTCGTATATCACACACCAAACCACTACTTTTCCTTTCTTTTGTTTTCTTGTTCTCCTGATTGCAAGACTCTTAGGACATTTCTGTCTTTTGGCATTCGTAAAATATGTCTTAACGATCTAATTTCATCTTACTTTCCATTAGCCTCCTTTATCCCAACAAAAACTTTTTTTAGGGATTTTCCTCCTTTCCTCTGAATATGCACTTAGGCGACCATATAAAATACTCGAAAATATTTTGTATGCTGTATTAAGGAGGGTTATTCCCCTATAGTTTCTACATTCCAATTGATCACCTTTTTTGTGTAGCGGGCAAACGATCCTAATACACACTCTTTCTCATTCCAGGATTTGTTCCTCATTCCAGGCTTTCAGTATGATTTTATTTATATGATTAGTCAGAGTAGCACCTCCACATTTAATAAGTTCCACGGGTATACCATCACTTTCTGAGATTTATTATTTTTAGGTATTTTATTGCATCCCATACTTCTTGAATTGATGGAGGCTTCAATGGTGTATTATTATGTACTCCTGAGGGTGACTTGATTTGGATCTTCTTTTGTATTGAATCTATGCCATTTCCTATCCTTACATAGTCCGATCCATCTTTATATTCTTTGCTTGCATTATTTAGTTTTTTATAAAATTTTCTTGTTTGATTTCCTTTTTTAATGCCTCAAGTTCTTTTAATATTCTATTTTCATAAGTTTGCTTTTTTCTCCGAGGATATACTTCTCTTCTTTCTTCTTGTAATGTCCTCGCACTCAGCATCGAACCACTCATTGCGTGGTGGTGGTCTTTGCGGTCCTAGAATGTTATTTGCTGCCTCTTTAATATAATTTTTACACATTTCCCATTGTTTACTAATTGTTAGATTGTCTTTAGTTATGTATTTAGTTTCGATATAGTTTTGAAACCTTTTTACCATTTGCGGATTTTGAAGGGTTTAATATTAAGGCGCCTTGTTTTGCTACTTCTCTCCTTCTTCGCATTTGAGATTCTAGCCCGAATTCTTGTGACAACTAGAAAATGATCTGAATCAATATAGGCGCCTCGATATGTGCCGATATTCATTAGGTTGCAAAGTGTCTAGCATCTTTGATCACATGATCAATTTGGTTGTTTGTTATTCCATCAGGCGAGGTCCAAGTCCCCATATGTATTTTTTTGTGTAGAAAACATATGCTTGCTACGATCATGTTCTTTGAGGCTGTGAAAGGGGACTGCTAGGTGTCCATTCGAATAAGTATTATTATGCAGACTATATTTACCAATGTGCGGTAGATATATTTCTTCCCTTTCGATTTTTGCGTTCAGATCACCGATTACTATTTTAATGTCATTTCTGGGACAATTTTCTTTCTAATTCATCATAGAAATTGTCTTTTTCTTCGTCTTCCTTGTCCTCTGTTGAGGCGTGTACATTAATAAGGGTAATATTTAAAAACTTGCCCCTGATCCTTAAGCAGCTTATTTGCGGATTTATCGGCTTAAAATCTATAACCAAGTGCTTGACTTTATTACTGATTATAAGGGCTCTCCCAAATTCATGTCTGGTTCTATGGCAACTATAGTATATATTGTAGTTTGTTTTTTGGATTATGCTATGGCCTGTCCATCGTACTTCTTGTATTGCAGTAATATCAGCAATATATTGTGCTAATATGTCACACAGTTTGCGGATGTTTTGAGGTTCGTTCGTTAAGTGTGCGAACGTTCCAGGTAAATACATTAAGATCATTATTTCCATTATTCAGGTCCTTATTTTGTTGTATAGGTCGTCGTCGAGATTTCCGTTTGGCATTTTTGACTTTCGATTTCGTAACTATGGAGTGGTATTTCACCGGGCTTGGTATCAGTTCCGACCAACTTTCCATCGGTGGTACCAATATCCAGCTGGTTGCCGGTACGGGACACCAGTCGTGACGGTGAGAGTAGGATTTTAGTAGTAGAGGCTAGTTGGAGTAGACTGGAATCAAATGTATTCGCATTCTACCCCATTATCCCGCAATAAGACATTTAGCAGCCACAATTAAGCAGTTTGTGATATTACATTTCATCTCTGAGTTGTTTTTATCAACTATTAATTCTGCGTATTCCAGTGCTTTACCGCACAAATATCACAACTAAGAATTATTATACAGCTGATTTATAAAATGCGATTATCTCGAAAACTGTTAAGTTTTGATGTTATTAAGAAGTATATGTTTTTTTCCTAAATTAATGTATGTTTATTTCTCATACTCAAGAGTATCCAATAAATTTTTATACGTAAATGTTCATAAACATGAAAGATATAGCGAGAAATCAAATTTTAAATTTTCGTTTTTAACACCCTGTGTCTTTCTTAATATCAACATTTTATTTTATTAAGTAAGGTGGCCTAAATTGTAATATTTAAGAGTTTAAAATCTACTGGTTTTTTTGTACAATTCCTTGAGATTCACTCTGTATAATAAAGTCATATAAATAAGCTTTAAGCTGTGTAAACAAACTCCTAACTAAAATTATTTATTAAAACCGCAGTGATAATGCTGGTTTTTCTGTTGAAGATGCCAAAAAACTGAATTTCATTGCGCATATACTTAAAGGTCGATTCACATGAGGCGTTCAGGTCACGCTCCGCTCAAGTTCCGCTCACGATCAAGAATTGTGTACACTATTCACAGTAGGCGCTCAGATGACGCTCCGCTCACGATCAACAATGGGCTCAAAGCTGGGAATAGCTCAAAGCTGGGAAGAGCTCTAGAGCAGGAAACGATTCATATTCCTGAAGAAACAGTATTTCCTGGAACAGCTAATTATGGCACCGTACGTAATAATTAATGATTCTGCTTTTCCTTTGAAAACAAATCTTATGAGACCATACCCAGAACCGCAAGCCAATACCGATAGCAAGAAACGAATTTTTAATTACCGGCTATGTCGTTCTCGTCGTGTTGCAGAAAAAGCTTTTGGAATTTTGGCTCAAAAGTTTCGCATATACAGTGTAGGAAAAATTTTATGGTCGGTATGGTAAAATTTAACAGGATATCTAACGCAGATATAAAATCATATTTTCAGCGAATAGACAAAGATAACAATCATATTTCCCCTTGGTCTCCCCTCCTCAAATATTTTTAACACCTATTGGCCATTAGTGAGACGAATAGTTCCGATCAGAGATATTTTACATATTCTCTGGTTCCGATCCTAATATACCTAAAAAACTAGAGGTGGGTCCTCCCGTTTTTTAAATTTTTATCGGAACCGTTTTTCGTAAACTGTAACTAGTTGATTCAAATTAGCGAGTACACAAACATATTGGCTATTATCGTTTATGTGTATAAGTATTGAAGTGAAAGAACCTAACGAAGGATATATTTATTATAACTTGAAAAATAAATTAAACAATACAAATAGTACTTACATTTACATTAAATCGTACTTACATTTACATTACACGTTATTATTAAATCGCGAATCGTCTAAATTGACATTTAAAAACAAGTTTTTCTACTTTTCTTGGTAACCGTGTTCTTCTTTTATTTAAAATTAAACCAGATTTTAAACATGTGTTCACAAGGAAAAGATTTTGTTACAATTCTACAATATTTTATGAATATGGTGGCTAAGTTAGGATATACATGGCGATGGTTTTTCCACCACGGTAATGGACAGTTCCAATCTCCGTTCGAAATTTATTGTGGGTAATATATTATCAGACAAATACATGTCGACTTCTTATATATCTCTCGATACAGTTGTATGTTTAGATGAGTCATGTCCAATTAATTCATCAAAAATACACAATGGACTTAAGTCGTCTTTATCAGTTTCTTTTTCTTGACTAAACTTATTGATTTACTAAACTTATGCAAAGACTCGTTTCATCCGTTTTCTATAGGTGAAGAACCAGCTTTTAAAAAGTTTGCAGGGTGGATTCCTGGATATAAACCGCCAACAAGAAAAACTGTTAGATTCATTACTTCAGGAATGTTATGTCAAAACTGATTTGATAATAGATAAAATAAAAAGTCCTTTTTTCGACAATTCTGCAAAAAACTTTAAAAAAAAGTACCTTATCTTCAGAAAAGCTTTTAAAGTATTAATTACAACATAACAAAGTTCCCAAACGGCCAATCCAAGACGTGGAAACTAGGTAGAACTTCACCTATTACAGGTTAAAAAGAATGACTGAGTTAGAAGAGGCAATCCGTTTCACTTCTTCTTTTTAAGTTCCATCTTCTATCGAAGGTTGGAAATCATCATGGCTACGCCGACTCTGTTGACTGCCGCTCTAAAAAGGTCTGCACTACTGCATTCAAACCATTCCCTTAAGTTCTTAAGCCAGGATATTTTTCGTCTTCCCACATTTCGCTTTTCTCGGATTTTGCCCTGCATAATAAGTTGTAATAATGCGTATTTTTGCCCTCTCATCACATGTCCCAAGTACTCAAGTATTCGTCTTTTAATAGTTTATATTATTTCTGCCTCATTTCCTATCCTTCTAGTTACTTCAATGTTTGACATTTTTTGAATCCATGATATTCGTAGGATTCTTCTGTAACACCAAAATTCAAAGGCGGCCAACTTATTCAGATGAACTTGTTTTGGTGTCCAAGCTTTCAGACCATAAAGAAGAGTAGAGAACACGTAACATCGAAGCATTCTCAGGCGTAGTTCTAACCTTATATCCCGACAACGAAGAAACTTTTTAAGTTTAATAAATGATGTACGTGCTATTTCAATACGTGTCTTAATTTCTTTGGTTTGGTCTACATCTGATGTTATCCATGTTCCTAAGTATTTATAGTTATTAACACTCTTAATTGCAGTATCTTCAATAGTCAATTGGATATTTGTGCAGATTTAGTCATGATCATGCATTTAGTTTTCTTTAAATTTATCTTCAGTCCGTACTCATGACAGCGTTCATTAAGGCGTTGCATTAGGTTCTGTAAATCATTGTTGTTATCCGTAATTATTACTGTATCGTCTGCAAAACGTAAGTTATTCAAAACTTCTCCATTGATAGATATACCTTCTATTGAGTCTGAGAGCGCTTCTTAAAATACCGATCACTGTAGACATTGAAAAGTAGTGGGGACAGCACGCAACCCTGGCGGACTCCTCTCTGTATTTTGATATTTTCGGTGTACTGGCGTGTATTTCCGTTCCACATCGGTATTAAATAATACAGACTTAGACTTAGACCAAATCTAAATATTGAAGACTAGATTATTTTTTCGTAATTGTCCCAAATTTTACGGTCTTTTAAAGAAATAACAAGTACAATGAGTGGCCAAAAATACTTGAATGATAGTTCAGTGATTGTTCTGGTACCCTGCCTGCAAAAATCTTGCAATAAAATTTTAGCAAACAGTAACCTTACATCCATAGTATCCGACGTAGTACGGGTTTTTATTACTAATTACGGGATAATTACTAATCTCTTTTTTAGCAAAAAGATTTAGAGGGATAGAATACAGTGGCATATTGTCATTATGTACGTTTATGGATTCACGATTTAAAGTGCAGGGATTTTCTGATAAAAATGACGCTAAAAAAACAAAAGAAAGAGTTAAGAAGCTGGTTACTTCTATAATTAAAGAACAAGAAGATTATACTATTGAAAATCAACCAGTATAAGAAAAAGAAACCGATAAAGATGACTTAAGTCCACGGTGTATTTTTGATCAATTAATTGGACATGACTCATCTAAACGTACACCTGTAGCGAGAGTCCAGTGGAAAAACCATCGCCATGTATCTCCTAACTTAACCACTATATTCATAAAGTATTGTAAATGTGAACACATGTACAAAATCAGGTTTAATTTTAAATAAAAGAAAAATACGGTTAATAAGAAGTAAAGTACAAAAACTTATGTTTTTAAATGTCAATTTAGGAGATTCGTGATTTAATAATAACGTATAATGTAAACGTAGGTACGATTTACTATTTGTATTGTTTAGTTTAGTTTTCAAATAATAATAAAATCTTTTATTAGTTTCCTTCACTTCAATAAATATACACATAAACGATACTAGCCATTATGTTTGTTTATGTAGATAGTTTCTTACTTGAAACTACTATTAAAAAATCATAGTTACTTGTTTACGAAAATCGGTTTTGCGACGTTAATGACCCACCTCTATTCGTAAATACCTGTTTACCCCTTGATTCGGTCAAAACCACGCGACACGCCACGTTGGCAAATAGTTTTGTACGAAGCTTTTTTATTTATATGCAGTTTAATATTTTTATTGGAAATAAGGCATAATGTCACTTTCAAATAAGCTTATTTTGATGTTTAGATTTTTAATTCGGAAATCGTTTTTAAAATACCAAACATTAATAAATTTTATTTATATAAAACGATTTCCGAAGTATAAATCAAAATGATATATTACACTTATTGTAAAGTAAAATTGTGACATATTCCCAATAAAAAACAATAAGCTGCCATTTAAATCCATTTCGCCCAAATTTCATTATCTTGGAGCATTGTTCAAATGCGAAAAAGACAACAGGTCAAATAAAACCAATAATTTGGCAACATTGAATTTCCCCTTTTTATTATATCCACTCCATATCCACTCATTTATGTTCGGTGATATAAAAGGCGGACACCTAATATATCTCTCTCTTTTTAAACAGTTGTTTCTCACTCCATCTCATGTAAGGTCCATACCGACCATAAACTTTTACCTATACTGTATATGAGAAAATTAAATTCCAAAGCCGAAAATGTAGAAAATATCATTTTGACTACATGTATTTTGCATAATTTTTTGCGAGAAGATGCTGTTTTACAACCTGGGGTTTCAAGAGAATTATTTGTGTCTCAAGAAGGACGGACTCAGTTTTCGTCATTGCCAAGACAAGGAGGGAATGCTCATAGAAGTGCGTTTCTCGTCCGAGAAACATTCAAAAAACTTTTTTAACTCTGATGTTGGGAGTGTCCCATGGCAAATTTATAAATAATTGTCAAAACTAGTATAATTATTATTTCTCACAATTTTATGCACTTATAACCTAAATTAAAAAAATACAGTCAATGCTTACCAGTTTTTATTTAATTTAATGGCAATTTCCTTCCATCTTTTATTTTTATGTATCGTATCAAAATACAGTCTATCTCCCTGGTTGTACAATTCCTTACAGCAGCGCAACAATTCAATCAACTGTTCGTCATCCATCGAGCTGCGAAAATCGTACCTTCACCTGACTGTTACTAATTCACACTACCCTGCCGCTCCGCTCCACTCAGATCAAGTCACGATCAAACTATTCTCCTGGAGAATCGCCGCGGTCAAAAGAACGGGACGGAAACGTGAGCGTTGTGTTTACTGTGAATAGCACCATTTAAGATGAGTGTAAGTGAGAGCGCCCACAAAAGTGGCGTGGCACGTGGCAAGTGGCAAGTAGCACGCGTCTAGCATGTTTCTTAAAATGTAACCAATGAAAACGAATGATTCAGCGCACACCAAAATGACAGTGACGTCATTCATTCTAATCATTCGTTTTCATTGGTTACATTTTATGAAACATGCTAGACGCGTACTACTTGCTACGTGCTACTTGCCACGCCAGTTTGGTGGGCGCTCTCCCTAAGAATACTTGACCGAACCTTGAGCTGAACGTGAGCGAAGCGTGACCTGAGCTATAATGTGAATCGGCCTTAACAATTATTTAAATATTTACAGGAGACCTATGTTCTGCAGTGGTCGCAAAATGGCCAATGATGATTATAATAATACTTATTCATTATATATAATAGGACATCTTAATTTCGAGTATTTGCTTTTGTGGTTGATTTCATTTGTTTTAAATAAAAAATACCTAGCGACATTTATAGTACTGCAATATTTTTTTAGTAACTACTTAAATTATTTAAGGCAACAACTACCTAAAACTTATTTTATTATATTTTATTACAGTTAAATAGATGGTCAATTAAATTAAATGTCTTCGGCTTTTATCTGTTACAATTACACAATTACAACCCTTAGAGCTTAATGACAAAAGACCGTCCGGCAAACCAAAAGACTTTTGAGCTTTACCAAGAGGATGCAAAATCGCAACACAAAGCGTACTCCATCCTATTCAGTTGAACTAATGGTTGTTACCGCAAGACATCGTTGCGGTACTCCAAGTAACAAATCGTATTTTACAGACCGACGACAAAACCCGAAAGCCTTTGTTTTAGAAATTTGGCTATTTTGGAAGTTTGTCAAGTTAAATTTAACTTCGTGTATGAATAACTGGAATAGTGAAATAGAGATAAAACGTTCCCTAAATTTTAGGATATTCGTCAATTACGGTTTTTGAATTTATATTTGTCGTTGTCCTACAATTTTTGTAAAGTAATATAATTTGTTGAAATCGTAGAAAAATCAACCTTCTTTTTTTATTTTGTCTCGTCTAATAATAGATAGATGGATAGATAGATAGATAGATAGATAGATCGATAGATAGATAGATAGATAGATAGATAGATAGATCTTTATTTAAATAGAAACCCTAATATACATACAATATAAAGATAGTACACTATACATTTTTGATATATTCTTTAAGTAACAGTTTGAAATTATTGAGACTGGTACATTTTTTTACAGATGTTTTTTAACTGATTAATTATAATTAAAAGCTTTTAAAAAAGAGCAAATTCATCGTACTTTTATAACATAGTTCTAGGTACATATATGTCATCTAAACCTCGGGTATTATAAGAATGAATCTTCCTTCTTAACGTGCCCTATAAAGTCCCCTTGACGTTGGCGATTAACATGGCGAAACTGTCTCTGTCTCGAGCTATTCTAAAGAGTTGCTCAGCTTTCTTTATTCCTGTCCTTTCTCTGATATTCTTCAACCAAGAGGCCTTCTTTCTACCAATTCCTCTGCGTCCTTCGATTTTACCCATCATAATAAGTTAAAGAATATTATATCGGTCTCCCTTACTACGTGTCCAAAATAGGCCATTTTCTACATTTGATGTTATCAAGCAGCTCGCGAGCAGCATTCGCTCTCTCAAGGACTGCCACATTTGTCAGCATAGCCGTCCATGGAATATTTTTAGTATACGTCTGTGCAGCCACGTTTCAAAGGCCTCCATACGATTAATGGTGGATATTTTTAATGTCCATGCTTCGACACCGTATAAGAGGACTGACCAAATGTAGCATTTAACCATACGCTTTCGAAGTTGAAGTTTCAAGTTATCATTACAGAAGAATGACCTCATTTTTAAAAATGTCGTGCGGGCTATCTCGATTCTACATTTTATCTCTTGATCTGGATCTAGTTGTTCAGTAATATGGCAACCAAGATATTTAAAACTGGACACTCTTTGAATTATATGACCATCAACATATTAATCGTGCATCTTGATGTGCTAAACGGCTAAACACCATGTGTTTTGTTTTTGAACAGTTTATGTTTAGGCCAAACTCTCTTCCCACTGTATCAATGGCATTTAAAAGGCATTGTAATCCATTCATGTCATCACTTAAAATAACTGTATCGTCTGCATATCTGATTGTATTTATCAGAATTCCATTAACTTTCACGCCCCATTCCAAATTATGCAGCGCTCTTTAAATATTCTATCTGAATATAAATTAAATAACAGTGGGGATAGTATACAATCCTGTCTGACACCTCTTTGTATTTTATATATATTTGTTAATTTTCCGTTTATGCAAGCTGTCGCTGTTTGACGCCAGTATAACTTTTCTATGAATCGTATGTCTTCTACTATCAACTCGTTTATCTTTTAATATTGTAATTAATTTGTGATGCTGTACTCGATCAAAGGCCTTTTCATAGTCAGTAAATACAGCAAAGACGTCTTTTCTTTGATCTCGACATTTCTGCAGTAATACATTTAGTGCAAAGAGGGCGTCCCGAGTTCCCAGTCCATTTCTGAAGCCAAATTGTGTTTCATCCTGATCTTCTTCACATTTATCTCTGATTCTACTGTGGATGATGCGTAGAAATATTTTCAAAATGTGGCTCATAAGGCTTATCATTCTATAATCGCTACAGTTTTTCGGACGTTGTTTTTTTGGTTGTGTTATGAATTCGGACTTTTAACCAATCTTCAGGGATATCACCAGACGAAATAAACGTCATTGAAAAGTTTGACCAGTATTTCAATGTTCTCCTCATTTATAAGAATGAATACGTTTGTTGACAGAAATGAATCCTTGAAAATATTCAGGTGAGATGCCATTTACTATTTTGAAGACCAAAATCATGGTGATATAAAACAGTCTATTTTCAACAGAGAACCAATGTATAGTGTTAAACATCGTCCTATTTTGGGTACGGCGATTTGTTTTAATAATTATTCTCATTCCACGGTTCTGTAATTTTTGTAGCATGTTAAGTGTGTTAAGGTTAAATAAATATAAAATTGATGAGCAATAACCAAAATGAAGTTGAATAATTGTGTTATATTATGTTATTTATACTACTGTTATTTTTGTTTCCATTGATAAATTTTGAGATATTCTACTCAGTAAAGTTTTTTTGATATCCTTTTATGAACGTACTCGAAGTGACTCTCAAAGTTCAGAATATGTCAACTGAAATTCTCAAATATTTAACTGTTGTAACAATTTCAATTTTTTCATTATATATATTTAAATTTATGATTTCAAAATTAAGCAAGATATTAAATATAGCTTGCTTGTTTGGTAGTGAAAATCATTGCCTTTGTTTGTTCACATTCAACTTCAGTTTATTCATTTTTAAATATATATTAACCATATCTAAAATAGTGTTCATTTTTGTAATAGCTAAATCATAATTTTCATCACTACAACAGATTAGAGTATCATCGGCAAAAAAATTAATAAATTCAAAAATTATAAAAATATCGATATCGTTAATGTACAGAACAAATAAAAGGGGGCCTAATACACTACCTTGAGGAATCCCTGTATTACTATCCATTTCAGATGACAATTGGTCTTTAAATCGAACTTTTTGTTTGCGATCTTGTAAATAATTTTCTAACCACGCAAATACTCTACCTCCTATACCATATTGTTTAAGTTTAGAAATCATTATTGTTTTGTCAATGGTTTCAAAAGCTCTTTTTAAATCCAGAAATATACCGACTACGTACTTATTTTTATGTAAATTATTCTTTATGTGACATAATGTAACTTGTAACGTTGATTCACAATAGAATTGTTTTCGAAAACTAATTGATTATTAATATTTTCTCTATAGGAGGTAAAGTTATTGATTGTAAGATATTGTAAAAATTGTAAAATAAAAAAAATAATAATTAAACCCAGAGTCAAAAATCAAATTAAGTATGGTAAAAAAAAGATGGTAGAATAGTCGGTACAGTAGAGTAGCACAAACCTCTATACTATATTTTTTGTATTCTTGAAATTAAATAACATTTTAAAATTGAATAAGATAATTTTATTAATAATTTGTAGTTTATACAGTATTGTCCAAAATAAAAAGTACTAAAACTGAAACATAGATGTCTCTTTGTGCGCGCTGTCATATTCAAATGAACTAGTATAAACCTGTCACGAAATCCTTAACAATTTATTATTAAGGCCTAACTATTAAAATGGTGTTTAGTACAGAGGACAAGTATTTCATGTGGAGCAATATTTTCGCTTATACGGAATCGGCTGAAGCAAATAATCCTGAAGGAGCTGGGTGCATTTTCGCATGTGATTTAGGTACATCAACAATTATCCCATGGATTATCACAGAAGAGTGGAATATTGTGCCAGAATTCTTGCATTACAATACGAAAATCCTGAATTTTTGAAAAATGTAAGGTTTTCAGACGAAGCACATTTTCATTTGTCAGGCTATGTAAATCGTCACTTAAATCGATTTCTGGGCTTAGCCAGACCACACGAAGTTTAAGAAGTTCCTTTATATAGCTAAAAAGTGAGTATCTGGTGTGCAGTCTTGGACACGGAATCATTGGTCCATACTTTATCGAAGAACATGGTATGCAAGTTACACTTAATCAACAGAGTTGCAAATAAATTTTAACAAGCTTTATCTATGTCTTGTTTTGATATAGCTCAATTTCTAACATAAATTATTTCACAAGCATATATATATACAATGTCGGTTTATAACGTTCTTCGACGTTCTTCCGATTTCCAATCTCCATCTCATTTTATCGTTTCATAGATCGTCCTCAAGTTCTCTTTCCGTGGATTCTTTATCAAGTTCTTATCTCCAACTTCTTCTAGGCCTTTCTGGTCTTCGCCTACCTCTTGGTTGCCAATCAAGAAATTGTCTGGTGATATTGTATTCTTCAGCATTCTCCTTGCGTGTCCCGCACCATCTGAGTTGTGTCGTTTTGATCAGTGTCATCGACAATATTATGTGTAACCCCCATGATTTCTTGGACTCTCTCATTTGTTATTTTATTGCGTCTAGAGATTCCCGCCGAGCGGCGCCAGAAGTCTATTTCTGTTGCTCTAAGCATTTTCTGTGTTCTGTCTTTTAGGGGCCACCACTTCGCATCCATATGTTGTGATACTTTTTATTATGGTGTTGTATATTCTTCTTTTGTTTTCCTTATAGATGTTTTTATCCCATAGTACGCTGTTTAGTAGGGATATGCCTTTCCTTCTTTGTGTATTTCGTTCTTTAATGGCTGCATCTAATTTTCCGTCCTGAGTGATCTTTACTCCTAGGTATTTGTAGTCGTCACATAGTTTGATCTCTTGATTTCTCTTTAATACAAGGTTATGTTGATCTCCTCCCATACTCATGTACTCAGTTTTTTTCCATATTCACTTCCAAAACCCCCTCTGTAAACTCTTGTAATAGTTTTTACCATCATGTAACTAAGCATACTTTCACAAGCATACATTCATAATAACGACTTTAACATAACAGATCTTCATTCATGAATTATTAATAATACAACTACCCAGGCTTTGTCTTAGTAAGTTTTGACGTAGTATCCTTGTTCACAAATCTTTCACTTTCCAGTGTGATTAACTTCTCTTCGCAACCATTGAAATCAAATCCATCCCCACAGTCTGATATCGTTGGAAACCTTTTTTCCGAATTGATAAAATTGATTTTTGACACCAATTATCTAATTTTCAATGACAATTATTATCGTCAAAGTTTTGGAACTCCTATGGGATCCACGGTTTCTCCGATTCTAGTCAACTTTGTACTAGACGATCTTATTAATAAGAGTATCAAGAAGTTAGATTTCCAGGTTCCCTTTGTAAAACGGATATGTCGACGATCTGATTTTAGCAACCCCGCCATATAAGACGATGAACACCTTATCAGTGTTTAACTGTTTTGATCCTCACCTACAATTTACATGTGAATTTGAGGTTACAGATAAAGATAATGGCTAGCACACCCGTTTCTTAAATTACCATTCAACACATCCAATCAGATAAAAACTTAACTTGGTACAAGCCCTTAGCCTTAGAGTACACATGTTGACACACCCGCTTTACAAAGAAGAATCTCTCAATGTACCGAAGTTCATTTTCATTGATAACTTATATCCGGCATCCATCATCAATAAATTTCTATATTCCAAAAGCTATGGGCAGTCCATTACTAAAACATCCAACGGGCTAACATTAGCGTCCATTTCTAACAGAATATAGATGAATAAGTTCCCACTCACTCCTGAACAATCACAAAATATGCTTCGCTCCCTTACTTCCCACAAATCACTAATAAGCTTAACAAACTTTTCAAAATTTTACCTGTTATAGCCTTAAAAAATATCAGAACCTTGGAAAGCTAATTTCGGAGACAAAAACTCCATTGACCCTCTAGAATAAACTAATGTCGTCTGTCATGTACCTTGTGCAGAGTGCAACTCCTGCTACATTGGCCAGACTAGCCGCTCTCTTCAAGGTCGACTAATCAGACAGATATATCACTCTCTCATCATACAAAACAAATACAACCCCTTACAAGACATGAACTTCATTTCTATTCTTCTTCCTTTTTTTTATAAAAAGAAAAAATTAATCCTTTTTTAAAAAACGTCGGTCCCCTTTCCGTTCATCAATCGTACCTCCCTGCATTTCTAATCGTACCTCCCTGCATTTCAAACAAACACATGCCTAAGAACAAGCCACATGTGAAATTATGACATCCTACAACGGATAGAAAACAATCGACAGGATTAGTGTGGTTTGACTCTTGAACGAGCTTATACCAACATTCAAATGAAGCCATTGGTTAAAATTAAATGAACAATAGTGCTCTATTACAGTTTTTCTTGTATTTTTTGTTTCTTTTTTTTTTTCTCGTTTTAAATTTTAATATTTAATGTTAAGTTATCGTAGAGTTTTTTATAGCATCAAAATAACCTACAAATTATTTTTGTAACTATGAACCCTGTTCGTTATTGACTTATAATATTATAAGATTTTTTTTATTTGTAGTGAACTGACGATGCTTTTGAAAATAAAAGCAAAACGTATTCAAATAAATTAATGAAGTAGTTGACGACTTTCATTTGCCAACCATCTACCGATTAAAGCTCTGCTATTTAACCATTGCATATCTTTTAAAGGAATTAAATCTGGATCTATAACCCAAATCATGTTAAGGAAAGGAAAAATACATTTTTATTAAAATAAAATTATACATTTACATCAAACATAAATAAAGTTAACAAGAAATTCCTTTTAATATATAAAACTATCTCTTCATTTTTTGTTTTATTAGAATTCATAATGGTTAAAGGCACTCATCCAATTTTATGTTTTGCTCTCACTATGCAGAACAAATGCAAATAAATATCTTGTGGCTTTTATCCTTTTCGTAATGCGACAAAAGGAAGCTAGCCAAGAATGAGCTGTCATATTAAATGTTAACGTAATTTATCTTTTGGATAATGTTTACTATACTTTATTCCAGTTTATAACGTAAACATATTGTGTTTTTTAGTACATACTAAAGAATTGGAGTAATAAGAGTTTTATTAAATAAGAAATTATGGACTACAAAATGTGGTTGATTAGAAGTAATATGTGTATTATTACTTCTCATCATACCTATTTCTACCATATTTGACACAATATGTTTATTTTTTATTCAATAAATAAAATTTCTCTCCTTTGTTACGCATTCAATTTTTTTTCTTTCTTTATTATTCTAAAAACTATAGAACTTCCATTGAAGAAGAATTCTCTTGCATCCGAATGTTTCTTGTCGAAGTGTGTGTTCCACCTTCGTACTTGATTTAGCAATTCTGATTGCCCCATTTGTTTCGTTATTGTTAATTCCTGTAATTGTCTTTGGATGCCCGAAATTTCCTGGGTCAGTGTGTCGGATTCTGTTCCCTGGAAAGTTTTTTCTTTTGGGATTGTTCCTGTCGCTTCCTCGCGATTTTTAAAATATGTTCTGAGACGTACTCTCAATTCGTGAACGGTTCCCTTGGGATCTATGTCGAATTTTTCGGCCTCGCTCTGCAATTCCTCTTTGCAAATTCGGTTTATCTACGAAGTACCTGTTACTGAGTCTGTGTCTTTATCTGTCGGCATGTTATTAATTTTCGGTAGATTTTAGCAATTCCTCAATTTCACTTGGGGGCCAATTTGTAACGGGTAGCTCTTTTGGGACGACAGACTCAGTAAAACACAGGTTGAAATAAAAATATATCTATTTATTTAAGGTATATACAATAAAATAAAAATAAAATAAATTCTCCGCCATATGAAATAAAAATAAAACCAGACTTATACTCGCTTCCACTTCAATACAACGGAAGCTCCAATCACACTCGCAAACAAAAATATTCGGCTATGCAGGTATACGGCAAGGTTCAGTACACAATGCCGATGAGTTCCGCTTAGTTAAGGACAGAGTATGATCATCAATGCGGAAATGTCTCCGTCGCGTCGGGTTGTCTCGCAGGTTCAATACACTTACGAGTCGGGGAGCTGCAAGACTGACTAATTCCGCTACTCACATGCCTTAAATAGCCGCTCCGTATCCCACTCACCATCTCGCTGAAGAGGTGGATGCGCCAACCTTGACACTCCCACGGTTCAAACTGTAAAACGATGAGAACATTGTTACAATTGTAACAAGCTGCTTCGTATCTAGGGAAGAGATACCCAAGAACCTGACATATGAGGTAAGGGCATATGTCTTATAAGGTCGTATAGTATTTACCTGTAAAGGCATAAAGCAAGGAAGTATTAGATAGTTTTAGTGAGCGGAATATTATACAGATACATTACCGTAGTTTTTTTAAGCCCTTCTATCTATTCGGTTTGCCGAATATAGACCTCTCCTAATTCTCGCCATTCACCTCTGTTGTTTGTAAGATGTTTCCACATTGGTCTTGCAGTTCTTTTAATATCGTCGCTCCAGCGCATTTGCGGTCTTCCTAGTGGTCTTTTGGCTTCATGTGGCCACCAATTCCCGATTTCTTTATTCTATCGGCCATCCTTAAGAGATTCGTTATGTCCAGCACATTTCCATTTTAGTTTAGCTGCCTGTTCGACAGCATCTTTTACTTTTGTTCTATTACAAATTTCTTCATTGGTTTTATAGTATTTGAGTGAGATACCCAGCATCTGTCGTTTCATAGTTGTCTGAGTTGTTCTGATCTTCTCCATATTTATTTTAGTGAATGTCCAGGTTTGAGCTTCATAATGTAAGTACAGGTAGGATACAGGAATTAAACAATTTGGTTCGCAGTCTTTGAGTTATATTTTTATTTTAGTAAAGTACGTATGAGAGTCTTCCTTATGCTGCCTATTCTATTTTTATATGTCTGCTTATTTCGGTAGTATGATTTTCTTTGCTTACCGAGATATGTATATTGATCTACGTATTCTATATCTGTCACTTCGATAATTATCATAGGTTTATCATCTTTATTTGACATTAGTTTAGTTTTGCTGAAAGTAATTTTCAGTCCTTTTTTTAGGGATTCTGTGTATAGCTCCTCAGTCATCGTATTCAATGCATTCCAAAGGTCGGCTATTAGTACTACATCATCTGCGTTCAAGTATCTTCCACTTATAGGGATTCCTATATTTTCCCAGTCTATTGACTTAAATATATCTTCTAGGGCAGCTGTAAATAATTTTGGAGATATTGTGTCTCCTTATCTTACTTCTCGGTTGATTTTTACTGGTCTTGTTTCGATTCCATTGCCCAACGTCATTATCATTTTAGCTTGTTCGTAAATATTGTGTATTAATATTCTGTAAATGGAGTCGATCCGGTTGTTGACTAATGCTTCTTCTATTGCCCACAGTTTTACGCTATCAGAAGCTTTTTCATAATCTATAAAAGCCAGAGAGAATGGGAGATTGTATTCGTTAGTCTTTTCTATTAGGATTTTCAGAGTATACAGATGGTCACAGGTGCTGTACCCTTTTCTAAATATGGCTTGTTCTACTGGTTAATATCCTTTAAATTTAATTGTTAACCTGTTTTAATAATTTTTGTAAAGGTTTTGTGAAGTAAAGTAGAGAAGTGAAATTGGTAGAAAATTTTTCAGATCTGTGGTGTCTTCCTTTTTGTGTATTAGTATTGTTTTAGCAATATTCCATTGTTCGGCTATGTTGCCTTGGAATAGACATTTATTAAATAGTATTTTTATATATGTGATGACTTCTTTCTACCTTCCTTCAGCATTTCTGCTAAGATTCCATCGCTTCCGGGAGCTTTATTCCTTTTGATTTCTTTTACTGCTCTTTCTATTTCTTCGTGGCTTATTTCTGCCAACACTTCTGGGTTACCATTTCTTATCTGCCTTTTCAAGTTCTGTTTTGAGGAGTTAGGGGGATCGTTTATGGAACGGTACAAATCGGTGTTGAACTTTTCAATTGGGTTTGCAATATCAGATTTTCTTTTTTCTTGTTGTCCTTGTTTATTTTTAATGGTTATTATGATTTACTTTCTTAGTTTTGATTTGGTGCATTTGAGACTTCGGGGTTTCTCTATGATTTGTTCTATACGGTCTCCTTGATGTTTTTTAATGTCCTCTTTTATCTGTTTTCTTATTACTCGATTAAGTTCCTTAAATTCTGCAATATATCTTTTGTTTTGTCTTAGAATTAGTTTTGGATTTTCTTTTGTTATAACTGCATTTATTTTATTTATGCTTTTAAGTTTATCTACATATAATACTTTCGCGGATTTTAACTTGCTTTTTTATTGTTCTATATTAGATTTGAGTTTATCTGTGTCTGTATTCCAACATTTTCTAAATTTATTTCTATTTTTATTATGTTTTATCTCTAATTTGTCTCTAACCATTCGATGATCGCTCTTCACTTACGTCGTATTTATTACTGTTATGTCATGTATGATATCTGTTTTGTTACACAGTATGTAATCTAATTTGTTCTCAGTTTTTTCCGTCTGGTGATAGATACGTCCACTCTCTTTGAGGTTTTTTCTTATAGAATGTGTTCATTGCATAGTATTTGTGGGCTTGTAGGAAGTTAACCAGGAAGGTGAGGGGTGAGGTTAGAATGAGGGGTTTCTCCTTTCTCATTTCTAACTTTAAAGCCGACGTGTCTTATATAGTTTTCGTTTTTTTCAAGTCGTCCGATCTTAGCATTAAACATGCTGTGATAATTCGTGTTAGTTTCTGCAATTTTCCGATAAAATTCGTCTATCACTTTTCTATTTTCGGTAAGATGTTCTCGTTTACATTTAACCTAATCATTGCAATTCTTTCATATATTCCTACGAATTGCTCTACGTTATGTGGATATTTCTTGAAAATTAGAAATCCTAGGCCATCTAGGCTTTGTTCTTCTCGCTCTTTGTAATATAAGACGTTACCGGACTTTATTGTTATTCTCTCTTTCCATTTTATTTTCACCTCTGCTACACCACTTATGTCCCATTTTAAGCCCTTGATATATTTTTCGAGTTCATAGACTTTTTTATCTTTGCGTAAGAACTTTATACTTAGAGTTGGGATGTTCAATTGTGTGGTTTTTGAAGATTTCTTGATATGAACCGATCCTTTTCTTTTATATATCGCCACATTCCTGTTAGGAGGTTTTTTAGCCTTAAAACACCACGCTGGCTAGACGGGTTGGTGAGTGATTTTTTACAATCTCTAAAATCAAGGGATTGCCACTTCCACGATTCACATCGTACCGAAGGTATTCTTCTTTACCGTGGCTGCCGTTGTGGACTTCATTCGTGACCTTGGACAAGGGACCCTAAACAGGTTCTAGTTTTCTGGGTCAGGAAACCCCTGGAATCTGCGGAGGCAGGGATTGACTTATTTTCCCTGATTGGACTATCCAAAGGAGTTCCTACCCGCTGCCCATAGCGGTTATTATCCGAATAAATGTGTTAAAATCATCTCTCTTTTTATATACATTGGGCTATACTTAAACCTTTTAGGAAGCAGTCTCGTTGTTACATTATATACACAGCTAATTACCTATTCACAGTGAACCCGTACCTATAGAAACTTAGGACACTCTTCAAAACCCCTTTATTTCAATTTTCAATTTTATTGGCCATTTATCTGCGGCACCCTGTATATATATATTGAGAATATTAAATATCGGATGAAAGAAGATAATCAAATTGTTTAGAGACTCAGAGTAAAACTTAATGGCGAGTAAAGAAGTAATTTATAAGTAGTAGAAGAAGTAAGAAGTAAATCCTTACGAAATTAACATAGCAATAAGTTTAAAAAGTTTTTATTTTGCAATGTATTTGGTTATTTTAATAATTATGATTTTATAAATAGATATGATTATGCCATCTAAATAGGCAACCAAAGATACACTGTTATATTGTGGAAAAGGGATATTTGAAATAATAATTACGGATTAAAATATTGTTATTTATTAATTTAAGATGTTTAATTTATATATAAGTTTACATTCTGATCTGAAAAGCCTAAATTTCCATAAAATTCTCGAGAGAAAAGTAAAGAATTATCTAGAGTTTAAAATAAGACGTAAATAGAAAGAATTTAGCCTCTTTTCGGAGAAGAATATTCGCGAACATTGAAATATTTACAAAATAGAAGAGATTCGAGCCTATTTTCTTTCGAGAATATTCGTTAAAATTGAAATGATATAAATACGCTGTGATTTGTAGCATAAGGTGGTCAGTAGTCGGTATCCAGTATTAAAGTTTTATAGTATTGTAGTATTGAAAAGTCTATTGGGTGGAGAATTAAAAAATAGTATTAAGAGAGTATTAGTTGGAGATTAAAAATTATATTATGTATATCGAGATTAAAAGAGATTAAAAATTGTATTATCTATAACGTGATTGGAGATTAAAAAAAAAGATTATCAGAAAGAAGAATAAACAAGAAAGCAATAAAGAAGGAAGAATATTTTACCTATTTATAAATGTTATTAGGAAGAAAAAATATTTTGAAATGGTGGAAGCTGATAATTGAAATATTGTGGTCTATTTGGCAAAGCAATTTCATAAAAAAAGGATAACCAGAGGCTGATAACGGAGACATTGAGTGGCGATTAAAACCTTTATTTTGGAAAACAATTTCAGTTAGGCATTCAGTGACAGAAACTTACCAAATTTTGTTAGTATAATTTAATTGTTGTAATAAGAATTTCATTTTAAAGACAGTTTGATTTACATTTATATTAAATATTGTCTTAATTAGATATATATATATATATTATATATATATATATATATATATATATATATATATATATATGTGTGTGTGTGTTTCATACTAATTATAATAAAGATTACTTTCAAAAAGTGCTTACAAACTAATTCTTTGAGAACCGCGACAAAAAACTCTATACAGTATTGGAAGATTCAAAACGGAACATACGAATTATTAATACAATTATTAAGATCCCCTGACCTGCAATTACCCAGTGTAAATTTCAATATAACGTCGCGATGTCTTATAATTAATTCATTTGTTCGACTGGACTCCTTCTCCAGTCGATATTTTTCCACTGCTGCGCACGTACGCACCTTAATAATACGACTAATAGTTGATTGTGTCGGTATTGGCCTATCTTCATACGCACAAGTAAATAAATTTATAATATCACGGTACGAGTTGCCCCCATAATACCATTTTAAAATTTGTACTTTTTCTTTGTTTGTATACATGGTTTATGGTTAGAAACACTACTTTTATTTTAGCTTATGGCGTTATAATGAGAAGCAAAGCAAAGGGCATGTATTTGTTTTGCTCGGCCAGTGATATTCCTTGGGACTGTTGTCAAATCGATAGATACCTTCGGCAAAAATCTGTAGATTTTGATGTATCATAATAATATACATTTAAATTTTAAATTATCAACAATATTTGGAATAATAAATATATTAAACTATACACTAACCAATTCAAATAATATCTAATGAACACAAAACAATTGTTATTAATAAAACATTGTTATTATCTGCCAAAAACACAGAAAATCAGTGGACGATAGACAACAGTGTCGACGTACACCTGTAGAATATAGAAATCGCCAAGGAGTAGCAGTCCAGTCGAACAAATGAATTAATTATAAGACATCTCGACGTTATATTGAAATTTACACTGGGTAATTGCAGGTCAGGGGATCTTAATAATTGTATTAATAATTCGTATGTTCCGTTTTGAATCTTCCAATACTGTATATGTTATTAAAAAATACTCATTGTTCATAAAACAATACACAAACAAAATATCATAGCAATATATACGTTTTATATAGTATATTTATAACCAAAATACTAAGAATACCTTTAGAAACAAGTTCAGTCTTAAAAAACAAATTTTCCTTTTTGTATTATTATCGATTGGAATTTAATTTTATGTTTGCTGTTTGAGTTTCTAACGAATATTTTTAACGCTTCCTATATCCACGTTGCAACTTCATCAACTGCATGAACAATTTACAACATATCTCGGGAAATCTATTTCAATAAGCTCTTTATTTATGTCAGCAAAGGAACTTGGAGTACATGAATACGGTATAACAGACACGACAATAAGTTCCAGAGAATGGATGCCGTGCTCTTCATTTTGCCTTTTGTGCGTTTGGTAAAGTCGAGCAGGTTGCGGAAATGGATCTCCTACATTTAGAAATATGAGAAATTTCTTGATGAGTTATGTAAATGTTACTGGAATATGAAAATTTCCGTTACATTAGACGCATAAATTTATGTTGCGAAGATAATCAAAAAGTAAGGATGTCGAGATAAATATTTTAGGAGTCATTTGCAAAAAGCCGTTTTATTTGACAAATTTGAAGCAAAAGTATACTCTATATATTACAAATATTTACGGGAATACCTTAGATAACGGAAAACTTTCATATGCTTTGCAATCATTTTTGTTATTTTTATTTTTTCTAGTATATTGCATTTATGAATTTTCTCTTATAATCATGAATTTTACTATTCAGATATTATATTTTAGATTTAGATTTTAGACTTTTTGCGTAGAAAAGCAATTAGTAATAACAAACACAATTTTAAACTTCCAAAACGTCGTCTTTACACCTGGAAATCACAAGCATATACATCTGAACGAGTTTTTCGTAATCAAAAAGACTTTATATGTATAAATAAGAGGTACAGAAATTCAGTATTAGCAGTAAAAACATATCCAGGTGCAGATGTACCAACAGATCACAATATTGTAGTAGGAAAAATAAGAATGAGATTAAAAAACATTGCAAGGACGAATAAGCAAACAGTTACTATTGTTAAACAAAAGATGCTAAATGATACCGTAAAACAAGAAATAACTAGTATATTAGAACAAAAAATGAAGTTAACATCAAGCAAAGAAGAAAGTACTGAGGAAAACAGGACGAGAATAAAAGATATCTTAAAGACTGCTCAAGAAACAAAATTGAGTGCGCTAAAAGCAAGAAAAAAACAAGGGTGGATGACAGAAGAAATACTTAGACTTATGAATCAAAAAGAGAAGTTAGAAATAAAGATACAAATGAATACAAGAGGATCCACGCAATAATCAGGCAGAAGATAAGATACGCGAAAACACAATTTCATAGTAAAAAATGTAATGAAATTAAACAATATGAAAAGAAACACGATACATTTCATCTGCACAAAAAATTAAAAGAGATCGCTGGCAACAAACGGAAACAAGTATCCCAAAGTTTAGAAGACAGAAACGGACACAGAATATTAGACATCAATAAACAGTTAAAAAAAATGGGAAAACTACATTTCTGAATTATTTGAAGATGAGAGAGTAGAACACTATACACCGATTGCTATATCAGGTCCATCTATAACAGAAAGTGAGGTTACACGTTCAATACAAACGGCAAAAAATGGAAAAAGCACTTGGCCTCGATGAAGTAAGTGCTGAAATGCTAAAGTTTTTGGGAGAAAATAGAATTAAAGCTCTGTGTAATCTCTTTAACAGAATTTATGACACTGGGATATTACCAACTGATTGGTTAAAGTCGACATTTGTCACAATACCTAATTGTCCAAAGACATGCGGTGATTATCGGACAATAAGTCTAGATGAATCACGTTTTGAAGATCTTCCTGCGACTAATACACAGCAGAATTTACACGCTGTTAGAGGACAGAATTAGCAATACTCAATTTGGTTTAGGAGTGGCTTGGGTACAAGAGAAGCCTTGATTAGTATACAGGTGCTAGTACAGAGATGCAGAGATATAAATCCAAAATGTGTACATTTGTGCAATCGATTTTAAAAAGGCTTTGACAAAGTCCGATATAACAAAATGCTAGAAATATTGGAAACAGCTGAATTGGACGATAAAGATCTACGAATAATTACAAATCTATACTGGCATGAAGTGGCAAGAAAAAAGGTTGAACAAGAACTGTCGGATGAAATAAATATAAAAAGAGGAGTGACACAAGGCTGTATATTGTCGCCTTTACTTTTTAAATTATATTCGGAGGAAATTTTTAAGGAAGCCTTAATGGAGACAACCGAAGGTATTATTGTGAATGGACTAACCGTCAACAATATTAGATATGCCGACGATACCTTAGTCCTTGCTAATTGCGGAGAAGACCTTCAAATCTAATGAACAAAATAAAACAGACTTGTGATCAGTATGGATTAACACTCAACGTTAAGAAAACTAAATATATGATAGTTAGCAAACAAAATTATATACAGAATAACGGTTTAAAAGTCGGAGATGCCACACTGGACAGAGTAGAGAAACTCGTGTATCTCGGCAGTAATATCAATGAGAGCTGGGATCCAACCGCAGAAATTAAAAGCCGAATAGAACAAGCCCGAGCTGCCTTTGTAAAAATTAGAAACGTACTTTGCAGTCACGATCTTTGCATTGACCTTAGAGTTCGAATGGCATCTTGCTACATCTTTCTGCCCTGCTGTACGGAGTGAAAGCGTGGACTCTAACTCAGGCTATCCTTAAACGCTTGACAGCCTTTAAGATGTGGGTATACAGACGACTACTGAAAATAAGCTGAGTCGACAGAGTTAGAAATGAGTAGGTCCTTAGACGGCTGAACCGAAAAAACACAACTGGTCAATATAATAAATAAACGCAAGCTGGAATACTTCGGTCACATTATGAACACCCTGAAAAATATGATCTTTTACATCTGATCATTCAGGGAAAGATCCAAGGTAATCGTGGTCCTGGTAGAAGAACATTATGGCTGAAAAATCTAAGGCAATGGTATGGAAAATCAACTACATCGTTATTTAGAGCTGCTGTCACTAAAGTCACGATAGCGACTATGGTAGCCAACATAATATCCAACAATTGATAACGGTCAGAAACTAAGAAAGAGAAGATATTAGATGTTTATTTTTTATTTATGTTAATATTGCATCTACGTTATCTTAAAATGTTGATGAATTCTTTAATCATACTCATCAATTAAACATCAAATAAAATTTAATATTTACATTGCAATAAAAATCACTTTTAATAAACTGAAACAGATCGGAAAATATTTTTGAATTCTGAACGACCATATTTATTAGCCATTTTTGGATATATTTATCTTTATCCTTTTGAGTACCAACATTTTTTTAACAAGTACCAGGTAGGAGCGCGAAAGAGGTGAAACATGTGAATATATCTTACCGTGCAAGAAAAAAGGAGTTGAGTAGGAAGATCCGAGTCAAGATGAAGAGGCATGGGAGGGCACTGTGTGACAAGTTGGACTAGAACATGTGGGGTGAAGAGTATAAGATCGCAATGAAACATGTTGACTCTTGCGCTCCGTATGAAATGCCATTGGACCAAAAGTAGAGACAGTCACCAAACTGTTTCACAAGGACGGTGGCATGCTGTAGAGACGTTGAGGCTGAGTGTGGGGTTTCTTTTACGTTTGATGAATTGACTGTGGCGGTGAGTTCCCCCAAGTCTAGAAGGACTCACGGTCGAGATGGGTGTATGTTTAGGTCATTTGAAGGCCACGTGTCTGGAGAAGATGGTCCCGTTTATCTTCTTCCTTGCATCAGAAACTTGTATGAGAGAATTCTACGTGCACATATCGAAGAGGAGATTGTGATCTCAGGGGGTTTGTCCCTGAGACAGTATGGTTTCTGTGAGGACAAAATTACAGTTTTGCAATACATTTCAAGGGGCTTACATATTCAGCTCATTAAAAGCAATAAACTGTCAAAGGTATCTGAGGTAAGAGGTCGCTGTTTATATTTTCGAGAGAAAAATTATAGAGAGTGGTTTGATGGTGGATGTAACGGCTGGGGTACCGCAAGGCTCCGTCCTGGGTCCGAAGCTGTGAAACATGGCATAGGACGGGATCATAAACTGCGAATATAGGGGGGTGTTACTTTCTTCGCATTCGCGGACGAGCTTGCTATGCTGGTGGCATTACGGGGCAGAGAAGAACTCTTTATTCAGATTACGCGTGCGTGTGTTGTCGTTGAAGATTGAATGCGTGAGCATGCTTTTTTTCTCATGGAGGAGAGACGTGAGAGACAGAGTAATGATCATGACGTTTTTAGTACTGAGAGTACTCCTACCAGGGATTGGGGAAACACTTCGTAGGGACCTGCATGCTTTAAAAAATGGATACGCTAAGGAGGTATGCTTACATAGTTGAACAGAGGCAATGGAGGTCATGTGGGCGTATCACTCAGGATAGAGTTCGAGTCGATAGTAAGGAGAAAACTGGTGTGCGGACGCGTTGAAAAAATTACACCCTAATGGAATGGCAGACATGTGCTAGGTCAGATGGAAGATGGACAAGAAATTTTAGAGTGAGCCTGACACGATGCTTATCGTATCGAGGACGTCCTCCACAGGTGGCAGCTTAAGCGCATCCAGTCTACTGGATTCAGTGCTCAAGATCGGATGCAATGGATTATTTACGGAGCTATGTTCAGCAGTGACGCAAATGGCTAATGAATGAGTTGGAACAAGTACGAAAGGAAAAGGTCGCTTTACGGTGTTGTGCAGTCTGTCGTCCTCTAAGCAGCCTCAGTGTGCAGTAAGGCGGTAAAAATACCAACTTACAAGAGGCTTATGGTACGCGTAGATAGCTCGAGTCTGCGGCGGGTAGCATATGCCTACAGGACTGTGTCAGCTGCCGCTGTGTGGATGATCACTGGCTGTGTTCTTTTACATGTATTGGCAGGTAAAAGTGCAAGCATTCATAGTCGTAGGCAGCGGAATATTGGAGAGCGTGAAGTGAGCGGGATAGAGCTGACCGAAAGATTAATTTCAATCGTCTACTGGCAGGAAGGGTGAGAGGTAACACATGATGTGGCAGAGTGGACGAAATTACTAATCCCGAACCTTCGAAGCTAAGCGCCTTCTGGGCATAGTCAGAGCTGGAGTATTACCTGGCGCAAATGCTCGCAGGTCAAGGCCGTTTTCGTAGCTACCTTTTAAGGTTTAGGAGGGTACAGTCCAACCAATGTCTTCACTGAAGTCTTTCGGGTACTATGACATACATGATGTTGAGAAACTTTGGCGTGGCCATCAAGATCAGGTGATTTGTCACACATCGAATATGTGTGACATATGATACATATGAGATATTTGAGATTTTACATTCTTCTATGGAATTCCATAAAAAATCTGGATCATTTCATAATATGTTAAGAATATTTAATTTGATCAATACCCTAGAGTAACTAAGTTTATAGAAAATCAAGGACAAGCCGTTAATTATTATTTTTTGACAAAATGACGTTGAAAATTTATGTTTAATGTTATTAAATAATAAGAATATTATAAATTGTACTTTCATAAATAAATATATATATATTTCAATATATATTTCTCCTTCTAGATGTTACATTTTTTTGGCCATTAGTATATATAATGGTTTACAGCAAACTGCTATGCTATCCACCTAATAGCAACATAAACAAACACGTAGTAGATGTAATAAATTTTCTTTTCCTTTAATATATTGACGCCATCTAAGTAATCTAAGTAATATTTCAAAAAGTGTATTTTGAGGGTGGTAGATATTTTAAAATATTATGCATGCAAACAAATACTTTCAAGGTATACTGAATAGGCCATTTTTCCTATCTACCGCTTTTTACCATTCATAGGGGAAACATTTTTCACACGGATTTTTATGAGTACACTAGTCTGGAGTCTAAAAATAAATTTTGCGATAGTATAGGTCAATATAAAAAGAAAAGTATTACAAAATAAAACATCATTAATATACAAAGCTTTTCATTAAATTTTCATATCTTGCATAGCAAGATCTTGAAAGCAAATGCTTCCAAAAATTTTTGCAATAGATACCTTAACTACTAGACTTTTCTGGGTGTCGCTTCTATATATTGCTGTCTCTCTTAAGTTGATCAATAATAAGCAGTAATTGTAATATTGTCAAAGAAATATATTATTAAGAAGTCATTTTCGGTATGCAGATGATACTGTTATACTGGCAGATAACATCACATCTTTACAGATGATGTTTAATAGAGTGTATACTACAGGGAAACAATTTAAATTAAAGAACAGTATTTAATTTAAGTTTAACAAAAGAATTTACTGTACTTAATAACATTCAAAGTAGGTATCTGCTTCAAATCTTATAAGTCATTGTTACTTCTGTCAGTTATTAAAGTCATTATACATTTTCAGTTGTTTTATACTTTGTACTGGTCTTATCACTTTTTAAATGATATAAATACACTGGTATTTTTCTACAAATCTTATAAGTCATCTGACTCATTGTTATTTTGTCAGTTATTAAAGACATTGCCAAAATTAGCCGGAAACCTTAAAAATGGGTAATTTTTGATTTCTTATATCCTAAAACTGTTGTCCGATTTATAATTGATTTTTTTAATATGTTATAGCCTTATTCCTTGACAATATCTTTATAATAATATTGTTGCTAAACAGGTAAATTTTCATTGTTTACTGGGTGTACGATTCAAACTGTGTTTTTTTCGTAAAGTTTGCATCACCCTGTGGAATATTCTATCATTTGTAGAATACTGAAATTAAATCGTAACTATAGCCTTATGCTTTTTCAACATTTCGTTTTTTGATTGATTCGCTTGTATTGGATAATACAAAAGTTAGGTGCTTTAACAACTAGACATGTTTTTTTATCAATTTTTATTTCAGCGGAAGAGAAAAAATAATCTTTTTGAAAAAGAAGTAAAAATTCAAGGAATAAAATTTTCGAAGAAAATTCAAATTAACAAAATTTTGGAAATCAAAGTCTAATTGAAAACAAAAATGTTGAGAAAACCTTAGGCTATAGTTAGGTTTTAATGTCAATATTTTATAAGGGCTAGATTATTCCACAGGGTGATGCAAGCTTTAAGAAAAAACACAGTTTAATTCGTATACCCAGTATACATTGAAAATTTACCTACTATATTATTATAACGATATTGTCAAGGAATAAGGCTATAATATATTAAAAAAATCACTTAAGTCGGACAACAGGTTTGGGAGACATAAGATCAAAAATTACTCATTTTTAAGGTGGCCGGTTAATTTTGGGCCAGAGGGTATTTTCAGTTTTCTGTCAATCGTAAATACGTCACTCTGTTATCGTTCATCTTTTTTCTTTTTCAAATTTATTGTACAACATAATATTAAATATATTTTCATGGTTAAATTTATTAACAATACGAAACTTTTATCCAAACTTGCTGCGTGATATTTAAAACTTTTGACCGTGCCACTGACATGATGAATTACAATCCAGCAGTAAGTCGTGACAATCGTCGGAGAGAAGTTGATGAATGGCCAAAACGTTTTCTTTTTCTTCGGAATTATTAGAAGTTGGAGAAAGTTTATGGAGTTCCTGTTGTCTCTCAAGTGTTAGCATCTCGAGACTTCCGTGCCAGCATCCCATTTTTTATTATGTGCAACAAAATACGTTTAGGGTTCTACCGGAAAAAACACATCTGGAGAATGGTTAAGCTAGGTGTTTCCCTTCCAGTAAATATTAAAGATAATATATATATCAGATAAATAAATTTTCAATATATATAAACTGTGTGCCAGCCAAATGGAATAAATTAGCTAATAAATAATGAGGGAGTATTTGAAAAAAAACGGTTCGAACATGTTTTTTTTTTCCATAAAAACTTTTTATTACCAGATAGTAGTGGCCAATTACCAACTTGCTAGTTTTAAATAGAACACCCTGTATAGTAATTAATTTTTAGATTTCTCAGATCATTTTAGACATTTTTTGAATACAATGTACTATAACTATCTTTGGACTGTTTCGGAAATATTAAGTAAAATGCAAAAAATTCACATTTAGAAAAGAAAATTATCTATTTGCCGGATAGTCGCTACAACATATTCAAAAACTTTATAAATAATACAAATCTAAAACAATATTGTCGGTGTAGGAGATTTTTAAAATGCTCTCACACGAACGTCTTGGCAACACCATAACCGTGAATAGAAATTTCTTCAAACGTTACTTAGCATCTTAGATGTGATCGATCTACTCGCAATCATTAGGGGAAAGTGGGGGAACCGTGCGCGGTGGGGAACGGTGCGCACCATTAAAATTCAAATTACGCGGCATACTGAGAGTCCCCTCCCGAACAGGCTTAAGCGGGAACATGCACAGAGTCTCTGAAGCCATTAACTGCCACTGCAGTTGAGTTGTGTACTTAGTGAAAGGCGAAAGTGTGCATTTGAGGTTTTTGTTACTATTTTCCACTTGCACAAATTAAGACGGTGAGTCCGTAAATCTTAACTACTTGTTTTGAAATAATTATATTCTTAAAGAATATCATCTGCTGCATATATGCACACCATTTGGTTGCATTTAGATAAGTAATTTTTGTAGGATGATGTAATTACGTTTTTAAACCATAGTGGGGTAACCGTGCGCGAAAATGCGCACGGTTACCCACTAATCAATTAAATATGAAGCAATATTGTTATCGTTTTTGGGTACTAAAATCCGTCTTTTATTTTCAGATGCCACGAAATTACGTTCGAAAGACTGAAATCCATCAATATAGTGATGAATTGCTGGAGACTGCACTGAATGCAATTAGAAACGATGGGAGGAAAATACGAGAAGTTGGGAGGTCTTTTGGTATTCCTGAATCAACACTCAAAAAAAGCTTTCTCTAAATCAACTAAAAATCCCCCATCTCGGTAGAAAGGCGATTTTTACAGCAGAAGTGGAAGCTGAATTAACCCACTATATTCTGACACTCGCAAAATTGTTTTACGGCGTAACGCCCCGACAACTGAGGCAGTTAGCGTTTAATTATGCTCAACAGAAAAATATTCCAAATAATTTCAATAAACAAACTCAGTTAGCAGGCAAAGATTGGTTGTATGGGTTTCTCAAGCGAAATCCTGAAATATCATTGAGACAGCCTGAGGGGACTAGTCTTAATCGAATTGCTGCATTTAATGCGGACGAGTTAAAACTTTTTTATTCAAATCTCGAGAAAGTTTTACAAAAATTTAAATTTGAAGCAAACAGGATATATAATATGGACGAGACGGGTGTAACCACTGTACAGAAGAAGTGCCCGAAGGTTTATGGACGTAAGGGTGTAAAAAAAGTAGGAGCTGCTATTTCAGGTGAAAGAGGGAGGACCATTACAGCCGTATTTTGCATGAGTGCCACAGGAAATTATATCGCGCCCATGCTGATATATCCCAGAAAGAGAATGGCTCCTGCGCTGCAGAAAAATGGGCCAACTGGTGCTAACTATAAATGTTCAAAAAATGGATGGATGAATTCTGAACTTTTTCTTGATTGGTTAATGCACTTCGAAAAACAGGCAAATCCCACTTTAAATGACCCGATTCTCCTTATCCTTGACAACCATTCAAGCCATATATCCATAGAGGCATACGATTTCTGTAAGTCAAATCATATTCATATGGTGTCCCTTCCGCCACATACTTCCCATCACCTTCAACCCCTTGACCTATCCTTCTTTGGTCCTTTAAAAAATGCGCTATACAGGGAGTATGATATTTATTTAACTACAACAGGCCATGAAAAGATCACTGAATATGACGTAGCTGAGCTGTTAAATAAAGCGTTCGTAAAAGTCGCATCGATGGAGAAAGCAGTTTCGGGATTTCGTTCTGCTGGAATAAGGCCATTTGACCCTAACAAATTCAACGAAGATGATTTCGCTCCGGCCAACGAAATGAGACAGTTTGTAGTAGAAGGTTCTCCCGAACGTAGCGCTAATTTATTAACACTTGCATCTCAGCCAAATCTACAAAAAATTCCTAATCCGGCAACACCCGAACCTAGTGAAAATTCAGACGGTGAAGATAGACAGACAGCTCATATGCCAAAACAACAGCAGCAGGATCTACCTATTCAAGGTCATCTACCATGTACATCTACCGCTGAACAAGATCATCTACCATCTACATCTAAGTCTGGACACAACCATCTACCATCGACATCTACATTAAATAATTCATTCTTCCAATTTGCACCTATTCCAAGGAGAAAAGAAAAAGGAAGAGTAAAAACAGTGTCTCGTTCGAAACAACACTCTGAAATATTGACTAGCACACCCCTAAAAGAACGATTAGAACAAGCTCAAGCAAAGAAAAGGGAAAAAGACGTGAAAAAAAACATGAAATTAAAAAGTGTCAAAACATTAGGAAAGAACAATATTAAGAAAGATAATAAGAAAATGAAGAGGGCTCCAACACCTGAACTTGATGCACAAGAACGTGACGAGGAAGATGAAATCGAGAATGCTTATTTCTCGATCCCACCTCACTCCTTCTACGGAACCACTACAAGAAAAATAACGGCAAAAGAGAATGTTGCAAAAAAAGTAAAAAAACGCATATGTCAGTCTCCGGAAATTAAAAGAGGGAGAAATAAGAAACCAGCAACGCCTGAATCATCAGAGGTATCTGACATAGACGATAGTGACATTTGTGACGATGATGAAGTAGACGATATCAACCCCAACTATGTTCCATTTGATGCAGAACCTGACGTGCGGACTGAATTATGTGGCATATGTGGAGAACATGGAAAAAGCGAACTATGGTACCGGTGTGTTGCATGTGGCTTATGGAACCACGCGGCATGTACCGGTAAAGATGCCCCCGAACAATACATTTGCGACTTTTGTCAAGGTTAAACAGATACCTACTTAACATTATAGGTATATAATCACTCGTACAATAAATATTTGTTCTTGCATGTGAATTTGTTTTTATACCACTGTATTATTAGGTACTTGTATATTCCAAACTACTGCGCACTGTTCCCCACCCTGTGCGCACAGTTACCCCATGGGGTGGGGAACGGTGCGCAAATGCAATTTTTTACTTTTTCTAATTATATATGATTATGTTAAGAAATTCAATATCTATTATAGTGCATACTGAAAGTAGAATAATTAGGGTATCAGATAACGTTTTTATTTTATTTTTTATGTTTAAGAGTTGACCACCACAACGATTCTCGCTTAGGTGCGCACCATTCCCCCACCTTCCCCTATTTGTCTTCGTAAGTCAGCTTAGTCAGTAGGTTTAGTTTTGTATACAATACTTTTCACAGATCCCCATAAGAAAAATTCTATTGGCGTCAAATCGGGGAATCATGGTGGCCATTTCATCGATCTTCGCCTCCTTATACACCGATTTGGAAATATTTTTAAGGTTCTGCTGGACATGGAGTTGGAAGTGGGGTGATGCTCCATCTCGTTGAAACTATATCAAATTCGCTGGTATTTGTGAGTGTCCTGAGATCAGGATACAAGTTGACTAACGTTGACACTATATTATGTTGGAGCAATGCTAAATAATTCTTGCCATTAAATTTGCCATCTATGAAAAAGGGACCTATGATCTGATCTTCAATAATTCCTGCCCACACGTTAATCTTCTCAGGGTATTGAGTATTGCCTTCTTTTATCCAGTGAAGATATTCCATGGACCAATAGCGGCAATTTTGCCGATTAGCATGACCGTGAAGAGTAAAGGTGCAGTCGTCAGAAATCAAAACATGTTCTAATTGTATCACATAGCTGTCTAACATTGCCCTCATTTGTTCACAAAAATACGTTTTTCTGTCAAAATCATCTTCCATTAGCTCCTGAGTGTGTATAATTTTATAGGGATGCATTTTGTTTTCTTGTAATATTCGAATAACCGATGAATAGCTAATATCGAGTACTAGAACTTCTTTTGGAACAGATGCATGTGGGTGTTCCTCAGACTCAAAGATAACAGCCAATTTGGTATTCTTAGTTATTGCATATTGAGATATGTGCGGCAAATCAGGAAATACTTCGTGAAATAAACGAGCTACTTCCATTTGCGTCCGTGTCTTATCTCCATGGCAATTATCTGTATAATTGTAATTTTGTACATTTCTGTTAAATAAACCATTTTTCTGGCTTGCGGTTAATGAAATTCAAACGATTATAGCACGTCGATATAAATTTTGAATTTTAAAATTTCATAAATGTCATTAGTGTCAAAATGTCATAATTTAGTGTGATTTAGTGGAGTAAACTTGCCTGCGGTTGAACCAATTACAAACAAACATTGCGGCGCGGTAAGTCAACTTGTTCCTGTCTCTCCTAAAGCTATCCATACTTTCCCAGGAATACCATCTGGCCTAACTGCTGTACCTTTCTTTATTTTTTCAAATTCTGGTTAAAACTTGCTACTACTTTCTCTGTTACCTCAGCTGGTCTTATATCAAATTATTTACTTAATAATAAATTTTTTAATAGTGAAGAGTTTAATCATTACCATTCTTTGGGTATTAGATAAAAAATTATATTATAAATACAATCAAATCACACACCGAATTTAATTAGACCAGAGCCTATCTTTTTTAATTGGTTTTAAGCAATAAGCGCTCTCATTCAAATTTTCTGTCCTGTTTATCAAATTCCGTATTCATTTGGTACACTGGGCATGTCATCACTGGTCAGTCCTTCCGCTAAATGCCAAATGGCATTTATGAGAACGTGTTAATTCTCGCATCACATCATCACATCGTTCATCCCAAGAGCTCTTGACCCGTTTAAAATGATGGATAACAATCCCAACAGAAAATCGGGACAATTGTGCAGATGGAAAGAATAAAATCAGAGGCGTCGATAAGATATATTAGCTACTTCTTTTAGTTATATCCTAATGTATGAGACAATAAAAAATTGAATTAACACAAAAATAATTTAAAAAGGAATCTTGGGAAGTTTTGGATACTATTATCCATTTAAATTATTAAATTGTTAAATTGTACTAAATAGAAATTTTTAAAATCAGTTATACTCAAGCATATTATCAGAGGTATAACTAAGAGAAATTGTTGAATCACAAATGTTTCAGGTTTTAAGCTATCTCTTGAATGAAGTATATTTGTGTAGTGAAGCTTCTATACTAGCTTTGTATTACTTTTTTTCTCTACAGTATAATGCTGACGCGATCGTCACGAAACTAACGCCACGAGAAAGAGTCGTCACGGGTAGCGTCATAGAATAGCGGTTCTTGACATCAATTCACTACTCTAGATCAATTAGTTTCTCGTCATATCGTTATGATATATTTACTCTAGGCAGGTTTAACTTAAAAACTGCATAAAAAATAACCAATAAAATAAACACATTAAATGAAAATTAAAAAATTTAAAGAATATCTGTCGCTAAAAGATTCGACAATTATTAATTTAAACATATTTAGTTTACAATAATAATTAAATTTACTATTAAATGATATCAATATTTGAGGCTATAAGAGCAAAAGTAGTCTAACCAACGTATTGTTAATAATTGAGTTACGGATCGCAATAAATTCTAACGGTCCTAAAGCAGGAATGCACATGCACAGACTTATTAAGACTAGGGGCCACTCGGGCAAATCATGAACTGATGGCGGGCCGGCCGCCAGAAGTATAAGTAATTAAAGCTAATAAAGAATTGATACCTATAGTTTATTAAAATTGAAAAATAATTTATTAATTTGAAGCGTGGCACTGCATAGTGCTTACAATCTTTTTTATATTTGGCTCAAATTTACTTCTAGCAACACGTAAAACTGCTTCCAAATTTTCATTTGCCATTAATTACTATTTAACTGGGAATAAGCCACAAAAATACGTTTATTTCATTTGCAAGGCGGTTTCGATTTTTTGTTTTATTATTATTTAGTATTGAAAAAGTTTGTTCACATATAGGTATAGGTAGAACCAAAGAAGCTTGGCACATTTCAGAGCGTTTATGCGCAACTCTTCGTACATATTTTTATCAATGCAGCGGTAAAAGTTCAGCAAGTCTCCTTCGTTGAATTTGTTGACGTAAATCTTGGTCGTTTTAAATGTCGATAATTTCTAACTGCATTGACTCTGGCGCATTTTCAACTGAAATCGTGATAGGGTTGCTCAATATGTCCAACAGAGGTTTCACTTTTTTAAACTCCGAAAATCTTTCTTGAAATGATTGAATCAAAATATATAGCTTTTCTACATAACTCAAATTAATCGCAGTTTTGTTGAATTTTTTCAGCCATTTTTTTTTAATTCGAAAATGATTGTAATTTCCAGAATTATTCATAATTGATTTGTGAATTCTAATAATTTGAATTCAACTGTGATCTGAAAAGTGTCAGCTTGCATTGAAAGGATGATACATGAGCGTAGAGCTGGGTATCAGTTGATTTTTGTCTTGAAGCCGTGTGTTCAAGACATTAAAATGATTTGTAATGTCAAATAAAAAAAGCCAAATTACATAAACAAATTATGATTTTTAAGTTCCGGGACATCCCTTTGCTTTTCCGCCATAAATATTCCAATTTCTTCTATTAAATTTAAAAAATCGTTCCACTGTCAATCCACTACTTAGCCACCTTAATTCTGTATAATACAGTAAATCTCCGTATTCGCTTTTGATGTCATCAACGAATTGTTTTAATTGTCTGTGATTGAGTCCTCGTGATTTTATGAAATTTACAATCGAAACTACCACTTTCATGACATTTTGAAATTCAATTTTTTTAGAACAATTCTTGGTGTATAATGCAGTGAAACTGCATAAGATCTTCAGAGTTTATGTTTTTTTCTTGCAGATGCGTTTGTAGCAAAGTAACTAGCCCGGAATTGACACCAATCATCGAAGGAGCACCGTCAGTCGCAACTCCCGATAATTTTGATTAGTTTTGAAGTCCAAATCAGTTTTTGAACACTCATCCAAAAGAACATTGATTATATCAACTCCTTTGGTTTGACCTTTCAATGAACACATTCCTAATAACTAGACTTCGGCAAATATGCAAATAAAAATGAAGAAAATATGCGCATAAATATACACGTGTTTACCCGAAAATATGCAAATATTTTACAAAATATGCATACAAATAAATAAAAAAATCGTAAAATAGTAACAATTTTATTAAAAAAAAAAAAGTGTACATAACTAAATATTTCCTACTATTCATTAGATTTACATTTATTTTAAGTACTACTCATTTTTAAGTATGAATAAACTTATTTAGAATTATGGTAACAATAAATGACCAAGTGGTGTTCAAAATTTTCTAACAAAAACTTGTGGCTTCTGTCTGAGTACATATATTTATATATGGAAAAACTTCGTTCAACATCAACTGATGTAACGGGAGCATTTTTTCAAACTAACCAAAACATTTGGTTCTAAATTAATTATTTCCGAAATATTTCCAGCTAGAACACTGACTACTTCAGAAAGAATATGGTAACCTTTATTTTTTTCCATAGTAGCTTCAAATTTTTTTAAAATATCTTTTCCAATATTACCTCTAACGTTCCGACAACATGACGCAAATTCTTTTATTAATGCTGTACTTTCGAACAATGACAGTTTTGGTGATTCTAACTGAGTAATTGTTTTTTGAACAAAACTAAAATTTGATTTTATAAATGAAAGTTCTTGTTGAAGCAAGTTACTCTGAAAAGTTTGTTTAGAATCCAAAAGAGATTGGGAACTTTCATCTGTTAACGTATCAATTATGTTCTTTATTTTAACAAAATGATCTGCATAAAAATTAGCTGCTTCTAACCATGTTCCCCATCACGTTAAAATAGGTTGTGGTGGAAGAGGAATGTTAGGTAGCATTTCTTTATAAAGTTGAATTCTTATAGGAGATTTAAGATATACTTTTTTGACACTGGATATCATGATATTCACAAGAGGAAACTTTTTTCGTATTTCCTCTGCAACTCTGTTTAATCCATGCGCTACACAAGTAACATGTATTCAATCTGGGAAAAATATTTTTAAATTTTGTCCTGCTTTCACCATATAAGGAGCAGCATCCGATAAAATAAGCAGTAATTTATTAGAAGGAATAGTTGTCGGAAGAAAAAAAGTTGCTAATGTTTCTTGTATAAAACGCGAAATTGTTAAAGCATTTATTTTCTCAAGTTGCTGGCATGAAATAAGATGAGATTTTGGTAAGGTATCTTCTTTAAGAACACCAATCAATAAATGAGCAATATACTTTCCTGAGGAATCAGTGGTTTCGTCTACAGATATGTAAAAATAATTATCTGCAATTTCTTCCTTAATATTAATTAACACCGACGAGTATAGCCCGTTCACATTATTTCTTCTTAGAGACCGATCACTTGGAACATTAAGTTTGCAATATTTTTTTAGAAACGAACTAAAATTTACATTTGCTAATTTTGAAAGCGATATGTTTGCAGACACTAATGCGCGACACAAGTCTTCATTAAAAGTTTCTTGCTCATCTAATTTTTTTGAAGTAGATTGGAAACATTTAGCCATTGAAGTTTGATGTTTTCCTCCTATTTTTCCTTTTTTTGCAATGTGTGAAGCAGTTCTCTCATGTTGGTCTATCTGAAATTTCTTCTCACATGCTATCTATAAATAAAAATAAAAACCTTTATTTTAACCCAACCTTTAAAATATAAAAATATACAATGTGTTTTTGGTTAATCAAATAACTGGTTTGGAAAAAAAAACACTCGCTAAGTGTTTTAAATGCAGTATTAATCCACAAATTAGTTTTTGTTACTAACCATTAGTACATCATATAACTTATTTTAAAATTCAACAAAAGTTTTTTTTTGTTAATTCAATTACAATAAAAATAATTGTGTTTTAGAATAGCTGACTTCATAAAAAAAAGTAAAGGTGAAAAATTTTTCTAAATACACACCATTGTATTGTACCATGGACAATTTTTTCTTACTAAAGGAAGCTATTTTTCATTTAAAAACAACCTACGAGTACTAAATTTCAAGTAAATACGTTTATTGGTTTTAAAGTTATTGTTGTTATTAACTAAAAGAATTTAATTTTTTTTAATTTTAACACCCTGTATCTCGAAAAGTAAATAAGTTTGACCCCTCATTAACTATATCGTTTTGTTCAATTTTTCGAGAAGTATATACAGTCAAACGTTGTAAGTGTCATTTGGAAACACCCTGTATGTATGAAATATTAGATATTTAATAGAAAATATTAGATACTTACAATTTTGCCACAGACAACAGTAGATTTTTCCCATATCCATAGACAGCTCTTTATAAGGTTTAATCCAAGTTGAAGCACTGGTTGTTTTAGGCATTATAAAATCACAATCTTCCTTTTTGTTACGCACAACGAGTGTTTACGCTTTGAATATCAAAACAAAAATGATTTACAAATCTGAGCATCAAATTAGAAATGTTTAGGTACCTAATTCAATAAACTGGGAGATTTTGGAAAATCCCTAAATTAGGAACAAAACTATTAGCCGTTTACCTGCTGTTAAGATACAATAAATTGTAGATAGATTTGGGGATTAGATCATAAAATGCAAATGAGCAAACCCTTAGCGATTATAAAATAACTGAATGCCTCAGTAACCGAGACTTTCTAAGAATGTTTAGGGCTACTTAAATTGATCTTCTTTAAAATTGTAAATGTTTTGTACCTGTAGAGATTACGTACTTAGATCATTTCTTGATTAAAATGACTACAAGATTTTATACAAGAATTGAAATAAATTGGTATGTTTAAAAATTTTTAAATACAGTATAAAAATCTGAACTTTTATGCACTTTATGCAAACTTTTATTCAAATATGCCAAAATATGAAATATTTGCATAAAATATGCACAATATGCAAAATATGCAATATGCATATTTGCCGAAGTCTACTAATAACTCTTCTAAGACTTCAAAATCTTGAATAACACCTCGTATGAATATGAGAAGTTGAGCTGTGGAATTAATATCAGTGGATTCGTCGAGTGCTAATGAAAAAAATTCAATGATCTTAGTTGTTTTAATTAATTGTTTCGCAATATTACCTGGCAAAGATATTATTCGTTTTTGGATAGTCATACGATTCAGTTGAACTTTCTTAAACTTTTTTGATGCTTCTGGACACATTTTCTTAGCGGCAATTTCTATGCATTCTTTTACAAATTTCTGTGCAATCGCAACAGAATTCTTGCAAATTAAACAAACGACTTTGTTATGCGACCATACAAAAAAGTATTTCTCAGTCCAAATTTCGTAAAACTGCCGATTTTCATCTTTAACCCTACGTTTTTTACTAGGTCCTGGCTTCTCCATGTTGCGTTATAATCCTGGCTAGGATTAATACAGCACCTGAAAACAATTACAGGACCTACTTAAATTACCCATCCTTTTTTTAATTATCAAAAATAATTGATTGAATATTATTCCTATTTATCGAATCTCACATACAGTTGGTGCAAAGGACTTTTACTACCACTCATTTTAAAGTCCTTCTCAAGCTCTTTTAAAAATATTATATGAATTTTTGTCGAAAAATGTACCTGTTTTCCGTTATTTACGTTAATATCGATTAAAAGACAAAACAAACCTTGTTGAAAAGCCATAACTCAGTTAATGAACTAAAAATATTCATTAAAAAGCCAGTCTTTTTTGTTTTTTATGAGCTTTAATTTTAGTCGTTTACACTTTTTTTGACAAAACTCTTAGTTTCAGAGCTATTCTTAAAAAAACTTTGAAAAACATGTTATTTTTTTAACGAAAAAGCGAAAAAAAAAATGTTTACTACATTTTTTGTTTGAAATTTGTCCTTTCATCGAATAGCGTGGTTATTTTGAGTGAAAAAATTTCCACCCTCGAATAGGGGTGGCAAACACCCTCAGGGTAGAAGTGCACATCGGCACTATATAACTTTTGTTCCTTGAGTAATTATTTACCAACACACAAAATTTCAAATGAATCGATTCAGTTATAAAGAATTTGGAGGTAAAAACCCTCAGTAACTGGCCTATTACATTAAATATTGATATTAGTTTTAGTCCTTTGTTTTCAAAATATGAGATTTTATTTGTATTTTCGATTTTTCTTTACTAAAATAAAATAAGAATTTGGTGTCTGATGGGTTATTATAGTCCCACATATGTGTTCCAAAAAAGTCCACATATATGTCCCAAGCAAAATGGCGGATCTCAAGGATAAAATGAATCTGATTTGTTTTAAACAAAAAAAGTTTTAAATTCCATACCGATCCTGAAAAAAAAAATCCAACTCGAAAGGGCTAGACTGGGTTATGGATGATTTATAAAGAAACGCAAGTCTTTTTAAGTCAATAATATCTTCAAATAAGTGCTTTCAACAATAAACTTTGAATATTGAAAAGCAGAAATGACTTCAATAATAAACATTTTAATGAAAATGCAGCCGTGTATCTCCGGAGTAAAGGTAATAGAGTAATATAAATAAGAACCAATACTTAAACACAAAGTTCGTTATTAAAAGTGTAGGACGAAGATACTTGTAATATTCTACGAGGACGGATACTGAATAATTAACATGTAAACTATGCAGTATTTTAGATTTTCCTATTTCTCAACTTTATTAAACTGACTACATTTAGTTCAATACTATGGAAAATAATTAACATCAATAGAGCCAGACTTTATCTGATCTTTTGAAAACAAGTTATTGTAAACTCGAAATTACTGAGAATTTCGCTGAGAACTCGTAGCTTAAATTTCTAACTAATGGCGTAAAACTTTGTCGGTTCTTTATTGCTTATAAATATTTCGCATATTCTTTTAGTTTCCGACTACAACGCTAAATAGATCTTTTCTTGGAAACTAGTTTTAGTTTTCTTGACTGGCTCTTGTGTAAGTTTGTTTTATTGCAAGGTGCAATGAAATTGTTTCTCATTATGAAAATAGTTAACTAGCTATTATACTATTTATACACATGAATTATACAGTCTTCTCTTCTTCTTCTTTTTTATAAGCAAAATGCTTGTTCAATGTCGATTAATGCCTCTATTGGAGGTTATCACTCCATCTTTTGCGTGGTCGCCCGATACTTCTTTTACCTTTTGGTGATTTGTCCCTCGCTATTCTGACTAATCGGGTCTCTTCCATTCTGTTTATGTGTTTCGTTCCATTCCTTTTTTCTGTTCAGTGTCCACTCATTTATTTCTGGTATATTGCATTTTCTTCTGATCTCTTCACTCCTCATTCGATCCCTCAGTGTGTTTCCTGTAATTCTCCTCAGTAAACGCATCTCCGCTGTTTCTAGTAGTTGCTGAGTTTTGGAGGTATCCGGTCTTGTCTCTGAAGTGTATGTCATTACTGGTCTTATTGTTGCTTTGTAGATTCTTGATTTCACGTCGGTATTAATGTGGGGATTGCGCCATATCGTGTTATTAAGACAACCTGCTATTTTATTAGCCTTTTGTACTTGATTTTTCACTTCCTTCTCCACATCTCCGTAGCTAGACAGTGTAATTCCTAGGTAATTTGTCTCCATTACTTGCTCAATGCTGATACCGTCGATTTCCAGTTTACATCTAATTGGTTCTTTACTGATTACAATTGTTTTAGTTTTCTGTGTAGAGATCACCATATTAAAGTCCTTTGCCCTTGTGTTGAATCTATGGGTTAGTCTTTGTAGATCGTCTTCATTGGATGCAATTAGGGCCGCATCATCTGCATAGCAGAGTATTCTGATTTCTTTGTTCCCCATTTTGTATCCTCTTCCTTTATTAATAGTATTGATGATTTCATCCATGATTAGATTGAATAGCGTTGGACTAAGCGAGTCTCCTTGTCTTATTCCATTGCCCATATCTATTGGATCTGTAAGCTGGTCATCTATTCTGACTTCCATATTGTTGTTCTGGTAAATGTTCTCTATTGTTTTTATAACATTTAGTGGAATTTCTCTATCGTAAAGAAGGTGAATTACATCTTTAAGCTTTACTTTATCGAACGCTTTCTTCAGGTCTATTAGACATATGAATGCTGGTCTGTTATACTCTAGTGCTTTCTCGGTAATCTGTTTTATGATGAATACTGCATCTGTGCACGATCTTCCTGTGCGAAAACCCTGCTGTTCATCCGCTAAGGTAATTCTCTGATTTATTTGGCCTTGCAATATTTTGGTTGTAAGCTTCAAAGTGGTGTTTAATAAGTTGATACCTCTGTAGTTTTCAGGTTGTTTTTTATCTCCTTTTTTGTATAGTAGGATAAGCTCGCTTTTCTTCCACTCTTCAGGTATTTTATTATGTTTGATGATTTTGTTAATTAGTGCTGTTAGCTGTTCTGTTAATGCTTCTCCACCATATTTCAATAATTCATTTGGAATTCCATCTTTACCTGCAGCTTTTCTGTTCTTCAGTTTTTCTAAAGTTTGTTTTACTTCTTGTACGGTTATCTCGACTTCCTCGTTTGTAATGATTTCTGGTGTTTCTGGTTCTAACATCATTTGCTGTTCATCATTATAAAGCTTCTTTAGGTATTCAATCCATGTGTCGTTATCTATGTGTTTCGGTTCGATTAAGTCTTTCATCTCTGATCTTTGGCCTCTTATGAAACGCCATATTTCCTTTTGTAGACCGTAAAAGTCGTGTTCCATTTCTTTTGAGAAGCGTTCCCAGTGTTCGTTTTTAATTTTTCTTACTAGTGCTATTGTTTCGTTTCTTATCTTTTTGTAATTGTTGTATTCTTGTGGTGTTTTGTTAGACATGTATCTTAAGTAAGCTTTCTTTTTTTCTTTGCATTTTTCTTTCACTTCTGCGCAGAACCACGGAGTTTTCCGCTTTTGGAAATATTTATTTTTAAGAATTTTCCTTTCTCCTACAGCTTCTTTTGCTGAATCTAGGATGCTTGCTTTAATTTTCGCCCAGCTTTCTTCGATTCCATCACTTTCTACGATGTGCAACGTCGTCGAGTTTATCTTTGACTCCCTTTGGTATAGAAGTTTTGTTGATTTGTTATGCAGACTCTCGATGGTGTATTTTTCTTTTTTATTTTTATTGTTTTTATTGTTAATATGCGTGTCGTCATTCTGATTTTTCCAAGTATAAGCTTCTGGTCGCTTCCTATTTCTGCAGATGTTAGTGCTCTTATGTCCCAATACTTGAGAGGGATGTATTACCCTGTTCGTCTGGATGTAGTCTATCATTGACCTTTGACCTCTTGTATTTCGAATGTGTATTTGTATTGTTCCTATATGAGGAAAAAAGTGTTGTTGATGTGTAGTTCATTCGTGCTACATAGGTCCGTGAGGAGATCTCCATTTTCATTTCTGATGTCTTCGTTATGGCGCTGTTTTATCCCTGGTACGATGTCGTTGCCAAGTATACAGTGAACGGCTAAATTATGAAATATTATCATTATTTTGAGAACCGTCGAGTTTTGAGGGAAATCCCGGAACAGGTCGATTTTTGTTATAAAATACTCATCTTATAACATACATAAAGTAGGGATGACGTCACCGGTGTAGGTGTAGTGACGTTATCGTTAATTTTTTTAAATAGAAATCGGTATAATGCGACACCTCATTTAAACGAGAATTTAATTCCCTATTTACCGACATTACATTTCTACCTAAAATATTTAGGGTAAAAAAATAATTTTTTCTTAAATTTAAATTTAAACTAAATTACAACTAATGATTTAATAATTAATTAATAATGTACTTTAAAGCAACCAAATTATGTAAAAAAATTATTTTAAATTAAATGTTTGAAATGTCATCCATCGGTTTCTTGACAATGTACGAATTTACGGACACATTCATCAAGTACATTGCGGATGACTTCTGGAGTAATTAGACCCATTGTATGCCTAATTCTTTCTTTCAAGTCCTGTAAGTTTTGGGTTCTATTAACATTAACTTTTGATCCTATGTAACTGAACAGAAAAAAGTCTGAAGGTGTTAGATCTGGCGATCTTGCTGGCCACTCTATAAAACCTCGTCTTCCAATCCACCTCCTGAGAAAACAATGATTTAAAAGTTGACGTACTTCACGTGCGTAATCGAAGGGGCTCCATCTTGTTGAAACCAGATATTTTAACGAGATAAATTTGGATTATTGGCATTTTGATACATGTCAGCAAGGACAGTATAAGTTGGTTTCTTAAAAAAGTTCAATAACGTTCTTCTGTTAGATCTTCTTCAAAGAAGATTCTGTCATTAATGATCCCTGCCCATACATTTACTTTCTGAAGATATCGCGCGTGTGAGTAAGTCATCCAATCTGGGTTTGCTTGACTCCAACATCTGCAATTTGGACGATTCACGATACCATGTATAAAAATGTGGCTTCATTGGAAAAAAGGATTTGATTGAGAATGTGGATTGCGGATACATAAATCCTGCATAATTTTAGAAAATTGAAGCCGGCGATCGGATCGTCGTCATTTAATTCCTGATGTGGTTGAATTTTGTAGGGATGGTATTTTTTCTTTTTTTTTTTAAATACGTAATACCGATCGTTAGGAAACTCCAGCATATTCACCCATTTGTTTTGAACTACTCTGAGAATTGTCAAGTACATTTAATTAAATATTAAGTTTCACATAATGTGAGATATGGCATGCGATGAAGTACCATGTGATATCTCGTATATGGCTATACGTTCAAAAATATCAAAATGCTGTGTAACAGCCTTTTGGTAGTCGTTTTATTTGTTTTTCTATCTTAATATATTCGTTGTATCCTCCCCCTTCATTTGCTATATGACACGTTAGGCTTCGGTCAGTTGTTTATTTTGTACTCAGCCACAGGCTTTCTTTAAGTCAATAAATCAAAATTTGTCTTACAGTAAATATATTTTTATTCATAGTGTCCCATGATATCTCCTATGTCATGAGACATGCTATACGCATGTATATGCTATACGTTCATTAATATTGAAGAAACTGTGTACTGCCCTTTTGATAGGTTTTAGTGGTTTTAATATCCTTTATGTTTTTATCTTTTATTTTTTTAAATATAAACTCGGTTCTAATTTGTTTATAACCTTTTGTATGTTATAACATTACGAATATAATCATTAAAGAAATTAGCTAAAGTTTTAAGTATTTAACCTATAATCATATTACAAGCAATAAAATATGTACTAATGTTTGGTTTTTGTTTCAGGTATGTCCAATAATCTATAAGACTTTAATGTAAGTAAGATATTTTATTTTTTAAGTTGTCTTAAAAATTTTGAAGTTACAAAGTTACCCAATAACTGCCGTTTTGAGATGCTAACATGTTATAAGACTACTTTTATAGGAAAAATGATATCCATACGCACAGAATGTAACAGTATCTCTTGATGTCTTGTAGAAGTTTGTCTTGTTCTTTTTGTTGGTGTTGAAGTTGTTCCATTGGTGAACAGAGGTGAAGTTTCTTGACGACTAGACGTTGGAGTTTCTTGGTGTCTATACTTTGGAGTCCCATTTTGTCCTACTATAACGACCTCATTTTCTTAATAGTGACTTTCCAGATTTACATAAATATTCAGAAACGGATTGTCTAAAGTCAAGTATTGGTATATAGCAATTTTGTTAATTATTTTACTATATGTAAACAGGCTGAAAGAAGTAATAAAAGCTAAGCGTCAATTCTGGACCATCATTTTGGGTTTCATACTAATCAAGCTACCATAGAATGGGCACGACTACAGCCTCTATCGGCATGAAACAAGCATTCAACAAAATACTGGTTTATCATATAAACTAAAGAAGCTACTCCCAAATCCTCAAATCTATTCCTATACCATCAAATCAGGAGTACTACAAGGCAGCATTCCAAGATCTAATTTACGCCAATAATATTGCCATTACTCCGATGGTTACAGTGGCCATTTTCGCAGATGATACAACTGTTCTTACCTTAAATTAGGATCCAAAGAAGGCATCAATGTAGAAGGTCATAACAATTAAGGGCAACGAATTTCTTGCACCATTATAAGATAACAAGTACTTAAGTATTAGCCAACCAATCTATTGGCCCAGCAATTTACTAGACTTTTAGATCATAAAATGAATCAGTAAAAATTTTTTTCAGGGAGATCCTTCCCAACCCAGAGAAGGAGAAATAATAAAATAGAAATTTTAAATACAATTAAAACAAGAAAATTGGAATATCTCGGATATATTAGACGTGGAGAGAAATACACCTTGCTCCAACTGATTGTGCAGGGAATGATCCAAGGAAAGAAAGCATAGGGTGGCGTAGAATATCATGGCTGCGCAATCTGAGAGAGTGGTACGGATGTACATCAAATGAATTTTTCAGCTAAAACCTGATACGCCACTAAGTACTTGATTTTTGTATCCCCACTTGTGAGGTTTTGCCAGATTATTTATGCCAGAATAATTTGTTAGTCAACAGCTAAATGTTCCTCCTTGGGAACCACTAAAAGGCGTTGTTTAATCTTGTCTAATAGATGTCGAAGAGGCTTGGATTACCACCACGAAAGGAATTATTATTATTACTAAAATGAAGGTGTTGTGTATAATTTTCCATCTATTGCAGGTCATACATTCAAATACTTGTGGTTGACCTACAGTTATATTCCAGTAAAGTCTTGAGGATGGTGATTTTACCAATGACATGAATACTACAGTTCCTATGAATTGCTCCATTTTATCTTCAGTAATATTGGCAGTCAACTTGGAGTCAATATAAATGGAGAATTTCTGAACAACTTGAGATTTGCAGACGACATAGTCCTTATTGCAGACCGTGTAGATCATAATAGATCATAATACTTTCGTTCTCGAAGAGTATGTGGCCATCTTTATTTTTAATTTGTTTTGGTGTTTGTTGTCTGTTCTTCGTTCTCAAGCTTCTTAAAGTTTTGTAAAATAGTTTTTGGTTAGTGTGGTAGCCTTTCTCCAGCTTATTTCCAAAATCCTCCCAAAACAAATTGGTATATTGTCTGTTTTATGGATTTTAACCATTTCACAGATTTGCTTGTCCCCATCTAGGAGAGATTTTTTAAGTTTTTCTTTAAGTTTCTTCTAAGCCATATTTCTGGTTTAAGTGCTTTTGTAGACTATTGTTCACATAGCTTTTGTATTTCTGTGCTGTTTTCTTCTCTGCTAACTTGTATGACCTAATAACAGCGTTGGTGAGGTTTCTTGGGGTTTTGTCTTTTTTTCTTGGTACCTTCTGTGTGCGTTTTTGTTCGACACCGATACTAGTTCGGGATACTACCTGGTAATGGTCGCTATATATTCCTGCTTCCCTTCTGACTCTGACATCTATGATACATTGTCTTAAGGGTCTGTTCACCAATTCATAGTCAATAATGGACTTTTTTACTCAACACTTGACTTCTCTGGTATATCTGTACACATCTTTGTATTGGAAAAATAAATTTATAATTATCAGGTTATTTTCTCTACAAAAGTCTATATTTTGTTTACCATTATTGTTTCTTACTTGTTCTCCATATTGTCCTAGTACATCCGAGGATTTTTGGTCTTTTACGCCTACTCTACCATTGAGATCACCAATTATTATTATGTTACCTTCTGCGCTATCTATGATCTCTGTCGCCTTTTTCCAAAAATGTCTTTGGTGTTCGCTCTTTCGGTATCATTTGATCCATATATAACAAAGATTTTGACTGGTTTCTTGACTGATGAAACAACCAACTCATTCACGTGCTCTTTTTGACGGGGTGCTCTACTGAGTGTTAAAAAATGGCTATTTTCCAGAAACTGTGTGCTCTTACCTCTTCTTTTTGTCTCTGTAATCTCTAGTATGTCTATTTTAGCCATACCAAATTCTTCTACAAGTTCATTCTCCTTGCCGTTGAGACCTCTTACGTTTCATGTTCCTATTTTTCATCCTTCAGGTAGTCTGGTTTTTTCAGTTTCCGTTGTTTTCACACTTTTAATCTAGTTGGTTGCAGTTGTTTTGTGTATTTTTATAAACGTTTTCACATCTTTTTTCTTATATAAGTTTCCATACTGATCTATAATGCTGTACTACTACTCACGTCCTTGTTCATTGCCTGTTTCGTTATCGTTTTTAACATTGCCGTTTTTTTTAGGTTTTTAGTTTGTCTATCTTATTGTTTTTATTATTCCATTTCCATTCTTCCTTATTTACCCACAATTTATTTGTGCCAATCGTTACGTCGGTACCTTTATCTCTCTCTTTTCTTGTGCAATCATTCTTATAGTTTTTTGTATTTTTCTTTCTTTCATTGTGGTGTTGTTGTAGATATATATTTTTTCTTTCTTGTGGTTTTTTGGCTTGGAATTGTTCTTTATGAACTTCATGATTTTTTCTTTCTGATCTTCTAATTTAATCAGACAGGTTGTATTCCCAACTTGTATGCATCTTTGATTTTGACTTTAATTCCCATACATGTTTTGAATATATTCAGCATCGCCTCTTTATTACTCTTTGATCATGGGTATTTATTACTATACTATTTAACACTACATTATTTTCCCTCTTTTTTTACCATAAATTTCATATTCTCCTTGATTTCTTTCAATTCCTCTTTGATTTTTGTGTTTTCTTGTTTTATGTCTTTATTTTCCTTCTTTAACTTTTTATTATCTTCGATGAGCTGTTCTATTGCTTCTTTACTCCTGTTTTGGTCATTCTTTATCTCTGCTTCATGCTTATTCCGTGGTAAGTTTGTTGAGAGCTTTCTATTCTTCGTATGCTCTCCTCTTTCCTCATCTTCGATGCCTCCTCTTTCATTTTTCTTTTTATTCCGTCGTCCGTTGCTGAGCTATAGCTTTTCCAATCTTTTCCTTTCTCCAAAAACTTTTTCATTATTCGGCACCAGGCACTATTTTCCACCTGAACGGTTCAGAAAAAACAGTGTCTACCGGTTATTTATTACAACCAGCAAAATATTGTCGCCTAGGATATTTTTGCTCACAGTGGCAACGTCGTATGAAAATGGGCGAAGATTCCAGTGAATGTTTTACTTTTTATCATGCCTATCAGTTAACCTCTTCGGTGTGTTTTGGTTAATTGCTTATAATTATTTCACAGACTCACCAGACTCACAGAAGTCCACTTTTTATACTACTGATTAGTTTTTTACGTTATTTTGCACTCTAACTAACTTTGATTGTTTATTTCTCGTTTTAACTCTCAATAAATAGGGTTAATTACAGCCGAAATAACAGACGTATTTATCTAATAAATCTTAGTGAAATTATAATGATAATTGAAATTAAATCTACTCAGATTACATCTCAGACAGGGTTACATACGTGGTCTTAAAATTAGGTCCAGAAACTAAAACAAAGTTCGTGCAAGTTTATGCTTTAACTGAAAAGGCAACCGATGAGGAAATAAATACTTTTTACTAAGATCTTAAAAAAGCTATAGACAACAACAAATAATCCAAAATAATAATAATGGGAAACTTTAACGCCAAAATTGAAAGTGAGATTGAAGACTCTGCATGGAATTTCTGGAACAAGAAAACATGTATGTTATGAATACCTTTTACAAAAAGAAACCTAACAGAAAGTGAACTTTGACATGGGTCGCACCTAACGGAACTACCAAAAATAAAATAGACTATTTTCTCTCAAACAACAAAGGAATATTTGAAGAGATCACAACCATAAACAACGTATCAACGGGTAATAACCATCGTATAGTCAGAGCACAAATAAATATTAACATGAAAGAAGAGAGAAATAGGATTTAAAAAAAAAAACAACGAGGATAGATGCCTTTAAACAAAAACATATGTAGAGCAATTTCGAGAGGTCTTAGCGGATAAGTTCGATTTTGATCCTTCACATAATCAAGATCAAATTGAACGAGATTATCAAAAACATAAATAAAAGCTTACTTTTTCGCAGCCCAACAACAGGTAGCAAAGAAAATAAGAACTAAAGAAGACAAAATAAGCAATGAATCATAATGACGTAAGAAGACAACTACTAGCGCAAAACAAACGCTATAACCCAAGAATACAGAGAACTTAATAAAACAATTAAGAAAGGAACTAAAAACGCGACATACAAAAATAGAACGAGACCCTTAATATAGAGCGAGTCATTATAAACAACCTGCACTGGGAGTTCAGAAAATCAACAAAATTAAATGCGCCAATAATAAGGAAAAGAAGGACAAATATAAAATAACAAATATTGTCGAAGACCTTTACACATCCTTGCACAGCTCGCAAAGGCCAGCCAAGTGAAAACAACAAAGGAGAACGTCAAAAGAAAAATAAAAACTTGGGATCAGAAGTACTAACCAAATATAAAGTGATTCGAAATAAAAAGAGCTTTAAAAGAGCTAAAAAATAATAAAGCTTCAGGACACGACGGTATAATTACCGAGCTCTTGAGAACAAGCAAGACATTAACAATCCCCGTACTAACAGAGCTATTTAATACATGTCTCCATAATAGCAAGATCTTGAATCCTACAAAATGGACAATTACCAACCTGTTGAACAAGGTGGCTTTCGCAAAGGATATAGTACATCAGACCATCTGCTGACAATGAGATCATTGATAAGAGAAGGCAAATGAGTACCAACTACACGTATTTATTGCCTTCGTCGACTATGAAAAGGCGTTTGGTAGTATCGAGATGTGGCCCCATAGAAGAAGCTATTAATAATTGAAGAATATATTCGACATGTAGGCAATTCATACATAATATATAAGGTTCCTTTTGATAATTAGTAACACAACTGAGTTTCTAAAATTAAAAATTTATTAAAACATATTCTATTTACATTATTTACACAAAATTTTACCTGAAATTAAAGAAACGATATTTAATGTCACTAACTATGGATGTTTTAATATTCCTATCCTAAGCACAAATAATCTCTGACAAGGTGACAAGTTTTTTTAAATATAAAGATGACAGAAGTGGTTGTGTCTAATATTCCAGATAATGTGCTCCGTAGAGCGCGGCAATATTTGAATGATGAAATTATAATTTCATTACCAACCGGTTGAACAGCTGGCTTTCGCAAAGGATATAGTACATCAACCATCTGCTGACAATGAGATCATTGATAGATAAGGCAAATGAATACCAACTACCCGTATTTATTGCCTTCGTCGACTATGAAAAGGCGTTTGGTAGTATCGAGAGTGGGCCATAGAAGAAGCTATTAATAACTGTAGAGTATATTCGAGATGTAGACAATATATATGAAAATTTAACTATGATAGAACAACTAGAAGAAAATACAAATCTCATCCCCATTAAGAGAGGAGTGAGACAAGGAGACGTAATATCGCCAAAGCCTTTTAAACCTAGCGCTAGAAGACGTCTTTTAAAACTACAAATTGGTTAACCTAATGACATTAACTTTAATGACAACGAGTTAAACCACCCCAGATTCGCAGACGACATAGTGATTATAGCGAGCACATTTGAGGAACTGCAAATTAGGATGGGGAAACTAGCAGGCCGTTCCCAATACGTCGCCTAAAAATAAATATAAAAAAAAACAAAAATAATGACAAACACAGATGACCCCAGACGTATAACTATAAACAGCAGTAAAATAGACCAAGTCCAGGAATATATCTATTTAGGTCAAATTCTGAAACTTGACAAAGAGAACCAAAGTGCGGAAATTACTAGAAGAGCAAGACTAGCATGGGCAGGATTTAAACAACTTGGTTGGATACTTAAAAACCGCAAAATACCCCAATACTTTGAGGAGCAAAGTGTTTAACCAATGCAATCCTTCCTATCATGACATATGGATGCAAACTTGGACCCTAACCAAGGCAAACAATGAATAAACTAGCCACAACAGAAAGAACAATGGAAAGAGCAATGTTAGGTATACGACTGTCAGATAAAAAGAGAACGACTGGGTAAAATCAAAACCACAAGTCGAGGACAATAACAATAAAAATTTTGCCAAACTTAAATGGAGCTTCGCGGGCCACCACTGCTACACAAAAAGACTAACGTTGGAATACTACAATACAACATTAGAGACCTTACGAAAGTAAACGACCAAGAGGAAGATCACAGATGCGATAGGTTCATGACATTAAAAGAATAGCCAGAACAAAATGGAAATATTTTGCTCAGGATAGAGACCGATGGAAGGAGTTGGGAGAGGCCTATGTCAAAACATGGACGATATAAGGCGAAGAAGAAGAAGTCAAATCTAATGAAAATCTGCAATACTTTAATATATTTAAATTGTATTTAATTTAATATGTATTTTTTATAAAGGTCTGTAAATATAAGTTATTCCTCTTTTAAAAAGAAAAACATGGGATTTATAAAATACCGGATTTTTATTTTTAATGAAACCGCAAATACCAACCGGCAGTAACAAACACCAAACGTCCAGCATCATTTATATCAACAGTTGATCCGGATCTTTTCATTTCTAATGCAAGAAATCCTCTCAACTAATTTATCCTTGGGGATTATCGGTGAACCAGTTTAGAACACGAGCATTACCTGGTTTTTCTTATTTTCTCCCATTTTTCCTGCCTGACCACCACTTTGAATTGATGTTTTACGTTTTACGTGACATCCTTTCAGAAATAGCCTCCCGGTTTTCGAAGAATTTTCTTTCTCTTGATGTCGAGGGACGGGAGATCAATGGATTTTTTTATAAATGGAACAAATTGAGAATGAAGGAAAAGGAAATGGTAATGTCGATGGAGTTATATTATGGAATTAACCTTCCCGTCTCTTAATGTTAAGCGCCAGAGAATTAGGTTATTGCGTCAAATGGAAACATCTGCTATCTTCGGATAAAATTAAAGAGGGTGAAGCGATATAAAATTTCCCAAAATTTAGTAGGTATAAGTTAAATTATTTGGTATAAAATATCTTTAAATTTTGATTATACTTGTGATTTTTAAAGAGGTACGAATATTTTAGTATTTAAATTGTAAAAATTTAATTAAATCTGGTAAAAATCAAACTAAAAACAAAATGTGTGACCAATTTCGTACCAGCCTCGGATAGAATAGTATTACCCCAAATAAATACTCAACAATTTAAAACTAACATACAGAAACTTAAATAAACACGAAATTTAATATATAATAGGCTATTTCAATGCAAAAATTTAGAAAGGTCAACGATGTCAGACTGTAGGTCCTTAATGGTTTAGGTCAACCTAACGATGGAGGACAGAGATTGTATTATTTTGTAAAGAAAACGATATTGTTTAGTAATTAAACTTGAGAAGTCGCTGGTTTAAATTATATTGAATAAATAATTATAACGAAAAAATGTTGATATTGTTGATACATAAAATTGGTGAAAATAGCAATTATAAATTGTAAAAGTAGAAATAAATTTAAAATAAACTGGTTACTCATTATCAATGTTTTATACAAGAATAGACTTACCCTTTGGTTCTATTGATGAATTTGTACCAGGCTGAAGAGTCGGTCGTGGTAACGACGCTAGCGTCGCCGTCCCAAGGCTTAGCATGAGTAACCGTCCGGAACTATATGCGTGTCCGATCGATTGTTGTCTGACGAAGAAGTGCCAATTTTTGAGGGTTTGAGAACGTCTCCCGCACCACCACCCTCTGGTTGGATGGTCAATATCTCGTAGGCCGGGCATGCCATAAATCAACCACTTGTTTCGATCTTTGTATTTCTGACATAGAATACAAAGAAAAAAGTCCAATTCTGCGTACTTTAACATTATAAATGAGAGCCAGTTTAAGTTTTACGAACTCACAGGAAATAATATATTTCAAAAAGGTCTTTTAAAATACAGTACCAAATTAGATCACATTACAGTACCGTAACAGAAAAAATATTAACTGTAAAATTATGAGAATGAATTCGCGCATACTTTCTCAAACAGATATGGTAATTGCAAACACCTGGCAAAAACTACCCAAGCGACGACTATATACTTAAAAAGCCCCATTTGATCACGGCAATAACCCTAAGTCTTCAAATAATCAAATAGACTATATATTTGTACATGGGCGTTTCCGAAATGCTGTCAAAATTGTCTACATTTCTTGGGGCAGATATTGGATCTGATCATCAACCACTTGCAGATATTAAACTAAGGTTAAAACGAATTCAGCGACAAAAACCAAAAACCAATGTACTTAACTTTGACGATATATTAGATAAAAAAAACATTACAAAGAATTTAACAATAAAATAAAAAACATCGCAGAACAACTAAAAGATCCAGAAGAACTATGGAGTGAATTTAAAAACCAAGTTAACGAAATCTGAAATTAACATATTTAGAAAGCGAGTTCCCTCTGTACTCGTTGACAATAATAACACAATTATTGTAAATTAGCATGAAATAAGAAAATAATGGAAGCTGTATATATCAGAGTTTTTTGAAGATGACAGGAGTAATATTGCCGAATTGTACCAAAACTGTACTGACAGTTTGACAATTACATAAATTATAAAGGATTAACTTTTAAAAGAATTACAACATAAGTCAAGTCTTTTGATGACTTGCCCTTTGCTTTCATCTTTGCTACCTTGTAATTATCCTCATCTTCCATTACACCTTACCAGCCTCTTTATTTGATTTAACTTTTGTTGCACTTCATTGTATCACCACCAAGTTTCTTTTTCCCTAGGAAGCTCTTTACAAGATGTTTTTATTCGCATTTCCTTTACCATTCGTATCACAACTATGTTGTTGGCTTCCCACCAATTTTTTACTGTATCTCTCTACTCATCCTCTTTTAGCGTTCTACTTTTTAGAAACTTTTATCAAATTGTTATTCCCTAACTTTCCCCACTTTTACTTTTTGATGCACTAATTGCTTTTTTTTCTGCTTAAACCTTTATCCCCGTATTCACTGTCATCAATCAGTGTTAAAACCTTCGATACACGGGTGATATTTTGATACATGTAAAAACGGGTTGGATCTGAGAAGCTCAAAAATTAAACTAGGAATTTTTATGTTTAATTTTGTAACAACAGGTTTACGTTGCATATATTTGAACTACTACTAAAGACAACTTACATACATTAAAAAAATATAAACTTGTATTTTAATACTAAAACTAAAAATATTAAAGAAATTACGTACTACAATATGGCCGATGTTTAAAAAACACCTTGTATATAACTTATTCGGTCATTTTATCAATGCATATTCGACAAACAGGTACGGTATGTTCCAAGCAAATATTTTTTTTTACAATATTGATACATGTCTCGAGTTTTACGATCTCTACAAAAAACACAACACCCCTTTTATTTTGCAATTCCGAAGCTGATTGTAATGGTCCAATACCAATGAGTTTAGCAGCAAGCTCTCTTATATCTCTTGCTAAATGAGGAGATTGAGCTTTTTCTTTTATATTGTCTATTACTAACTGAAGCCCTAGTTCTTTTAAAAAAAGTCTTCTTTTGCTTGTTTTTAGATCCGTGTTGTGAGTTCTCTGCATCACAAATGAATTTATTGCAGCAACATCAAGAAATCCATAAAAGATGACCATGAGCCAACGTTTTGTATTTCTTGCGACAGTATAGGAACCTCGAAGTTGACCAACCGTGTCCAAACCACTTTTCGCAGAGTTATAGAACGTTATTATTTCAGGTTAACTTTCGTCACCCGTTGTCAAATCGATTTGTTATCATGGTGTAGGTTGACAAAAGTACATGTTTTTTTTGGTTTTGGTATATAGGACAATATCGTCATAACTTTGGTAAACATAAACATAGTTGATTTTGGCGGTCTACTGTTCAATAAAAATTCGGTTGGGATATGCCTTTTGTTTTTCTGTAGGGTGCCTACAATACATTGACTATGATCTGTCAGTAATTTTTGTACGACTTCAATTGATGTAAACCAATTGACCATTGTGACATTCCGGTTGGATTGGAGATTGGTTTGCAAAGTCGCTCAACCACATCTTAGGCTGCAGAACTGATAGAATATGGACCTGGTGGTTCTGTACCGGCATAGGTTTCTAATTAAAGTATAGAAAGTGCGAAAATCCACCAAAGAATATTCCTTTAAACCGTATTGGTTTGGTTTGTTTGGAAGGTATTCTAAAACTATAGCGACCTCTAAAGCCTAAACGCATCTCATCGATAGTGACATATTGGATAATGGTATATTTTTAAAAATTTTCAACTACATCCTCGAATACAACTATAACTGATGCAAGTTTGTATACTTGTTTACTTTCTTTCCTTGTACGAATATCATCTAGGCGTAAGCACTTCATAAGAAATCTAAATCTGCGAAGAGCCATTGTTGCCGGAAATATGTCAATGTCCGTACCATTTTTTTCCCAAAACTCGTGGAGATAGAATTAAAGTTCTATCTCCACGGTAAACTCCAGCTAAGTAAAGCAGGCCAATCAAAGCTTTTAGTTCAGATATATTTGTTAGCCTCGCATCGAAACTGTCTTTACATCTCACGGACACATGCTCGATATATACATTAGTACATTCAACAATATGTTTTATCATTTTGTCATTAAAAAACAGTTTTCAGAATTTCTTTTTAGTTGTGCAACTTTTCGCTACATAAATAACTCCAGGAAGTTTTGTGATGATATTTTCTCGTCTAGTTCTAACATTTTGTGTCCGCATGTCTTATTTTATTTTATTTTATTTTATTTTATTTTTGGTATTGTAATAAAGGTTTTGGTTTGCCCATCTTATATAATACATTCTTGTAAGTTTAGTACGGTATCTAATAAATCGAATTCAGACTCTGAGTTATGATTACCATCTTTATTTTCTAATTTTTCAACAAGAGACTCATCTATCATCAGAATCTAAAATTTCATAATGTTCTTCCTCGTCGGTTGCAACTTCCTCGTAGAGACATTTCAAAGCTTTTGCCTCTCCCTCGTAAGAATACGTTATTTTTACTATGCTCTAAAAACAATGAACTGCAAATTGAGTTTTGTACTTTCCTAAAAAATACTTATATTAAGGAACGGATTGGGTCTTAAAGAACGAAAACAGATATAACATCGACACTATCGCTTCAATACGTGTTAATAACTGAAGGATTATAGCTGGCCATGCCGTCTCGATAGGTACCTAGACCGCCAGGACAGTACTTAGACTCGCTGACCAAATAGAGATATTAGAAAAACTGAATGGTCCCGACAGACCCCACCTGTGCACTGCAGGGTTGAATAGTTACTTACTTACCCTTTTTTTACAGTTAGTAACCTTTTTCAACTGGTTTTTTCTACCATTATGAACTATAATAATCATCTAGTTTATATTAAGATGAACCACCTAAAAAATAGTAAAACATTTTTGTCCTGTTATTAAATTTATTAAACGATAAAAATTATTTGAATTATGAAAACTGAATGATTACAAAGAAGGTCAATCGGAAGCGCTGAAAATGTACAACGACCAGATCCCGATAATTTGATAAAATTTTCACCTTGATGTGATTTTCACGGTTGCGGCTGTCCCCGGAAATTTCATCCAGTAATGTCGTCACCAAATTAATTAGCATTCAATTTCCGCCGCACGAAGTCGCTATAGTGTGACATCTCGTCTTTAACCAAGTTCAGTCGATGCCAAAACGGATTGATTCATAAAACGGAAATCGATTTCTGTAAAGTGCTAACAGTTCTTTTGTATTGATGATTTGGAAAGTTCGTCGAAGTAAATAGAATTAAAAGGTGGGAAAGTAAACTTAACTGTTAACTCGAAACTGGTTAAACTCTGCGTTAAGAACGTAAAGGCGACGTGCAGGTAGGGCCAATTCATCTCAAAATGCTGATACTATATATAAAATATATTCAACATATATATATATATATATATATATATATAATATATATATATATATATATATAATATATATATAATATAGAAAAGAAATTTAATCTTTGCAGATAAGTTAAATAGTAAACTCTTAAATATTGGGGAAATCTGCAAAAAAAAAACTCTAATGTGTATCAATTATTTCACCTAACGTTTTCGCCAAAGAGAATTTTGGCTTCTTCAGGCTGAAAGAGAATAAATTATAATTAGCTACCATATATTATCTAATAAAAAACATTTACCTTACCGTAAAATTTTAGAAATGTCGAGTTATGATGTTAAAAAACTTTAGCTAGTAACAACATAGTGGTGTTTTTTTTGTTACTATGTGCAAAAAAGTTTATTTGTGAACGTTGGAAATGTATGGTAGCTTTGAACTTAAAACGCAAAGGTTTACCCAAGGACAACCGAAAAACCCAATGCAACTACATTTAAAGGAATAATTCTTTGAACTGTTTCGGCGCTTGCGTTCTATGAAAACAGAAGCTCACATTCAACTTTACAACAATTAAAAATTAAGTTATTGCCGACAATTCAAAGAATTACTTCCTTTAAATGTAGTTGCATTGGGTTTTTTCGGTTTTCCTTGGTAAACCTTCGCGTTTTAAGTTCAAAGCTACCATACATTTCCAAAGTTCACAAATAAACTTTTTTGCACATAGTAACAAAAAAACACCACTATGTTGTTACTAGCTAAAGTTTTTAACATCATAACTCGACATTTCTAAAAATTTCACGGTAAGGTAAATGTTTTTTATTAGATAATATATGGTAGCTAATTATAATTTATTCTCTTTCAGCCCTGAAGAAGCCAAATTCTCTTTGGCGAAAACGTTAGGTGAAATAATTGATACACATTAGAGTTTTTTTTGCAGATTTCCCAATATTTAGGAGTTTACTATATATATATATATTATATATATATATATATATATATATATATATATATTATATATATACAGTGTAGGAAAAGTTTATGGTCAGTATGGACCTTACGTGAGATGGAGTGAGAAACACCTGTTTAAAAAGAGAGAGGTATATTAGGTCTGCCCTTTATATCGCCGAACATGCATGCGTAGATATAATAAAAAAAGGGAAGTTCAACGTTGCTAAACTTATTGGTTTTATTTGACGTGTTGTATTTTAGCATTTGAACAATGTTCTAATAAAGATAATCAAATTTGGAAATCGGAAAATCGGAATCGTTTTATATAAATAAAAATTTATTAATGTTTTCGTATTTTAAGTACGATCTCCGAATTAAAAATATAAACATCAAAATAAGCTTATTTCAAAGTCACATGTGCCTTATTCCCAATATAAAATAATAAAAGTGCATATAATAACGCCACGTTAAAAAATCTTCATAGACAATTATTTGGCATCGTCTGTTTGGTCAAAGCACCTCATCAATGTAGGGTAACGAGTAGTAGAGGTGGGTGGTTGTAACTCGTTGATGATTTTATTGTTAAGAGCGTAGGCGCAAAATTGCGGGTCAATGCTTTTTAAATGCATTCATTTTTTCCGAATCCTGAAAAACTAATAAATATTTTTAAAAAATTTAAACGCAGATGAAACAATACCAATTATTACCGAGGGCCGAAAGTACCTAAAAAATGTTTTTAATGTATATTTGAATAAGTTACAGGGGTGAAAAAAAATTTAGTGTGATTTTTAATTTCAAATATCTCATTTAAAAAACTTTTTGTTTATTATAAGGGACTTTTGGCCCTCGGTAATAATGTAATCTTCATTCTGCATTAAAATTTTTTTTAAATATTTGTTAGTTTTCTCAGGATTCCAAAAAAAATGAATGCACAATAAAAGGGCCTTCTAAGAGCCCCTTCTTTTAATTCCAGGAAAATCCGCGAATCTCTAGAGATCCAAACAAATCCACATAATATCAATCGAGAGAAAGGATACTACTTGTCTCCCATCTGGAATCTCAGTCTAGAGCCGCCGCCCGGTCCCGCTACCAGGATGCAGCCACATGATTGGCCAGCGCGCGCTTCTTGACGTTCGCGCTACGGAGTGTGCCGATACGTCCCGACACGACAAGTCACCGCGTCTATAAATAGAGCGGTAGCGGAGTAATCGTCGGATTCACTCCCCTCCTCTCGACGCGTTAGTGTTCTGAGCTGTTGACGTGAATCCCTGTCCTGGCATTTGGTTTTCATCTCTGACTGCGTTCAGTAGTTGAGTTACTGTGACCAAATGCCCATCTTGGTAGTTAGTATTCGCCTCTGGTTGCGTTGAGTAACTGAGTTACCGTTGCTAACTACCCATCTTCCTGTCTTTTGATTTCTTTTTCTTTGTTCTCCTGAAGAAGCTACATACAATTGTAGCGAAACGTCGAGATGAACCCACTTTTGGGTCACTCACAAATGAAACGGTCCAAACCCGGAAGACGAATAAACTATAATTAATTCTAATTCTCTTTTTCTTGTTCAATCATACTGCTGAACATAAATAAATGTAAGTTGATATGCGTTATCATAATTCAAGATATTTACGAGCTGTTTTAAAAATTAATCTTTATTAAAGATTCCTTCCAGGGTAAAACATAATAAAAAAATCAGTAATTAAATTTGCAATGGTTTACATTGAAACTGCTAGTTTATTAAAAAATACACTCCTAGAACTAAATTACCCTTTGCATAATTAGCAAGTCCCGGCCCGTCTCTTGTATTACTTGATTAAACGAAGACCAAAAACGGAAGCTGTTCATTTTAGAGAAAGCTGAAATTTGGGATTTTGTACGATACAGGGGTAGCCGTAATACGGAGCATTAATTTTTAAGGGTAATTTGCATTTTTGACGATATTTTATGTATCTTTGTTTAGAATGAATAGTAAATAGTCCACAGTTTTGTGCTTTTGTAGCAAACAACAAAAATAGCTAATTAATAAATTAAACACTAAACAGAAAATAAAAATTATGACGTGAACAATAAAACCAATTGGCATAACTCATAAATGGCTCTCAAATTTACATAAATTCACTTATCTTATGAAATGGCTGGTCAGCAGGTCAGAATTCACCTAAGCGTCGCGGTGACGCAAAGGATAATCGAAGGATCTAGATTTAGGTCTGTTAGCTTTAGTTCTTCAGCTGTTTTTAATTTGCTTTGGTATTGTTCTTTATTCTCCTTTAATTTTTCTGGGTGGACTTTTTTCTTAGAGTGCACATATTGTCTTCGATCAGTGACGTCTTCGAAAATATTCTTTTGTTTGTTTAGTATGTAGTCAATTTCATTTTTAGTGTTCCAATCTGGCGACATCCACGTCCATTTACTATATGGATTCTTCTTGAAGAAAGAGTTTTTTCAAATAATTTGTTGTTTTCTGGATAGTTAACCAATAGATCTCCTCTTTTATTTCTTACTCCATGTCCAAATTCTACTTCTAGTTTTTTGCTTATTTTCGCATTAAAACTTATTATAATCGTGTAGGTAGTGTTTCGATACGTCATGGACTCTGATGTGTTTCATAGAATTCTTCCAGTTCTTCGTCTATGTAGTAGATGTTGGCGCATAAATCTGAATTATTTTAACGTGACCTTTTTGCTGATATTTATGATTAATAAAGCGATTTTTTCTGTTATTCCTACGTATTCCTCAATTTTATGAGCGTATTTTTTCGAAATCAAAAAACCAACTCCATCTAAAACCTTCGTTTTCTCTACCTTTAAAATAAAATATGTTTTCCAGACTCTAGCGAGATGCAGTTTTTACCTTTTCTTTTTAACCTTCGATATCCGATTATGTCCCATTGCAGGTGTTTAACTTCTTCCTCTAATTCATAGAGTTTCTCGTCTTTAGACAAAGATATTACATTGAAAGTTGAGATATAAATTTTGTTGTCTGTATTGACGAACTATTCTCTCCCCCAGATCCGATGAGTCTGACTTTATTAGATAAGGTGTAGAATTTGCCACAATGTGAACCACCTACCTGGGGACCAGTTCCGTTCGGATTTGTATTCGCCATTTGAGAAGGGAGGTGTTGACCATAAAACACCACGCTGGTCAGACGCGTGGTGATCGTATATTCAGCCGCCCACTCAGACGCTGTTCGTAGCCGTCCACTCTGGACTAGACGCTACTGAATTTATATTAACCCTAAAATCAGGGGTGCCACTTCCGCTATCCTCGCCGTACCGAAGATATCCTTCTCCGCCTTGAATTCCGTCGTGGTCTTCATCTGTGATCCGTGACAAGGACCCTGAGCAAGTACTAGTTTTCCCGGGTCAAGAAACACCTGGAATTTGTGGAGGGCAGGAAATGATTCATTCTCCCTGACAGTACTGTCTAAGGAGTTCCTACCCACTACCCTTATACGAATATACGGAGATACCCTATTCGATATTTGCAATGTTGCCAGATTTGTCGTTTCTCTTATACTATTAGTAACTTTGGTTTTTCAAATTCATTACCCTATATATTCAGTCATTATTGAATCTTCTATTGAATACGAGTTTAACCATATGTAACACTTACGATTTTTTGTAGTCTCGAAGGTCTTAAATACATAAAACAGAAATCTGGCAACGCCTAATTGTCTCAATAATTTTTTAATACCTACTATTTCAACTACACTAAAACATAACAATTATTAAATTACAATAATTTTTAACATAATGGTTACTTTATTAAGTGTTCAAAATGTGCTCCATTGGTAAGTTGACAGTACCTTAATTAATGGTAGAATGCGTTCTACCACATTTCTCCAAGATGGTCTAGAAATAATTGAGATTTATCGATAATGCTTTGCATTAGCTCTGCAGAACTTGCTTTAGTTTAGGTTTAGTTTTGTAAACTGACATTTTCAAGTATCCCAAAAAAAAATAATTCTTAGGATTGTAATCAGGTGGACGTGGAGGCAATTCCATTCTATCTCGTCTACCAATCCATCGTCCGGAAAATATCTCATCTAAATAACGCCGATCACTTACACAAAAATGAGCTAGAGCTCCATCTTGCTGAAAGCATATCTGATTAAAGTTGGCCCCAAACAAATTTCTCAGTGAAGGTACAATTTCATTTCTAAATAACATTTCGTAACCCATTTCACGCTATATATTCAATCATTATTGGAATTTATTATTCAATACAAGTTTACCCATATGTACAAAATATATAGATTTTAATCAATCTAAATATTTAAATATAGAATGCTATAACTTTGACATTTGTTCATCATTTACATTATTAACTAAAACTGACAGTAATTGTGTTTCGAAAAGTTTGTGCAAGATAAATTGCTTCTCCAAAGTATCACTTAACGAAAAAGAAGGAATTACTATTCTAATGAGAGGGTACGGTGACAGAAAAAGATCTTATTGTAAAGTAGCTAACTTGTTTAATGATAAAAATCCACTAGGAAACTAAGTTCCTGTAGCTGGCTGTATACCATATATCACAAAAAATTTATTTAAAATCCTTTATCAAATGTATATAATAAAATGCCCAAACGGGCTATCACAAAGATATTGCAAAACGTTTTCGGATTATTAAATCCATCATCAGTGCAAACGAGGTATACATGCTATGAGCCACCAAAATATATGGGTCCAAACCCTTTAAATGATATAAATTTACATTTGCTTTACATTATATGTGGTTACAAATTATGATGTTTAAGTTACCGTTGGAATTGGTAACATGGCGACGTATGACCCTAGATAGGCACATTTTACCTTTTACCAAGTTTTGCTTATATTTCTGAAAAAAAGGAAGTGAATTATATCATTGATATAAATAATATAACACTAAAAAAACGATACTGAATTAATTCAATATTTGCAAAATATTGAATTACTTAAAGAACAATATAAATGCAAAGTTACACAATGTCTACGTCCATGTGTAGTGAGACAAAAAAAAAGACGCGTGGAGGATAAATGCACCGGAACCCTATTACCAATGATAGACTTTTTCTGACTATGAATGGCAAGTGGAATAAATATAATAATAGTAATTGGTACAAGAATTGTCCTATTGGTATTAATACAATATCCAAATCGACAAAAATATCTGCAGAAAAGATAGGATTAGACACTAAAAAAGTGAAAATAACGAATCACTCTAATCGTGCCACTGCAGTAAGTCAGTTACTACAATCTGGCGTTAGTGAACAACAAGCTATGAAAATTACTGGATATGAAAGTTCAAACTCGATAAAACCGTATTTACATCTTAGTGCCGAACATCAACAGAACATAGTGAATACTTTTAGAAATACTCGTCCTACGGATTCGTGATGTTTTCAAGCAACTCAGTTTCGTTTAGTAGTAAATCGACAGTCTTATCGCGAAAATTAAATCACTAGTGGTATTACTATTGATAATTAGTCGTTTCCAGACTTTTGGGCGACTCTGTATAATTACAATTGATATTGTTTTTACATTTTCCTTGGTAATGTTTTATATTTTTTTAAAAATTGAAATAACGCCGTCAGTGAATAAATAAAGAGGAACCTTGTCCAAATAAAAAATAAAAACACTAATGGCAAGGACTAATATTAAACTAAACTGTGTAATCTATTTTTATTAAAAGTATTCATCTTACACTCGCCTGAAACTAATTAATTGAGCCTTTCTGCTTAATTTGCATAATTGGTGTAGTTACAACGTACAGCGCCTCGGAACTATGATGTTTTGTATAAAAGATAAAAAAAACATTTTCCAAGGTAAGCGGTAATACAATTTGGCCTTAACAAGAGAAAAAAATTTTAATTAGCATTTTTTAAAACTAGACTAGAGGATAATTAAATTCCAAAAGGCAATCTTTATAAAATTTGATATTGGTGGTAAAAAATATGTAAAAAGTGATTTTTAAACGACTTTGTCCATATTTTATAATGTATTTACCCATCTCTTGGGAATTCAATCAAAAAAATTATGGTAACGATTAATATTTTGACAGATTTAAACAATTTTTAATACTCGATGAAAAGTAAAATACTATGTTTATAAAGGATTCACCCACAATTGATATCATCATAAGAACACAAACAGCACCTACTGAACTTTTAAACAAAAAGCACGACTATTTAACCTACAAGATCAAGGCCAAATAAGTCAACTATCAGTTGAAAAACATAACCGCTAAACAAGTTTGGTTGGTACTTAAGCGTCGTTGTTTAAAACGAAAGAAGAAGAAAAAGAACGTTGTTCTAATAACAGCTATTTCAGAAAACTCAAGGTATTTATAGATAATAAGGCTATTACTAAGAATCTTTTGTTTATTACCCGATCCTATCGCATACATACCCAATAGTAAAGAGTAATAAAGTACACGACAAGGTTTCTCCAGCCGAAAATGAAGAGAATTAACCTCGATCCTGACAATTCTCCTGGCGCCATGCCAGATTTAAGTGGGAAAAAATCAGTAACTAATATAATATATACAGTAGGTAAAAGCCAAATGGAATAAATTCATTATTTAGGTTACTGTATATATTTATAAAAAATCCCGAAACACGTTAAATTTAAATTATAACTTGACATTCTTTAACGTAAAATGCAACCCTACCTTCAACCCCCTTAGAAGACAGGTACAATCCCTAATTTTTAAAATAGAAGTATAGGCTTGTGATATATCGTTTGAAAGGTCTTTTCATTCTCCATTCAAAAATTTTGTCACTTTCAAGTTTATTAAGATTAATTAAGATAAAATAAATTGAAATCATGTTGTTACCGAAATTCGCTAAAATATACTCAAAACTTATTTCCCGTTTAGGTCTTGATAATGACAAAGTGAACAAAAACAAGAGCCATGTGGTTTTTAGATGGTAACTATTAAAAAACTTTAAAGAATTTCCGTGGCAACGTTATTTTAACACGCATTAGTAAGTTGTTTTATTTAAGTTGTCATATTTTAATTTAAGTAAAAAGTTCGTTTAATTCAATTCTGAAAAATAGTTAGATTAACGGAAATGCATAAATAAAGAGTTTTACAACAGGAAGTAACTCACCTATTTCATGAGAAATTTCCTAATTTACCGCCTATATCCCAAGGAACAATAAGTAAAATAGAGAAGCGTTTCGCGAGTTTGGTCATGTAAGGCAGATAAAAAAAGCAGCTGCTAATGCACTGAGTGATGAACTCAAATTAGATGTGTTGCTTGAGTTTCAGGAAAATCCACATACATCGAGTAGACAGGTATCCACTACATTCAATGCTAGCCATACATCGATAGTAAACACATTAAAAGAAAATAAAATTGCATCCCTATAGGAGCTCACGGAAGACGATTATTATTAGGAGAACTTTTTTTTGTAAGCAAATGATGGACATGTTATATGACAATATTATCCAATTAGAAGACGTTCTGTTTTCTGATGAAAGTACTTTTTCACTTAACGGTCATGCTAATCGGCAGAATTGTCGCTACTGGGCCACGGAAAATCCTCACTGGATGAGAGAAGAACACACTAAATACCCTCAAAAGGTTAATGTTTGGACAGGGATTGTAGGAAATAATATCATTGGTCCCTTTTTCATTGAGGGCAACTTGAATGGCAACAATTATTTGGCACTACTTCAAAATGATGTCATTCCAACGTTGGCAAATGTATATCCTGATCCAGGAAACCCTCAAGTTCCAGAGAATACGATATGGTTACAGCAGAATAGAGCAATATCACATTACCAACTTAATGTCCGGCAGTACCTCGATACAATATTTCCCAATCGGTGGATAGGGAGGCGAGGATCGATTGAATGGCCAGCGCGATCAACTGATCTTACATTCTTAGATTTCTTTTTATGGGGATATGTGAAGAGCCATGTGTACAAAATTAACCTTCTGATTTAAATGACTTAAAAGAACGAAAAACGCTTGCGATTAGGTCGATCACGCCTGTTATGTTAAATAATGTTAAAAGACAGTTTCATTTGAGATTAGGAAGTTGCCAAGACGTTCGCGGTGAACATTTTGCACATCTACTTCATTAACATTCATAGTTATTTTTCGTGTTCTACATTGTATTACGTTTTGAATTACATTTTAGTTAATTACTATTTAACTGGGAATAAGCCACAATTAAAGATAAAAATACGTTTATTGACGTTTCAATTTCCACTTCGGAAATCGTTCTCAAAATAAAGATTTCCGAAGTGGAAATTGAAACGTCAATAAACGTATTTTTATCTTTAATTGTGGCTAATTCCCAGTTAAAGAGTAATTAATTTACAATGCCACAAGAAAATAGCTTCAGAACAATACATTTTAGTTTTTGATTGTATTGTAGCGAATTTCGGTAACCACATGATTTTAATTTATTTTATCTTAATTAATCTTAATAAACTTGAAAGCGACAACATTTTTAAATAGAGAAGGAAAAGACCTTTTAAACGATATATCACAACCCTATACTTCCTATTTTAAAAATTGGGGTTGTACCTGTCATTCTAAGGGGGTTGAAAGATAGGGGTTGCATTTTCACGTTAAAGAATGTCAAGTTATAATTTAAATTTGACGTGTTTCAGGATTTTTTTATAAATATGTACAGTAACCTAAATAATGAATTTATTCCATTTGGCTTTTACACACCGTATGATTCCGATCCGTTCGAAATATATGTACAGGAAAAAGACAAAAATATAGGAAATTTTTATATCTTAAGTATTGCTAAAACAATATTTAACCTTAACCTACAGCCAATTATTAAATTTAAACCGTAAAGGAAAACCGGTTAGGTGTTGTTTTTAAGATTTTAAATCAGCAAATCTATTTGTGAATGATACGAGATGGAAAGTTACATAGATGTCTTCATCCCAAATCACAATGTCAGTTGTAAGAGTGTAATAAAAAACATATGCAAAGAGATATCTAAAATGGAAATTAAAAATGCAATTGAAACAAAAGACTAAATAGGAGAATTCTTGAAGAGGCAAAACAAAAATCTATGTACCAACTAAAAGCACTGCCTAGAGAGATGCTTGTGTATGGATTGCCCATGAGAGTTATTCCATGTCAGCCCAGTCTTAATGTGTGGTAATTGCCTGTTATATGGTCACAGTAATAATCAATGCATGATGGGTTCCCAATAGGGAACCCAAAGTGCCAGAACTGTGGGAAAAATCAACACGGAGAGGCCTCGAATTATAAAATGTACTGGATACATTGCAAAAATCATGATCATATCTTTAAAGATAAAAAATGTAAAGAATTCCAATGACAAAAAGAAATAAAAGCTCTAATGTCTTTCTCTTCTTCTTAGGGTGCCTGTCCGCTCCGAACGTTGGCAATCATTCTGGCTATGATGACTTTGTTGGTTGCTATACGAAATCAATGAAGAAAATCTTCAAACGTTAACAATATTATTTAACAAAATATATACCACTGGAATCTTCCCAGAAGACTGGCTTAGATCGACATTTATACCTATCATCATCATCAATCAGCCAATCGCGTCCACTGCTGGACATAGGCCTACCTCAGTTCTTTCCAGTGTTCTCTACACTGGGCTGCTTGTAGCCAGTTTCCCCGCTACACGTTTAATGTCATCGGTCCATCTAGTCGGTGGTCGTCCTCGGCTTCTTTTATAATTTCTAGGCCTCCATTCCATAATACGTCTTGTCCACCGTCATCTTGTGTTCTGGCTAAGTGCCCTGCCCAGTTCCACTTAAGCGTCGTGGTTCTTTCGATGACGTCTTGAACTCCTGATCTTCGCCTGATTTGTTGGTTTGTTATGTGGTCTCAAAGGCTCACGTTCAGCATTGCACGTTCCATGGCTCGTTGTGTAACTCTAAGTTTATTCGCAGATTTTTGCGTGAGTGTTAAAGTCTCTGCTCCATAAGTTTGTACAGGTAAAACACATTGGTTATAAACCTTTCGCTTGAGACACATGGGAATTGAACTTTTTAGAATATGGCTTAATTTGCCAAATGCTGCCCATGTTAGACCTATTCGCCTCTGTATTTCATGTGTTTGATTGTCTCTGCTTATTTTGATTTCGTGTCCCAGATATTTGTAAGTGTCTGTTTGTTGTATGCTATTATTGTCAATAGTTATATTTCCAGTCATTACGAGATTTGTTATAATTTTAGTTTTTCTCAAAGTTTATCTTTAATCCTGCTCTTCCAGACATACTTTTAAGCGAATGCATCATAGAAACTGTATCATGTAAGTTATCTGCGATTAATACAACATCATCTGCAAACCTTAGGTGATTTAATCTTTCCTCCATCTATATTGATGCCCATATCTTGCCATTGAGTACCCATAAATGTTGACTCTAGAGCTGCCGTGAATAATTTTGGTGAAATATTGTCTCCTTGTCTATCTCCTCGACCTAAGCTGAATTTTTATGTGTCTTCGTGCAGTCGTATAATTGATGTAGCGTTCTGATAGATGTTTTTGATTAGTGTCGTGTACCTGTAATCTATTCGGCTTTGATTTAGGGCTTCCAGTATTGTTTCAAACTCTACAGAATCAAAAGCCTTCTCGTAATCGACAAATGCAAGAACCAGTGGTATGTTGTACTCGATGCACTTTTCTATTAAGATCTTTATGGCATGCAAATGGTCATTTGTGCCATATCCTGCCCTGAAGCCTGCCTGTTCTTGGGCTGATAGAAATCAAGTTTAGGTGTTAGCCTCTTTGTTAAGATTTTCATAAAGAGTTTGTACATATGTGTCAAGAGGCTGATGGGTCTATAATTTTCCTAATTTAGTAATATCGCCTTTTTTGTGTAACAAGACTATTACTGCATTGTTCCAGTCTTTTTGAATCGTACCCGCATGTAAGCATTTAGTAAACAGTTCTCTTACTGATTTTAATAAAATTTCTCCACCTGCTTTTATTGCCTCGATAACGAGTCCATCATCACCAGGCGATCGATGGTTCTTCATTTCCTTTAAAGCTGCTCTTACTTCTGACAACAGTAATGGGTAAAAGTATTTCCGATCCCTGATTTATGAGAGTCTTTACTAGTGTCGGGAAATTGTCTTGTGGTCTTTGGCTGGTATAGAGGTCTTTATAAAATTCTCTAGTTATTTTCAGAATGTTTTGTTTATCTGTTGTTGCCTTTCCGTCTTATCTCTCAGCTTGTATATTTCTTTTTTACTATGCGTAAGTTTTCTTTTCATTATCTTTAAACCTTTGTTCTCTTTATACCTATACCCAAGAAAAATAAAGCAAATAGATGCTCACAGTTCAGATTAATTAGCCTGATGAGCCATGTTCTAAAAATTTTACTTAAAATTCTACATTAACGAATATACAGAGAATGCGAAAGAAACCTGAGCGACAATTAATTTGGATTTCATATGAGGCTTGGTACAAGGAACGCATTATTTGGCCTCCAGATATTATTACAAAAATGTTCGCATTTCAACGAATGAAAAATTCCTAAAAAAGTCTACGTTATCGTTGGATATCCGATACCAATTTGTAAAAACGTTTATTTATTCCATATTTCTATATGGAGTGAAAACATGTACTCTCGGAATTACAAGTATGAGGCGTGTAGAAGCCTTTAAGATGTGAGTTTTTAAAGGATGTTAAAGATCTCTTGAATAGAGCACGTGACCAATAACAAGTTGCTAAGAAGAATGGGTACTGAAAGAGAACTCCTAAATATTGTAAAAAATAGGAAAACGAGTTATCTAGGACATATTTACAGAGGAGAAAAATACACCTTCCTACGACTTATAATAGAAGGAAAAGTGGAAGGAAAGAAGAGGTCCAGGAAGAAGAAAATGCTTCTAATTGAATAATGTAAGACACTGGACAGGCATGGACACACATTCGATACTAAAAACAGCTCAAGATAGAGAGCAATTTGCTGTAGTTATGGCCAACCTTCAGTAATGCAGAAGGCACCTTCAGAAGAAGAATTGTTTCTTTAAATCTTACCTTGTAAAATGCATAAAAGTAGCTCGTATCTGCCTTGACTTCTCATTATATGGCCCAAGTACTGCAACTTACGGCCCTTTACGATGTTGACCAAATTCTTCATTAGTGACTTTGTCTGTCCATGGTATCTTCAAGATACTTCTGTATGACCATAACTCAAAAGCCCCAAGTTTTGATTGAGTTTCCGCCTTTAATGTCTACGTTTCTACTCCATACAGAAGTACTGAGTACACATAACATTTAGAGGCAGTATTATTTTTATTTCTAGGCTGAGGTTATGACTCTTGAACACAGAACTCATAATCAAGAATGCACTCTTTGCCTTTCCGATACGACATTTAATCTCTTGGGTATTGATTCACGATTGATGATAATTCCCAAGTAGTTATATTGTGAGACTCGTTCAATTCTCATTTGGTTCACATACAGATTTGGTCCAGTCATGTTTTTCTTGATGATAATCATTAGCTTGATTTTGCTGGTGTTTATATCCAGTCCATATTTTCTGCATGTTATTTTGTTCATTAAGTTTTGCAGCCCTTCTATGGTATTGAAAAACACTATTCTATCATCTGCATAGGAAGAGGAAAAAAGGGAAGAAGAAATAAGTTTGGTTATAAAAACGTCACACTATTTTAAAATAATCTTTTTTAAAAACGATTTGCGGAGTGGAATTCGAAACGTCAAACGTCCACTAAGGAACTTTTGCCATTTATTAACCTATTATTTTAATCTGTTAGTTTACAAATAACTATGCAATACCAAATTAATATTATCTATGTTTAACAATAATATTATAATATAAATTTTATTATAAAATGTATTTTGAACTAAATATTTGGTGGATGCACCAGATTTGTTATTAATATTAAGTAGAGATCATATAGATATTTTGCTAACAAGCCTTTCATGGAATGATTTAATTTTCATCTAATAAATATTCATGCAATCATTGTTTGCCATAAATTAATGTTTTAACATGGAAACCTAATAGCCCTGTTTTTGTCGCTTTTCATTTATAAAATATCGTAATACTAGTATCATATTACCGCTTAAAATATTAGTATAATTAAATATTTGTTAACGAGGAAATCAATAATATTATTACAAAATTTTTGGTGGCAGAAATATCTTTGGCTAAACCACTTAATAATTATCTTACGCACACTTAGAGGGTATCTTCTTAAATATTTAAAAAGTGGAGATAATATTATATGATAAAAATTTCAAATAAATCAAAGTCATATAATAATTGAGGGGGTTAGAAGTAAAAGGGTTTAAGTGCACTTTTGTAAAAATATAATATTCGAAGTACAGATTCGCATACTTAAATTGTATTATAACTTAGTGGTAAAACGATTCAAGCATATTTCGCTCCTACAGTCGCCATATATCGCCATTACATTTAATTTAATGTTTTAAACAACAAGTTAGGAAAATTAAGGGAACTTAATGCATATAAGGTATTATTATATCTTTTATCTAATTAAAGTTTTTTTTTATGTTCTTTGGGTGGTGTTTTATTGAAAGTTTTCCCCTAGGCAAAATTCCTATTCCAAGACAAATGCCTAAATCCACCGCCGCCACGCACCAGCACTAGGGTAATCTATAAAATTCAATATTTCGTATTTGTTGCAGAAGAATATTATCCTTTCCAAACCCATGACGATTCAGACTATATAGTGGATAAAGAAGAACTGGCAAAAATATTACTTCTGAAACAACAAAGCTAGACTTCATAATTTGGAAATACAACATAGCAAAGAAAATGCGAACTGAAAGAAAAACCTTTGTTGGAAGAAAAAAATGACCCTCAGAAAGGCAGAGAACTAAAAGTCTATAACCATGTATATCGATTTCATTGCGATGAGAACATTAATAGAACGAAAAGACGCAAAATATTCCAAACGTTTTGTGAATTACCTTCATACAATCTGCAAACAGCGTTTCTCTTCGCCTGTACAAAAAAGGTTGACCTAGCATAACATAACAAAGAAGCTTCTAACAAGAAAAACTAGAGCACAATAATAACTCTGCTTAAAAAACGTGTCTGCAAAACGTTTTTCTTACGCACTTTTGATATTTCTGTGCGCCGATTTCAGGTTGTTTGTTTAAAAATATCAAAGTTTGGAATGAGTGGACCAGATAAACTAGGAAAGAAGGAACCCCCAAACAAAATTAAACAGTCATCCAAAAATATGGTGATTTCGCACATTAAGATATTTTCAAAGTATCAGAGCCATTATTCGAGAAAAGACAAGCTTCAATACTAAATACCTTCCAGGCAGTTTAAATATTCATAAGAGTATAGTCTATATAAGGAATTTTGTAATGAATAACATGAAGAACCTGTAAAAGAATCATACTAACGATTTATTTTTTGAAACAGAGTTCAATTTCAAATTTCATAAGCCTTATAGTAAAACATGTAGTCGCTCTAACAATTTTTAGAGTTCTGAAGCTATTTTCTTGTGGCATTGTAAATTAATTACTATTTAACTGGGAATAAGCCACAATTAAAGATAAAAATACGTTTATTGACGTTTCAATTTCCACTTCGGAAATCGTTCTCAAAATACAAACAGTAAATTAAACAAATTTTGTTTTTTGTTACATAGTGAAAAATTCTTCTAATAATTTAATTTTATTTGACTCATTTATATTGACAATTCATACATACATTATGCATTTTAAAGTAGCCGACTTTATTCTGACGGATATTCTCAATTTAAAGTTGATTTCATGTAATCGAATGAACTATCTTATAAGTAAAGTCGTCCCAGGAGCGCAATTCAACAATATTGGCAATATTATTTTAAGTCGGCTGCTTTAAAATGCATAATGTATGTCTGAATTGTTAATATAAATGAGTCAAATAAAATTAAATTATTAGAAGAACTTTTCACTATGTAACAAAAAAACAAAATTTGTTTAATTTACTGTTTGTATGATTTCCGAAGTGAAAATTGAAACGTCAATAAACGTATTTTTATCTTTAATTGAGGCTTATTCCCAGTTAAATAGTAATTAATTTTTAGAGCTTGATAAAATATTCTGAAAATGAGTAAACCATTTCAAACGCTAAACGGGATTTAGAACTACATTAAAGACAACCTAAAAAGCAAACGATTATAAAGCATTATATTTTTAGCATTATATTATTTAGCATTATATTATATATTTTGTACATACAACTTATTTACTGGACAAAGTCACATGTTTCTATAGAATGTTACAATTGCAGCAAGAGGTTCACAGAAAATAGGCTTATATCTGATAAAATTTATCAGGTGTTTACCACCAAGGAAACAAAGATAGTTGCATATAGTGAGTCTTGTGAAGGGCAGAATAAAAAAAATATCTACAAACTGTTCTTCTTGGTCTTTCAAGTTACTCATATCACTGAGATCCATCACAAGTTTCTGGAACCTGGTCGCACTTATATGGTCGCAGTTGTGATTTAATTGAAAAGAAGAAATGAACAAATTCCTCAAGTTTTGTACCAGTAGATACGAAACGTGCAAAATACATCCACAAAGTTTGTGGTTTACAACATGACGACAGAAGATTTTTACTCATTTTCGATCCTACATAAAATAATGAAAGATCCCAAAAAGGATGCCGTTGGTCAAAGAATACAATGACGCAGTATTTTCTCGTTGGCATATTTTAAGATAGAAAAACTGGCTTTCAGGTACAAGCCTACTTTAAACCATAATATTAAGTTTTGGATGTGTGTGTACTATGGGAAAAGTATAAAGTGGACGTCCATTTTTTCAGCTCTCCAAATTAAACCCAATTATCGACACGATGTTACCAATTAAGGATGCCAAATATAAAAATCTGCTCTATAAAAAGTCTCTTGGACTTCATTTTCATATGTCACCACTCCTTTTACCGAAATTTGAAACATACTAAACATCAACGGCAGATGCAAAATTGGAATCAGCAGAATCGGCCGCCAGCTGATCGGTAACTGTCGGATTACGAATGATACTGTACTTAAAAGTTTAATAAAGTTTAGTTGAAGACTTAAAAAATGATAAGTTATAGCTAACATATAGCTGCACTTGAACCGTTTTACCAGAAACATTTATAAACACCATGTCCCGATTCAAGTACATTTTTTTAATAATAAAAAAAAGGAAATATATAGTAAAAGTAATAATATACTCTTATATTTTTATCATTTTATAGAACATTCTGCACTAGAAATATTTTAGTTTCATTACAACTAGAACTTATAAAACTCAAACACCTTTGACGCTGATTATTTCAGAACTATCAAACTGCACTAAAACTCTTTTACGTCTGACCGCCACAATTATAAGAGTAATATAGTGAATATTACGTGCTTGGTAGTCCCATGGCTTGCTTTACTACTTTTCTTTATTATGTTTTCATTTTTACTGTTTTTTAGTTAATATTTTTGCACAACAAACAAACAAACAAGTCAATTTTATCGTTTTTTTTTGTCTGCCATTTTTTGAAATGATAATTTACGGTTTTTAAATAAGTGATGAATTCGACCGTTACTTGATGAACATTCATCTTATATAGCAATAAAACAGTGTTAACTTTGTTTTCAAAACTTCCACAACATTTATTATAATGTCTTATTACTACAGGTGTTTCAGCAGAGTGCCCTTTTCAAGTGTTATATTTTTGGTATGTGTTTACACTTTATAGTCTTTAACTGAATACGTTGAGGATGGGAGATTTGTTTGTCTTAAGGTGGTCATTCAGAAATGTTTTTGTCTGTTATTTTAACTTTTTAATTTTTATAGATTCTAATAAGGATAGCTTAATTTTGGATGTGAATTTTCGATTTGAAATATGTCATTAAAAAATGATTATGATCTAGAAAGTAAAGTGCGTATGTAAAATCTGTTTTTCCATTAATAAAAGCCCTTTTATGTTTTGCTATACGTTTGTTAAAAGTTCTACCAATTTGACCGATGTAAGATTTTAGGCAGTCGCCACATTTATGCCACATGTATAACACTATACAACACTGTGTAAGTGCTTAATATTTTGTTACTTCTTTCTTTTTGTGTTTTGCTATTCTTATTGATATCGTGCCTGTATATATATATATATATATATATATATATATATATATATTATATATAATATATATTCGAGCAGAAGGTACTGGGGTTTTTCTCTGGTGGTCGAAATTAAAAACATTAGTATTTGTATTTTGAGAACGATTTCCGAAGTGGAAATTGAAACATCAATAAACTTACTTTAACCTTTACTTGTGGCTTATTCCAATTTAAATAGTAATAACTTTAAAACTTTATTATTTGTATCTACGTAACATGCTATGGTAGGCTGTTAAAGTTTTAAGGCCACTAGTACAAATGGACTACCTTTTACTTTCATTCTCTAATAACAAAGGATAATCAGGAACTTAAGTTTTCTTTGACTTCTTATATAGAATCGGTTAATTTTTTGTTTAGGAAATTTAACTCTTTAATTTATTATCAAACTAGTCAAAAATAATTACTAAAATATAAAAAAATATTATGTTTTGTGGCATCCTGTATAAATAGTCTAAAACACAATTGCCTAAATTAATAAATCACATCATCCTATTGTAATCAAAGATAACTATCTTGTTTATATAATTTTGAACACTAATGGGCTAGAAAGCTATTTCCGTCTACAGTTTTTACCCCACCTATTTATCATCAATAACAAAAAGTCAGCCTTAGCAAGAAAAGTCATTAGTTGTAGTATAGTTCCTCGCCGCATCAATCACCTTTAGTCTGTCAAAAGATTTTTTCTAGTGTTTGAATTGTTCGCTGTTTAGTTTTAGATAGGCGCATTTAAAATATTTCGATTTATATTATTAAAAAAAAATAATATTAACAATGTTGATTTAATTCTTAAAAGCTAAATTATGTTTCAAAATATTTACTATCACAGTTTTTATTATAAAGCCGATAATCTCCAGTTAGTAACTATATAATCTAGTGACACAAAATTTAAAAATTATTTTATTAGTCGACGAAACAAAGCAATGAACCTTCGAAAATTGGCGCAGTAAGACGGATTAAGATAAAGTTGGTTGCATTCGATTCGTAATAGCTTCAGGAAATTAAGTATTTTTCGTTCAAAGCGTCTGAGCTTTTCTTCGTTTGCTTTGGTCATGGTCCAAGTTTCGCATCCGTATGTTATTACAGGTCTGACAATGGATTTATAGATTTTGATCTTTGAACTTCTTGTGAGATTTTTTGATTTTATGAGCTTATCCAGTGCAAATAGGCAGCGGTTTGCAGATTGGATTCTGTCTTTTATTTCTTCAGTGACATCGTTGTCAGCTGTGATTACGGCATCAATATACTTAAAACGTTGTACTCTTTCGAAATTGAAGGTGTTGACCGTCACATTTTGTCCTATTCTGTCTCTTCGTGTCGTTCTATTTATACACATATATTTCGTCTTCTCTTTACTACTCTTCAGCCCTACGTCACTTGTTGAAAATGTCTTTCGTCGATAGGATGGAGTCTCCAACGAGATCTATCTATGTCATCTGCATATTCGAGTAACAGCTTGGGACCCTGAACCGATAGCAATTCTATTTTTATTTCGGCCGACCTCATAGCTTTCTCTAATACAAGGTTAAAAAGTAGTGGAGATAACGCATCACCTTATTTAATTCCACTGTTGATTTCAAAGCTTACTTACTTACTCCGTGGCGTTACAACCCTTCGTGGGTTTTAGCCGACTCGACAACATGCCTCCACTGTTTTCTGTCTTGAGCAACCTCCATCCAATTCTCCACGCCCATAGTGCTTAGGTCTCCTGCTATATTATCTCGCCACCGGAGACGAGGGCGTCCGCGTGGTCTCCTTCCAGTTGGGACTTCCTGCCACACCAGTCTTACTGTTCGTTCGTCAGAATGTCTTCTGAGGTGTCCTGCCCATTGGAGTCTTCTGGACTTTATTTCTTTTATGATGTTGGCGTCTGGGTAAAGTTCTTCAAGCTCTTTATTAGTTCTTATCCTATATTGTCCTGATGTTTCATCAAGCACCGGCCAAAGATCTTCCTTAGGATTTTTCTTTCCCAAACACGTAGTCTCTCTTCATTTGCCTTTGTCATCGTCCACGTTTCGCTTCCATACATCACAACGGGCCGTATGATTGTTTTATAGACCTGTATCTTCGTACGTCGTGTTAGTTGTTTTGATTTTATAAGGTTTTGGAGGGCAAAAATACATCTGTTGCCGGCCTGAATCCTGTTGTTTATTTCTTGTGATCCGTTATTGTCTTCAGTTATTGTTGTTCCAAGATACTTGAATTCCCTAACGCGCTCAAAGTTAAAGTCATCGATGGTAATGTTCTGACCGATTCTGTCTCTGCTTTGGTTATTGCGGCTCATATACATATATTTCGTCTTGTTTTCGTTGATTTGGAGCCCCATCTTCTCTGCTTCCTTCTCAAACCTTACGAAAGTCTCCTTCATCCTTAATCGCGTGTTTCCTATTAGATCTATATCGTCTGCAAATGCCAGTAGTAAGTTTGGTCCTTCTCGATGAAATACTGTATTCGGTTTTTCGATTCTTGCACTTCTGATTATGTGCTCCAGAGCTAAGTTGAAGAGTTGTGGTGAAAGTGCATCTCCCTGTTTTAGTCCATTGTTTATTTCAAATGTCTCCGAGTATTGTTGTCCAACTCTCACCTTACATCGTAACCGTTCCATACACATCCGTATCAACCGGACTAGTTTTTTTGGAAAGCCAAGTTCCTGCATCGCTGTCCACAGTCTGTCCCTACATACTCTATCAAATGCTTGTTTAAAATCTATGAACATCTGATGAAGCTCACGATCAAACTCCCAGCATTTTTCCATTATCTGTTTTATTGTGAATATCTGGTCAATTGTAGAGCGGCCCGGTCTAAATCCGCATTGATAATCTCCAACAATTTCTTCTGTGTATGTTTTGGTTCTTTCTAGCAGGATGTTTGCAAGGATTTTGTAGGTGGTGTTTAGGAGTGTTATTCCCCTGTAGTTAATACATTGCTTTTTGTTTCCTTTTTTGTGTATTGGTACAATAACTCCTTCTTTCCATTCATCTGGCATTGTTTCTTCTTGCCAAATGTCTTGAATTAGCTTGTATATCGAACTGTACAATGCTTCTCCTCCATGTTTTAAGCACTCTGCGGGTATACCATCGCTACCTGGTGTCTTATTATTTTTGAGTTTTTTAATTGCCTGTATTACTTCTTCGTATGTCGGGTATTGGTCTTCTATTTCAGCTGTATGTACCTCTATGTTTGATGTACTTCTGCTAGATTGGTCATTCAATAGTTGATAGAAGTATTCCTTCCAGGTTTTTAAGATTTCCTTGTCATCAGTGATAAGCTGTCCACTGTCGTTTTGAAGAAAGTTTCCTGTTCTTGCTTGGTACCCGGTCTTGATATCTGAAACTCCTTTAAAGAACTGCCTCGCTTGTTTGTTCTTTCTTTTTTCTTCTATTTCTCTGATTATTTGTTCCTGATACTCTCTCTTCTTCCTTTTCATTAGTTTTCTTGTCTCTGTTCTTCTTTGTCTATACATTTCATTGTTGTTGTGCGAGGGGCTTTGTAGCATGTTCCTTCTAGCCATATTTCTTGCTAATATGGAGTTCAGGCAATCATCATCGAACCATTTTTTTGTTGTTTTCTTTTTGTGTCCTAGTATTTCATCTGATACGCTTGTCAGAGCTACTTTGATATTTTTCCAAGCTGAGTCTATGTTGTTATAGTTTTCTGTCTGTGCTAGAGCGATTTTTATAGCCTTTTGAAATTTCTGTTCTGTCTCCTTATTACGTAGAACTTCGGTATTCCATAATTGTGTTGGTGTATTCTTGTGTGTTTTTTTGGACGCTATTCTTGTCCTTATCTTCGCTTTTACAAGAAAATGATCCGTGTCTCCATCAGCTCCTCTTAGGCTTCTTACGTCTAGACAGTTACTACCCCTCCTGGCATCTACTAGAACATGATCAATCTGATTTCTTGTGACGCCGTCGTTGGAAACCCATGTTTGTTTGTGTATATTCTTGTGTTCAAACATTGTCGATTTTATTAGTAGATTGTGGGATGCTGCAAAGTCTATTAGCCTTGTTCCATTATCGTTGCTAACATCGTGAAGACTATGGTTACCTATTGTTGGTTTGTACGCTGCTTCCTTCCCAATCTTTGCATTGAAATCTCCTAAGATAATATGCATGTCCTGTTTAGGTAAATTATTTATCAGTTCCTCTAGTTTCTCGTAGAAGTTATCTTTTACATGCTCTTCCTTTTCCTCTGTCGGTGCATGGGCAGCAACTAGGGAATAGTTATGTAGTTGTCCTTTGATTCTGATATAACAAAGTCTTTCATTAACGGGTTTGAAAGTTAAAACTGACCCCACAAGACTTTCCCTGACTATAAAACCAGTTCCGAATTGATGTTCTCGTTCGCTTCCGCTGAAAAATACTACTGATTTATTAGTTTTTAGTGTACCTTCTCCGGTCCATCTAATCTCTTGTAGAGCAGTTATGTCCATGTTTCTGGATTCAAGTTCTTTGACCACCTGAGTTAGGGCTCCAGGCCGATATAGGCTTAGTACGTTCCAGGTTCCTATATTCATTGTCCTTTGTCGTCGCTTTTGTCGTCTTAAAAGATCCGTCCTTATCCGAGGCATGTGCTTCGTTTTCATAACTATGTTTTTTTACAAGAAGGAATAGTTAGTCCCTTGCTTAAACCCTCCTCCTTTCTCATCCTGGACTTGGGACCAGGCAACGGCGGAGTTGATTTCAAAGCTGCCAGACAGTTTATTATTTACACGTACTTCCACCCTCCATACAGACTTTGGTCATCCGAATGAGTTTCTTTGGTATTGAGAACTAAGCCATGGCAGTCCATACTTGGCTTCTTTCTACGCTATCATATGCCATATTTAATATTGACTTGTTGGCTAGTAATTTCTATGGTGAAAAAATTAAAAATTGTTTTCGGCTTATGGGATAAAACAATATATTAGTGATCCTACCCGTATTACTGACACTAGTAACAGTTTGGTAGATTATGTACTTTCTAATCAAAATAATATAAATGCTTGTATTCACGATTGTCCAAAAATTACTTATCATTATGTTATTTCAGTAAATATCTTTAATAATAATAGTTATAATATATCTGATAATAATATATCCAAGTTTAGAAATTTATGTAATCAAAACTTAAATAGAATTAAAACTTATCTTATCATGTGTCACTTTAATATAGATTCTGTTGATGTTAACATCATTTACCAGGAAATCTTATAAAATTATGAAAATGTAATCAATCACATAATACCAATTGTAAAATTACTATAATACCTGAGGTTTAGATGACATATATGTACCTAGAACTATGTATAAAAGTACGATGAATTCGCCCGCCCTTTTTTAAAAGCTTTGTTAAATTTAATCAGATACCAACATCTGTAGATCTATCTATCTATCTATTTTACTTTTAATATTATTAGTCAGGATAAGGATTGTTGTTAACTTTTACATCCCCTTGATGCCGTCACATTTTTTATTTTTTTTGTTGTGCATAGATTAGATTTTTAATTTTACCAAATAAAAATTAATCCTATAGAAAAAATTAACGATACGGCATTTTGTCAATTTTGACTCGATTATTAGAACAGGGGTTATAACAAATTTCGTGAAAAAGATTTGCAAAATAGATATTCAATAGAGCTTTTCTAAGTATAATTTAGCTTTCGTACAAGCGATTTACTTTCAAAACCTAATTAATTTAAAGGTAATTATTTTAACTTTAAAAAACTTTTTAAAGTACTTTATCTTTGTTAATTAAAAACTTAAAAATTTCACTAAAATGTAGCGAATTAATTTGTTTATAAGGGATTTAACAAATTTAAGCTATAAACTTTGCAAATCTGCCTAATGGAAGTTATAGAACAACAGAAAACAAACATTTTAAGCTTGTTTTAAGGTTAATGTTTCTATATTAATTTTTGACTAAGTTGTGGAACTTTAATAACGAGCTCTGATGCACAAGGTCAGTTTGCAGCGAATGTGGGAGCGCGTAAATCGCGCGCGTAAATCGATTCTTAATATCTCGGCAAAGCTTAAAATATTTGGTTTAAATTATTTTATAACTGTTGTAATAAAGATATGTGTTGGAATCTTTGGAGCTCGTCTTCTGTTTCGGCAATTATTGCGGCGTCGTCTACATAACATAATATTTCGATTTCTTTGTTCCCGATTTTGTAACCATCACTTTTACGTACTGTTTGTATTATTTCGTCCATTATTATATTAAAGAGAAGTGCGCTTCTCTTTAATAAATATAATAAGAAAAATATGCTTTTTCAGCGCATTCGGTTTTCCTTATTAAAACAATACCGAATGTGTATTGAAGAAAATGGGGTCATTTTCACATTTATTCTAATATATTTATAGAGGTTATAGATATTTTTTGTACTTGTTATTTCATTTAAGCAATTTATTATATTAATTCGGCCTAGGGGAGAGAAACGATAGAGGTGATAAACGTATATGCTTCTGCCAGGAATATAACCTGGTGTTAAGTAATACACTCTTCAAGCTCCCAAACGTCGACTTTACACATGGAAATCCTTAGCTGACTCACCTGACAACATCATTAGGAATCAGATAGATTATATAGCACTACCAACAAGATATAAAAACATGATAAAATCAAATGAAATCGTAGGCTTCCACGGCCAGAGTCAGAATTATATTTTATTCGTCTTCCGGGTTTGGACCGTGTCATTTGTGAGTGACCCAAAAGTGGGTTCATCTCGACGTTTCGCTACAATTATATCGCTACCCCAGTTCAAAACAGAAACAACTCAAAATTTTGTTGAAATGAGTTATTTCCGTAAAATTTATGCTAGGATGATAATCTACCTATTTCAAAAGAGAAATAAATCATACATTCATATGCATTCCTTAAAAAGTGTCTATTTCCTTTTTGATTTTATAATCTTTTTTAACAATGTCGGTTCAAAACAGAAATAACGTAGTTGTTTCTGTTTTGAACTGAATGTCACGCGCTGTCTGACATCTGTTAGGAAATAAGTTAAATTATTTCAGTTTTGAACCAGCCTGTGTCACGTTTCTTTTAGGTTATGTCAGTTTGAAAGTAATTGTTAACCTTTATGTTTTTAATTATTTAGAACAATATTAGTTCCGTTATTTTGTGTATTTTCGTAAGTTTTATAAGTATTACAATGTTGCCTATAGGTAGAGGTAAAGAATGGCATTATTGGCAGTTGGCGAACTAAATAGTAGTGATGAAAATGAACCATTAAACCAAATAGTGGATGAAGTAACTTTTCAGAAAGAGGTAAGCCGGTTAGCTGTAGTAAACTAGTAGCATTCTGTTTTGATAATAGGTACATAAAAAGTTTTTCAAATTGTTTTAGGGTTACTACTAAAAACCTTAATACGGATAATATAGTAGTAGAAATTAACGTTGATGGTAATGTTGGATATAATGACCAAAGTAATAATAGCAGTGGCTATCCATCCGTTCTCCTTGCAATACCTGAATTTCCATCGAGAGAAATTATTTGTACACGACCAAGTAAGGAATTTGTTCTAAAAAGCGTTAAAAAACATATTCATTATTACATTAACTTTTTTTAGGTACAAAATTGCAATATTATTAAAGAGATAAATGGTAGTGTTACTGTGGAATTAGATAGTAATGAAAATGCGCTTGATTTGTTGATAAACACTCAGGAACCAGCTGCAATTTTTGAAGAAAATATTAATGAAGACTCTGCTGACAAAAGCCAAGAGAAAACCTATTTAAACTTATCAACTTTCTACCGGTAAGCAAAAAAAAATTAATTGAATATTTTAGTATAATTTAGCTTTTTTATTATTATTTTAGAGAGAAAATGACGATGAGGAAATAAATTCTAGTGTTGGTGATGAAAGCAAAGATAAAGATTATATTGTACCCGACACTTATGGAGCAAATACCAGTTCTAGTGACAATGAAGCTGAGAACTATCACGAAAAAGTTGCTGAAACAGAAGAAATGGTTGAAGAAACTGAACTGAGTGAGAAAATTCTCACAAAAAAAAGATCTAGAAATCCAGACAATTGGGAGAAGAATGTGTTTAAGAAAAAAAGAAATCTAGGAAAAGTTTCACAACAAAAAAAGGTAAAATAATTGCAGCAAGAAGTGTTCAATCAGCTTGTGGGCCCAAATGCAGATTCAAATGCAGCGAAAAAATTAATAACGAAATACGTCAAGAAATACACAACAGTTTTTGGAAAATGGGCAATATTAATGACCAAAGAGAGTTTATTTTAAGGCACATGTCTGAGTTAAAAACAAAATACCAAAAAAAGCTGCCTGAACGAAAAAGGTCATACAATTTCGTTTATACATTTTCTATCAATGGAAATAAAATCGTAGTTTGTAAGACATTTTTTATGGGTACACTAAACGTTAGTTCAAAAATGATTTTTACCGTTACGAAAAAAAAATCTCAGGATGGATTTCTGGAAAAGGATAAACGTGGCAAACATGGACACATGGGAAGGGCTATTAATCCACAGATAAAAGCCGACATACGTGAACACATAAACTCATTTCCCTTAATAGAATCACATTTCTGTCGTTCAAGAACTGCCAAAAAATATATCGATGGAAGTCTTAACCTGTCCACTATGTACAGATTATATAAAGAACAATGTGAAATACTACAAAAACCTTATGGAAAGTATAACATGTACTCCACAATTTTTTCTACAGAATTCAATATAAGTTTTTTTCAACCAAAAAAGGACCAATGTGCCCTATGTCATAGCTTTAATACCGCTACGGGAGAAGAGAAAGAAAATTTAAAAATGAACTACGAAAATCATCAATTAGAAAAAGAGGCAAGTAGAAAAGAAAAAGCTGAAGATGTGTCAAAAGCTGTTTCCTCGACTGATCAAATAGTTGCGGTTTATGACTTACAGTCTGTATTAAGTGTACCTTGTGGAGAGGTTTCACATTTTTTTTTATAAAAGTCGTTTATCTTGTTATAACCTCACCGTGTATGACATTGGACAAAAAAAGGGTTTCTGCTATTTTTGGAACCAGACCATTGCTCAACGAGGTGCAAATGAAATAGGAAGTTGTGTATATTATTTTCTAAAAGAGCAAAATGAGAACCAGGTAAAAGATATTACTTTTTACAGTGATAATTGCAGTGGGCAAAATAAAAATAAATTTATTATTGCAATGTACATGTACTGTGTGCAGTCTATGACAAAAATTGAATCCATTACACACAAATTTTTAATAGCTGGGCATACCCAAAACGAAGGGGACAATATGCATTCCTTAATAGAAAGGGAGAAAAAAAGAAAGCTTAAGGCCAGCCCGATTTATGTGCCTGCTCAATGGAGTACTATAATAGAATTAGCCAAAAAGACCGGCCATCCTTATAAAATTAAAGACATGACGACTGAGGAATTTCTGGACCTAAAAAAACTGACATCCTCTTTGGGAAACAATTATAATATAAACGAACAACTAGAAAAAGTTCTGTGGACTGACATTAAAATTGTTATGGTCAAAAAAAATAACCTTATATTCTTTTTTACAAGACATCTTATTCTGATGCTGAATACAAATCAATCAATATAAAATTTAAGTCTCCAAGAAATAAATCAGTACCTAGTTTATCTCAACTTTATACCGGACCTATTCTTATTCCATCTAACCTTAAGAAAGGATTACTAGAACTTGTGAGCTCAAAGCTATTCCTAAGGTACACTGGGATTTTCTACAGAAATTTGTTGGAGCAGGAAAATACAAAAAAACACAAAAAAATATTCCACCAAATAATGATAGTGATTGTGACGAGTGTGAAAAAGTGAAAGATATCTAGTATTTAATTTTAATTATGTTTAAAATTGGAATAAAATGTTTAAGTATTACTATTTTTTATTTCCTAGTTTAGAAACAACATCAATTTTTTTCCATTTTTTATTTCAAAACAGAACTAACATGAAATTTAAAAGATTTGTTTTTTTTTTCTTTTAATTAGGTAGAAAGGAATATAAAAAACACACTTATGATGTATACCATCTACTAAAAACCACATTAGAATTGCAAAAAATACTAGTCTTCAAATAATTGGTTATCTCAATAAAACGTGGTCGTAGCTGAGCGATTTTAGTTATTAGCATTTTCTCAAAAGTAGTTATTTTAAATTGTTTCCGTTTGAACTTGGGTTAACGATATGTAGCTCTTCAGGAGAACAAAGAAAAGAAAAAAAGAAAAACAAAAGAACAGGAAGATGGGTAGTTAGCAACGGTAACTCAGTTACTCAACGCAACCAGAGGCGAATATAACTACCAAGATGGGCATTTGGTCACAGTAACTCAACTACTCAACGCAGCCAGAGGTGAAAACCAAATGCCAGGACAGGGATTCACGTCCAACAGCTCAGAACACTAACGGTCGAGAGGCGGGGAGTGAATCCGACGATTACTCCGCTACCGCTCTATTTATAGTCGCGGTGCCTGTCGTGTCGGGACGGATCGGCACACTTCGTGGCGCGAACGTCAAGAAGCGCGCGCTGGCCAATCATGTGGCTGCATAGTGGTGGCGGGACGGACGGTGGCTCTAGACTGAGATTCCAGATGGGAGACAAGTAGTATCCTTCCTCTCGATTGATATTATGGGGATTTTTTCGGATCTCTAGAGATTCGCGGATTTTCCTGGAATAAAAGAAGGGGCTCTTAGAAATAATATGGGTTTTTTCGAACAATATGGAATGACCGGTTTCTTGGCAGTGTTCGGCAACTGCAGAATGGGAGAAAAGACCTGATCGAATGCATCTTTGATGCTCTTGAATCCGAGTTTTGACGGAACGACCAGTTTCGCCAATATACACATGTCCACATGAACAAGGAATAGAATAGACACCACAGGAAGATAGGGGCGGTAATGAGTCCTTAGGAGAGGGTAGATATTGAGAGATTTTCTGGGTGGTCGAAAAGTAGTCCTGATACCTTCTTTGCGAAGAATTTTGCCAATCCTATCAGTGACATTTCGAATATACGGAAGAAAAGCCACTGGAGTATTACCCGAAGATTCTGAATTTGTTGTCCTAGGGTGTAAAGTATTGGTTTTCGGAAAGCACTTGGATCTTGAGAAGCCATTTTCGCTCTCCAGGTTGCTTATACAGCGGTGTAGAGACGTTGATAAGGGACGTGTATTTGTGCTTTGTAGATCTTAGAAAAGCATTTGACAATGTCAATCATGAAACAATTGATAGGTATTCTGCGAAAGATAGGTATTGACGACAAGGATATTCGAATTGTGGCAAACCTATACTGGGGTCAAACAGCAACAGCAAAAATTGCAACGAACTCACTGAAAGCGTGCAGATCAAAAGAGGTGTCCGTCAGGGGTGTATATTATCCCCACTCCTATTCAATATTTATTCCGAGGAAATATTTAACAAATGTATGGAAAATGCAAATGAAGGCATAAAATAAAACGCCGAGTTAACGAACAATATAAGATATGCCGACGACACGGTGATCCTTGCCAGTACCATAGACGAATTACAACAAGTAATGGAAAGACTTTATTCAGTTAGTGAGGAATACGGCCTGAGTCTCAACTTCAAGAAGACAAAGTGGATGCTGATAAGTAAAAAGCAACAACCTGCTCGACAATTACGGATAAGTAACATACTAATTGATCATGTAGAATCTTATGTGTACCTTGGCACCAACGTAAATGCAAAATGGGAACAGACCATAGAAATTAAGGCGAGAATAGAACGAGCTAGAGCAGCATTTAGCAATATGAAAAAACTCCTCATAAGCAAGGATTTGTCTCTTCCCCTAAAACTACGTCTAGTTAAATGCTACATTTTTCCGATCTTGCTGTATGGCGTGGAGGCCTGGACGCTGACGGAGACGCTAACGAGGAAACTAGAAGCATTCGAAATGTGGGTGTACCGACGCATTCTTCGTATATCCTGGACCGAACATGTCACCAACATAGAGGTACTCCAAAGAATCGGAAAGGAGAAAGAGATCGTGAATACAATTAAACAAAGAAAGCTTGAATATCTAGGCCACATATTGAGATACGATAAGTACCGTCTGCTACAATTGATTGTCCAGGGAAAAATAGACAGTAAGCGAGGGCCAGGCAGGAGAAGATACTCGTGGCTCCCAAAATCTGCGGAAGTGGTTCAGGCTCACATCGGTCGAACTATTCAGAAGCTCTGCAAACAAGATCAAATTGCCATGTTAATAGCCAACGTTCGCAACGGACAGGGCACTTGAAGAAGAAGAAGAAGAAAGCAATTTATTTAGTTGCACGTAATTTTTTAAAGGTTGATAAAAAAGGCTGTAACTCAATAAAAACTGTTTTTTTAAATAATGTGTTAAACTAATGATGCCATAAAATTCATCTGATTTGATCGTACTCAAAAGGGGATTTAGGCCTGCATACCCCCTTAAATTTTTTCTGTGCGCTTAGATTTTGTTGTTCCTTTTTTATGAAAAATGCTTGCAGAACAAGAAAGTAACGTGTTTCTTTTTTATTGCAAAACGTCAAGTGGTTTAGGAGATAATGAAAAAAGAAAACAATTTTATTTTGTGACTTCAAAGGGCTGTAAACTTTTTTGTGTACACCTTTGTACTATGGTTAGTTCAATTCAATCAATTTATTTTTGTCTCCGGAATGCGTGATTTAATTTATGACATACCATTTTTGAAACACCCTATATAACATTATCATCAGCGACTGCAAGAATATGTGTCAATAACTAATATTTTTTATCTGACTGACAGCCTTTTTCAAGACAATAATAAAGAGACGCACGCTAAACATTTTTATCATCGCCAAAATAAACGAAGCATGAACTGAAAGAAATCTAGCAAATAATAAAATTTGTGACACAGATCAGAACCAATTTTTATCGGTAATCATATGTATGTCACTTAGGCTAAAAAATAATAATATTTATAAAATCCACAAGGAAAACAATTCCTGTAGCTGGCTGTATACCACGTATCACAAAAAAGAGGTTAATCTTCGTAAATGGGTATATTTATTTAAAAACCCTTAAAAGGGCTACATCAAAAAAACAAACGTTTTCGGACTAAACAGTCCATCATCAGCTTTAAAATTGTCTAAAATAAGTATAAACCATTTAGTTAAAGCAAACGTAGTTTTTTAAAATTTTGACTAGGGTTAAAAACAAAAATGGTTATACTTACTAGGTTAAAATGCCTGAGCCACCAAAATACCAGGGTAAAAACCCTTTAAATTACATGTAGTTGTAAAAGATTGTACATATTGTTATTATAAAACTGTGATGTTAAATATTAAATTAAGTTTGACTTCAGGTAACATGCTTGAAGTGAGTTCCAGTGTCCGGAGAGTAAACCTCTTCAAACGGACTACAGCTGGTAACTGATTGATAAGATACCTATGAACGGTGTCGAAAACAAAATGTCAATGCAACATGCAACTATATTAGTTATACATAGTATTACTACAGCCAAAAGGTTCCAAAAAATTTTTTAATGATATTAAAAATAATAACAGCAATCAGGTGTTGGGATTTAAAAACTTTTTATTTATTAATGTAGGGTATAAAAGATGTGGAATTACCGTTGGTGTTATAAAGTCATGTTTAAAAGGATGAAATGTGCATTAGGCAACCTATGTTACTTTTTTTTCGTATGGAATGTGGTCTAAAAGTGTATTTTATGTTAAATTAACTTATATATATATATGAAAATTATCCTTTTATGTTTATCACATCTAGGACAAGGTAAAGTTTGAATAGTAAATACACTGCACCCCAAAATTAACGCATAATTTTAAAAACCCTGGTAAATCAAATAATTTTAATGTTTCGATTTTTGTGCTAATATATTATTGTTAACCCGGTATATTGTAAAATTTATCGAAAGAACTGTAAAAAACGTTAGATGTTTTTACCATTTTTTGCAAAAAAAATTTAAAAACCTGCTAATTCTGCTTCATTTTATTTCGAATTTAGTTGGGTTGGATTACGTTGTGCTGAAACGTTTAAAAGGGTTTTTCAAGTTTATTAAGTGCTTTTTCTTTGAAATTAACCACCAGCAGCAAGCAAATCGAAATTTGTCAGAAACTGACTGTTTTAGAATCGTTACTCTTCGACGAAGAAGTTCTACACTCAAGTAGAACTCCTGAACGTTATAACTTCATCAGTCAACCATTTCAAGAGTGTTAACACTTTCTCTGTTACTGGAAGTAACTCGAGAAGAACGGTCAAGGCCGTAGAAGGCTTACAACTCATAATCAAGAACGGTTTTTGACATTTCGTACACTGAGATAAAGGGTTGATACCAGCACTTCTCTACAAAATAATTTTTGGATCGTTAAAACTTTAGAATCTGCGAAAATCGATTGAGAAGACTTGCCGAAAACGACCTACACCCTGGAAGTGTACCAATTGGTCCATTATTGACCAGAGACCATAGAAGACAAAGATTGCATTTTGCTCGTGAACATGTTGATTGGAATAATGATGATGGTTAAGAATATTGTTCACCGATGAATCCAGGTACTGTCTTTTTTCTGATGACAGGAGAAATCGAGTGTATAGAAGGCATGGGAACGCTACGCACAGTGTAACACCGTAGGAACTGTACAGTATGGCGGCGGCTCGGTAATGGTGTGGGGTGGGATTAATTTAGAGGCTCCTACGGAATTAGTTTGAATAGATCGCGGTCGGCTTACATCGCAGAGGTATATACAGACATTTTAGAAGAGCATGTCTGCATTTGCACCATTTTGGGGATAATTTCATGTTTAGCAGATAATGCTAGCGACACGGCAGAATTCGTAGCAGTATCGTCAGAGGTTGGAATTTCTGCCATGGATTCGCCTGCGAGAAGTCCTGACCTCAACCCAATAGAACATGTTTGGGACATCATAGGCAGACGACTACGACAATACCTAATGCACCAAACACATTAGTTGAACTGTTTTTGCGGTTGGTTGAAATTTGGGATCAAATTGATCAAGAAGAAATCAGAACGATTATTCTCAGTATGATAGATCGTTGTCAAGCAGTAATAAATGTCAGAGGAGCAATACATCGATACTAGTTCACGGTACTTGTATTTTCTTCAACTTTAAAAAAATTTTATGTCTTCATTAATTTATAATGTTTGTTTGTTAATTTCAATACATTTTTTAAAAAACAACCATAAAGCAGAAAATAAACGAACAAAATTTTTTTCATTATAACTCAAATTAAGAATTTTAAAATTATGCGTTAATTTTGTAGCGCAGTGTATTTGAAGCTAATGTATTATAAATGACTTTGTTTAAGACTGCTCGTATGGTGAAAAAGTTAATAAAAGTAAGTTTAATAAATTGAAAAGAGGGTTAGAAATCTACTGGCTGAAGAAATTAAAGTTATAACCTATGTGATTAAATTTAAAATTGAAGAGGCTGAGCTCCTCAGAGACTTGATGAGAATAAAGTAAAGGAAATGACTGAAGAAGAAGGGAACATTTAAAGGAGAGGAAGAGTTAATCAACAATTAGAGATAATAGAGGTCCTTCATGCTTATAGCATCTAGCACCCTGAACAAAATCTATTTTGGTAGTATTAAATTCGGTTTATAAAAACCTAAAATTTGATGTATGAGTGTGCTACTAAGTTGTTGACCAAGAGAAGTTGAAGCAATGGTTGATTAGGATTTTTTGTAATAGGGGAAATTATGAATTCTGATAAATTGTTAGATAATGTTTGAATGGTTACTGTGTTTAAAACTAATGAGTACATGTTTGATATATGAGTTGACCAAGAAATAATGAAAGTGAAAATAATGCACAGAAATGTGATGTATATGTGAAGAATGGAGAAAATGGAGAAATATTGTGGTATGATAGACATGGATGGTTCTGAAGTTAACAATAGGGTCGAAATTTTTTTTTATGAGGGGAAGGTGTGACGATAGTGTAGAGAATGGTTGTTTAAAGAAACACAATTATTGTATAGGATTAAAGGTGTCGATGTTTGTATAGGAAAGACAGGCAGAGAAGGTGGGGCAAGAATTGTGAAGTGTGGACTATGAGAAGAGTTGTCGATGTAAGGGTTGAAAGTCACGGTTGAAAGATACATGGCGATTAACGCAATTGGGGCTACTTTGCTTTCTTTGACTATTTCCAAGTCTTCATATAGATCTAATTTTAGAAAATTTTTTGAGGATATTTTTTGAGGATATTTTTTTCGTTTCTTTTTTTTTAATAATATTTATGTTATTTTCATATTAAAGGTTTTATATTAAATATTATAAAGATTTTAAATGTTTTCAACATCGCCCGCATGTATGAGGATCATTTTTGTTCTCAAGAACTATAAACAGCAACCCATTTCTATGAAATTTTGCACATATATCGATTTTCATAATAGTAGGTAAACCGCGTGCTATGAAGTTCGCTCTAATTTAGCCCTAGAGAGACCTCCGAAATGATCCAACTTTGTCTGGAATTTTATTCGAATTACCCTACCGTTGTCTGGTATTTTCTTCTAGGTCACGTTCAGGTTCGTAGCTAGGATATATTCATTCGGAACTTTCGAACAAAGTAAAATTATACCTTATTAGTGAGATAAGACAAAGATAACGAGCATGTAATGCGATTTACAGGCTAAAGGTTTTGTAAAGTAAGCTTCTAACATGTGTTTTAATGATTTATACAGGGGTAAACTGGTAGTTTTACTCAATATCTTTAAATTGTTTTAACCATTTAGTTTATATATATATATATATATATATATATATATATGTTATATATATATATATTATATATATATATATATATATATATTAAGCTATTAGATTTTATAAATATTTAACTATTTTATTTCCCACAAGGACAAGTTAATTTTCTGTAGTCTCTCTTTATGTAGTAGATCTGTATTTTAAAGTTTAATAAATACAGTAAATCAGTTAAAAGATAAAGTGTTTTTTATTGTAAATAATGGAAGGGGTCCTGAAATTTTAAGTAGACAAGTCGAAATACTTTGGGCTCCACAACTTTTATAGTTTTTGGGAAGAAACAGTGTAAATTTAAATAATAAACTGAAATATATATAAGCTTATAACAGTGGTCTGTTAAAATCTAGTTACAGTGCAGTTTTCAAATTTGCAGTAGTTTGATTACAAACATTGTTTTTATACACATACGAAGAACATTATTTATATTTCGTATTTATTATAACCCGACAAGCGAGAGCTGGCGGGTTGCGCGTAGAACAAATTGAAAAGTGGAAGGGATTGCTCATTTCTATTGCAGTCGGCTAGGAGTTCACATCGTGTAATTAGTGCTAGATTTCTGACAGTGTTGTCAAGTATTTACATTTATTTGGAGTGGCAGTAGACATTACCCTATATTAAAAACTATTATTTATATTTATTATAATGACAAGTGTATTAAAAGGCAAACCTTTGGGATTTTAAGCACGAGAAATAGTTTCCAATGTTTTTAAAATTACAACAGAAGAAGCTAATGCAGATAAAGTCTTAAAGCAGATTTAAAAAAATACAAGAACAACGTGTAGCTGAATGAACTGGTAATTATAATACTCCGTTTCAAAATAAATTTAGATTTAAATAATTTAATTTAAGTTACATTCAATAAAATTTTAATAAATAAATAAATAAAAATTACAGAACAAAAAAAATCTAGTAAATAATAAGTAAACAATGGACCAAATAGTTAGTACTTTACATTTCACTATTATTGATAATGCAACGTATATTTGTAGCGACAAGCTAATTATTTCAAACATAAATAACAGTTCTTCATGTTAAAATTTACATTATCGCAATTGGTTATACACACCTGAAATATAAATGACATAAAAATTGAAATGTGTTTCTCCATTATGTTTATTAATAAAAATAGATTTTGATATACCTTTCTTTTATCGCTATATAGATGACTGCTTGAGTGCAGCACAAGAGGATAAAATGGATATTTTACGAAATGAATTTAATAACTTTCACCAAAAACTAAAATTAACATTAGAAATTGAAAAAAAATATCAAACTAATTTTCTGGACCTGACCTTACATAGAGAAAACAGCACTATAACTACTTCATGGTACACACAAAAAAACCTAGTCGTCGAGATATCTGAATTTCAACTCTCATCATCCCCTGTCTCAAAAGAAATCAGTAGTTATCGGACTCGCTGATAGAGCTATTAGATTATCCGATCCTATCAATAGACCTCAGGCCATTAAAAAAGCAAAAAACAGCACTAACACTTAATTCATACCCACACCACCTTATAGACAACACTTTCAAATTGCGACTGCATAAATTCTAAAATAACAATAAATACAATGAAAAGAACATAGTAAAGAAAAACTATGTCTCTCCCCTATATAAAAGGATTATCAGAACAAATTGTAAATCTTTTGTCTAAACATAATATTTACGGTTGCTCATAAAGGGCACAATCTTTTGAAAAAGAATTTTACAAGATTAAAAACAAAAACCCCTCTACTAAAAAGATCGCATGTTGTATATGAAATTCCCTGCTCGAATTGTGATTGAGTTTATATTGGACAACCAGTGAGCTACTTAACTCAAGAATACATTCCCACAAATATGACAAAAAAAACTCAACCGCCCTCACAAAACATGAAAACGAAAAAAACATAAATATTATTTTGAAAAAAATCAAGATCCTAAAAAGTGAACCCAACAGGAAGAAGACAGAGCTTCTAGATACTATACAAATAAAAAATAATAATAACGCAATAAACGATAAAAAAATGTAAAAAATTTGAACAAAATACATTTCAATCTAATTTAAAAACACATAAAAAGACAATCTCAGAACGCCTATGTGATGTTAAAATAACTGATTGTTTAAACGATTAAACTAACATCAATAAACAACACATTTAGATTTTAAATACTTTTACATCTACTGACTTAGTGGGTTATGTCCTATGTTTTTAATATTCTTTTAATTGTGACGTCTACTTGTTAGTTACGAATTTTTACATGCTTGGTAAGTCAAAAGTATAACTTTTAAACCGTATTATGTCTGTTATAAAATGTTTTTTTTTTTAGTCGATATTATTTCTTGAAAAAGACATGGGTTTCCTGCCGAAACGTCGAAAAAATATATGAAAAAGTTTTAGTATCAAATCAATTTTTTTTATGAACCTAAGCCCAAGAAAATCAACTCAAAAAATATATATTAAGGTTCAAGAACTAAACTCAAACTATATATATATATATATATATATATATATAATATATATATATATATTTATATATATATATATATATATATATATATGTATTATATATAATATATATATATATTTATATATATTATATATTATATATTTATATATTATATATATATATATATATATATATATATACAGAAGGAACATTTTTATTATATAGTCTTCTGTCTTTCTCTTACTCAATATCTTACATATGTAATGGTTTTTACAGGTTCACTCCCATGCAAATTTCCAACGTCGACCGTGCGTATAGAAGTATAACTTCAAAACAACAAAAAATTAACAAAATGGCTATTATTCAGTGGAACATTCAATCCGTATTTACACATATAGAAATGCTACAGCTTTTAATTAAAGAAACACATCCACAAGTTATCTGCTTACAAGAGACAAATTTCACAACAAATAAAAAATACTCATTGAAACAATATGAGGCCTACCATAAAATTAGAACAAACTCTGGTAAAGCTAGTTGCGGCGTATCCATTTATGTTAATTCACATATGAAATCAGAGAAATCCCTATACAATCAGAATTAGAAGTTGTAGCAGTTAAATTAAAATCTTCAACACAATATTCTATATGCAATTGTATATATAAAATAAACCAGGTTAAAAACAGCTATATTAATTTATAAATATCTTCACAAATAAATTAATGAAGTAAAAAAGAAGTACACAATAGTCATACCAATGTAAATGACAGTCTAACTGTTTAAATATAAACGTTAAATGTGTCACCACTATCGCACAACGTTTTAAGATAGTTGAAAAGGTAGTGTGCATCCGAATGTCTTCTTCTCCACTCTCGTTAAAATCAGAAACTTTGGTCCGGACTGCGAGACCATACGCGACTGCTGGATGGTTAAGAAAAAATTTTAACCTTAAACAACTCTGAAATAAATAAAATAACTCTTAAAAATACGTCATATCGACTAATCGGTTTGTTTTTTCTAGGGCAGATCAACAACATATGCTATTTTCATTACGAGAAAGCATATAGAGTTTCTCATTTATTTATTCTCAGCTGCTAGCTGAGCAGCAATTCTCAGCTGAACTTACAGCTTAGAATTAAGTTCCTAAAATGTTATGTGTATCCTGTATTACTGTATGGATTGTAAAACATTGATATAACTATTAAATAGAAATGGCAGGAACATTGAAAATAACCAAACAAGTAATATTTGACCGCTAGTTTTTACTAAGTGAATCGTAGATATTATTACTTAACTTGTTAGTAATTTGTTCTAACCTAGAGAATGAATAATTATCCGACTTTAATCAATTTATTTTTTCAAATAAACAAAATCTAGTTAACTATTCCTTGGCACGCCACTTTTCATATTTAAATTGAAAGTTATAATGGTAAAGGTCCTTTGGCACATGTGAGTTTAAAACTAGTTCGTTACTCCACGTTAATGGAAGAAGTTTTAGCCGTTTAGGACTTTGAGGACGTTTCACTCGGTTTAGTGATAAGTAATAGAGAGGAACATTGAACGCCTGGGGGAGATAAAAAGCTTTAGGTGTTTAGTATATTCTTCTAGGTATTAACATAAATCAGTGTATTACCTTAACTATTTTTGGTTATATTTTCTTAATAATGGAGGGAAATAAAGGTACACTTTTTTTACTAATTAGATGGCTTTGGTAAAGACCAATTAGCCAGACGATTTTTTTTAACTATAATAATTTAATTAAAAAGAAAACTTTAAAAGAAAACACATCCTTCTTCACAATAACAATGCTTAAAGTATTAGTAGTGCTTAAAGTTAAGTGTGAGCAGTGTAATTTGTGTTTTTTTTTCTTTTTTTCTATGTAGAATTTAGTTTTTTTTTATATATATTTTTTTATTTTCAATTTTTTTTTGCTTTGTTTTTGTTTTTATTTTTGTTTGTTTTTTTTTATATGCACTATTTTTGTTTTCTTTTCTTTTTCTTTTTTTTTTAATTTTTTCGTTGCCCACTTACAAAATCTAACTAGTTGCAGGATTGCTAACAAAGAAGTGGTTAGTAATTTACAATTTCATTTTGCACCGTTTGGTGTGATTATATAAGCAGTACAATATATTAATATTCTTATTGAAAATTATACAATTTAAATTTATAGGTAAGCAAATTTTGTTATTAATAACTTCATTATAAAATTTATCTGTGATTTGACTATTTAATGAACAACCAAGTAGAATATGTGTTAAGTCTCCAAGTTCCCCACATAAACATGAGGAATCATCAATTAAACCAATTTTACATTTATACCTTGGTGACATTGCATGATTTGCTCTTATTCTGTTTAAAGTAATAATAAAGTTCCTGTTGTTTTCGTTGTAGAACCATCTTATTATTGGGATTTGGACTTGACATGATTTATAAGTTAATCCTATTTGTTTGCTGTCATATAGTTATTGCCATTTTAGCCTTAAGTTGAACTTTAAGTGTGGAATTCAAATCTGTATATGGAATACACTGGTTAATAGAATCTCTGTGTAAGTCTGAGGCGGATTTTGCAAACTTATCAGCAATTTCGTTTCCTTGAATACCCGAATGCCCTTTGATCCAAACTATTAGCACCTCCGTTGCGAGCTAAGTATTTCGTGATTGGTCTGTAGTATTTCTACTTCTAAATGACTTAAGTTCTTGGCCGCACTTATATTTTTTAGTCTCTCTAGGACAATTTTGCAATCTGTAAATATAATACTTTTGAGTCTATACGTCCTAAGTATATATTTTAGAGCTTCACTTATTGCAAACATTTCTGCTGTATATATCGTTGCCTCATCTGGTAATGTGAACTGTTCATGATATTTTGAGGTGTGATCGTAAAAAGTGGCACCTGTACGAATTTGTTTTGATCCATCGGTGTAAATCTGATAATAGTCAGGCCATCGTTGATTAACCGTTTCGAGGAAGTGGTCGTTTTTGTCAATCTGAAACGTCTTATTTTTTTTTGTAAATCTATCATTTGTAAACAAACTAAAATAAATGATAGATAAAAATAAAATTAAAAAAACTATAAAAACAGCTCGGTATTACTTATTCTTAGTTACTTCAAAATATATTTTTACAGTCATCCAGCTATCAGTTTGCTTCACCTATTTTTCTAGCATTTTTGTCTACACCAACCTCTTATCGAAGGAAAAGGCAGTTAAGATTTGATTTCACGTATAGTGCGTTTATGTATCCGCTTATACGTATTTCGGCCTAATAGGCCTCGTCAGAGCGGCAATTCATAGTCGCTCTGAACGTGAAAATCAATCTCTTCTGTCTTAGGAAGGAACTCTAACATGGCTTCGAATGGACGCAAATAGCGACATCTGAAATTAAATTCGTATAATAATTTTCGAAACCAAATTCATATTTTTGCTTTAATCTGTGCCTTCTAAGAATATTAGCCGCACAAATATTAGCCAAAATCAGACCAAAATGTAAAGCAATGTTGCTTTAGTAGTTTGTAACATTTTTTTATTTAATTTAAAATATTAATTATTTTTATTCCTTTTACCCCCGTGATGATACGCCGATGATCTTGTGTACGATTAGGAATTTTTATTGGGAAACTAGCGAAATATGACGGAAGACTCTACCTACCTATTTATTTAAAGACGCCGGTTTGGCTAATTCTTAGTTAATCCTTTTCCGGGTTCTTTTTCATAAATTCGGTAATTATCTTCGGAGGCACGGATCGTAATCTTTCTATAATAACCTAATCCAAAGGATTTTAATTTTCTCATGCCCAATTGTTGGTACCGTTATGTACCCCGAACTTTCCGATAGTGGTTAAGACCTTATCTTCTTAGAAATAGATACAGGCTGGCCTATGATTTTTGAGTGGCCCTCTTCTTTTTTGTGTGGTAAATTTTTCAAGATTTACTTCTGGTGGGACAGTCTTTGCGTAAGGACTAGATCTTACTGTATCTCTATTATCGTACTGTTCTCTGTACATTTTCTTTATAAGTGTGTATACACTTGTTTATTTGAGTTTTTTGATCCTATACTATATTAGATTAAATATAGTTATAAAGTACCTTTAATGTTAATTCAGTGTTTGATACAAGTAAAGTATTAAGTACAGTATATAGATTCAGTGAAGTACTAGTGCAGCACTCGTCAGGAATTACTGTAAGTTACCATAATCTTAGTATCTCCACTTATCTGGGCGAGTAATATGGTATGGTATCATATCATCTTCCATTATCTGGACGTATCTAAAGTTCATCCATGTCTTCAAATGTAGTTGAGAGTAACTACTGAATTTTGCATTTCAATTTAAAGAAACAGTCAATATTTTGTACGAACCAAATTCCATCAGCTACTAAGAAATTTCAATAAGTAATAATTATGAACATTTAAGTCTCAGTTTATCATTAAATAATAGTGCGAGATAGCTAATCGACTTAACCAAGTGCGGTTTGGTTAAATTTTTATGTTTTCATTTTTGTATTTTTGTAAATTTAGATTTTTAATTTTTTTTTATCTTTTGTGTTTGTTATAATTTTTATTCATTTTTTTGCTGTATGTTGTCATTTGTCATTTTGTCATAAGTTGTTGTTGAATATATTGTTACTGTTTTTGTATGTATTTTATTTGTCGATTCCAAACAAGTTTCCTGATAAAAAAGTAACTCTGAATATTTGCTTTTTACCCTTAATTTTTATTATGTCTTTGACAGTCGAAAGATCAGGACTGATTAGTTTCGTAGGTAAGTAAGTGTAAATACTAAGATATTTATTATTTGTTTATTAATGTGTTGACCAAATTTATTTTTTAATTAACTGTTGGTATCTTTTCTTGGGTTTGGTCTCTAAACTAAATATCTTTCCTTATTCTCTTTTCTTTTCTAAGGTTTTTTTAATTTTCTCCTTAAACCCCAAAAAATTGAGTGGCGCCCTGTTTCTATCTTATCGTGTCTTTGGTAATTTTACCCATCTATCTTTTTGTTTATTTTTAATCATAATATAGTAATATATCTTATCTTGTTCTATCTTTATTTATTTCGTCCGTTGGACCCATTCCTGGTTCCAAAAGCTAGTTTCGAACCCACGACTAGCTCTCCACCAACCTTCTGGCTCCCGTCTGCAGTGTCTCCATTGGTGACCTTTTCTCTCTCCCTCTCCTCTCCTCTCTCTCTCTCTCTCCTCTCTCTCTCTTCAATCCTGACTCCCCAGGGGGAGTGTAGTGGTCGACGTGATGTCGTGTATTGTCCGTCTCCAGAGATCTCTGTCTCTTGTCATTTCTTTTAATTCATGCATAGATCTTTGGCATATTCCTGTACTTTGATCTATCCATCTTGTTGGGGATCTTCCTCGTGATCTTCGGCCTTCTACCTTTCCTTGTATTATGAGTCTTTCCATGTTTTCTGTGTTTGCTCTCATAACATGCCCAAAATATTTTAATTGTTGGAGATGGACTTTACTAGAGAGTCGTTGGCTAACTTTTAGCTCTCTTAAAATTGAATTATTTGTTCTGCGGTCGGTCCAAGGAATTCGTAACATTCGTCTCCAACAAAACATTTCAGTGGCGTCTATCTTTCTTCTCTCCGATTGTCTCAGAGTCCAAGATTCACATCCGTAGGTCAGTATTGGGAATATTAAGCAGTTGATCAACCTCATCTTTATCGCTCTTGAAATTTGACAGTCCTTCCATATTTTGGTCATTTTTGCTGTGGCAACTTTTGCTAGATCAGATCTACGTTTAATCTCTTCTTGTAATGACCCTGTGTTTGTGATTAATGATCCCAGATATAAGTATGAGCTCACAACCTCGAACCGGTCAATTGTGGTTATGTGTGGATGATTGTTGTGTAGTCTATCCACTATCATGATCTTTGTCTTTGATATGTTTAATTGCAGACCAAATATTTGACTTTCGTTTTCGATCAGTCGTATAAGTTCTATCAGCTCTGCTTGACTATTTGCAAGAAGGGCTGTGTCATCTGCGAAACGTAGGTTGTTTAGTTTATGACCATTTATTGAGATGCCCTTTTCCCATCCTTCAAGTGCTCTTCGCATAATATACTCCCCATATATGTTGAATAATTGTGGAGATAGTATACATCCTTGTCTGACACCCCGTTCAGGATGAAATTCGTTCGAAAGTGTGTCAAGTACTTTAACTGATCCAGTAGTGTGTTCATATAGTTCGGTTATAAGCGTAATTAGATGTTGTGGTACGCCTACTTCTTTTAGTATTCGCCATAAGTGTCTCCACTTGACCCTGTCGAACGCTTTACGGTAATCTATAAAACAGATGTATAGTGGGATGTTGAATTCCCTAGATTTCTCGATTATCTGTCTTATATTCAGCAGGTGTTCTCGAGTGCCTCTACCTTTGGTAAATCCAGTTTGCTCTTGTGGAATTTACTCTTGAAGGAATGTTTTCAGTCTCTCATTAATTATATGTAGCATTATCTTGCTGGCATGGGATATAAGAGTGACCTTTCTAGCACCATCCAAAAAAGGTTTCTGAGGTTACAAGTTACCTATGGAAAATTATAGAAGTGATTGATTGTGAGTGAAAAGTGTATACATTATACATTAAACATTATATTTTCGTACAAATATAGATTATATTAGAGAACTTGTTTCAATAAAAGCTTTCAATATCAAATAAAACTCAATCGCGAATTTTTGGATGAAAATTCAAAACGATGGCTTTAGTTTAATAAATGTATATAAAACGAATAAATCAAATATTTACAGATGTAGGCAAAACATTTCAGCAAATATAACAGAAAACTTCACTAAAACAAACAGGATTTACATTTTGCAACGCTAAAAATTCCTCTTGCCTTGAACACGAATAAAACGGGATCCGAAGATAAAACACAATGTTTTCATGGATTAAAATTCAGATTTAGAGCATACTTCGTGATGCGTTTCCCGAGAAGAGCATGCCCTCTTGATCTCGAGAGTTTGAAACAAAGCTCTCACACTTGAGCTTTCGAGTACATTCTATCTGAAACTTTCGAGAAAAAGATTGACTTTCACTTGACTCTAAAAAAGAACACAATAGTTTTTTACAATATTTTTTAAAGAAAGGTCGAATTGCTATTGTATGTTTCTTAAAAGAGAACTACTTTAATAGAACTTCTCGAGACCTACTTTTCTAAGCACTTACAGTTTAACGAAAAATTACTAAAAAATAATTTCTTTTTGTGTATAAAGTGTAATAATGTTTGTTATAATATCATGTTTTAATACGGCATATTTTTCATATGTCTCGGTTCATTAAAATGGATCTCTCATCCTAACGAATATTATTTTTCATTTTATAAGGGTAAAACGCCAGTTATTGGACACGAGACAGTTATTGGACATTGCAGTGTTAACTTACGATTATAAGATTTCTGCAAGTGCTAACAAGAGTATATTTCACTAGGTGGCACTACTCGTTTCTATATTACGTACATTCTTATGTCTACGTTCTGTAGACAATCAAAGAAAAACCATTGACCAAAATAAATGTTCACAAATTACTTCTCTACTCCAATTTTGCCTTTCCCAAGATTTCTTTATCTTTAACGATAAAATTTATAGACAACCAGAGGGTTTTAGCAATGGGAAATCCTTTATCTCCTCTACTTGCAGATCTTTTTCTAGACTCTCTTGAAACTAACTTTGTTTATTCTTAACCACAAATAATCCTATGGTACAGATATGTAGATGACATTTTAGCCTTTATAGAAGGCCCACCTTCAGAACCTCACAATATTTTGTCAATAATTAATAATCTACATCCTGCAATTAATTTTACCTTAGAAGTAGAAAGCAACAACAATATCAACTTTTTAGACCTAACTATCAAAAAGAATGCTTCCTCCTCTTCTTCTTTGCCTACACTAGAATTTTCAATATTCAGAAAACCTACTCAAACTGACCACATGATAGCAACATCCTCAAATCACTCTTTTTAACACAAGATGGCGCTATTCAATGTTATGTCCACAGACTTCTTAATATCCCTATGTCTCAAGAAAATTACAATAAAGAAATCTCCATCATTAAACAGATAGCAAACAACAATTGTTTTCCTTCTACTACTGTTGATAAAAGTCCTAAAAAACTAGCTTTTAATGTTGATAAAAAATCCAACACTACTTCCATATATAGATCCTTAACTTACTTAGGACCAATTACAGAAAAAATTTCAAGAGTACTTGTTAATAAAATCAGTGACTTAAACATCTCCTTTAAAACCAAATATAACATTAAGTTCATCTTCAGCAAGACCAAAGACAAAGTTGACAAACTAACAGAAGTGGTATTTACAAGCTGTCCTGTGGTGACTGTAATATGACTTATGTAGGTAGAACAATGAGAACTCTGAATCAGAGAATCAAAGAACACCTCAATAACCCAGAAAAATCAAACTTTGGATATCACATTAAATTTAATAATCATTCCTTTTCTCCTTCTAAAAACAGTAAAATTTTACACAACATTCCCAATAAAAACTTTAGACTCATAAATCTCTTGGAAGATCTTGAGATATCCAAAGAAATGAAACTAAACCCTGATTGTTGCTTAAACACACAAATCAACCTCAATTGCAATTATTAAACCTCTTTTTAAATTATTATGGGAGGACTTTAGAGGAAGAAGGGTGACCTCATCCAATCTTATTATTAATTTTTCATACTTTTATACTTTTAAACAAATTTTGAACTTTATTAGAAATTTACAACATTTTGTAATTCATTTGACAGTTATTCTTAATTGAAACATGAAAATACATTCTTAAAAAATTTTTTATGCATATTTCTTACAGATTTCCATCAAGAGATACAATTCTCAATACACTTAAGTATCAGATAACGTAACATTAATACCATGTTTTTTCCGTATATTGTTGTTGAACAATTTGAGCCCTTGTTTCTTAAGAATGGCTGTCAGATTGAACATACATTGACCTTGAGCAATGACTTGAGTGATTTTAAAAACTAATGTCATTCTGTATGATGTGATGAACACATAAAATTTAATTGAAAAACTTAATTTTTAGAAAGTCCTTTGATGACTATTTAGTAATTCCAAACTATTAAATAATTTTGTAAGAATTTAAAAAACAATCTCTATTTCCTATATATGACATTTGTCGACTGTCACTTTTGAAAAAATCGTTTAAAAGGACCGACATTTGATTTCATTAGTTCTATTCTGTCTACCTCCTCAGTTTGATCCTCAGATCAAACAATGGTCGGGTTCTACACCCGTACCATGACAAAAAAAATTTTTTCATTTTTTTAACGTGTTTGTGAAGTCAGTGTCGGCTTTTTTATATGTTTTTTATATGTTTTAAGAATTTTAACAACTAAATAAATCATAATTTTGAATTATAAGGAAATGAGATCTCTCCTTTGTAGTGGTATTTAAAAAATTGACGTAAGTTAAAAACTTATAATCTTTACCAATTAGTACTTATAAGAACATTTTATTGTAGCATAGCTCTGATGATGGCTTTGTAAAGCCGAAAGCGCTCAGCTAGGAATTGCCTAAAATATACACACTTCAAAAATACTTTTTTACATTTTCTTTCGACTTGTTTCTTTATTTATTAAGTTGGTTGTATTTGGGATGCATTTTTTATTTCTTCTGTGTACTTTTCTTCGTTTTGGCTAAGTTTCTCCATATCTAGTTTTTGTACGTTTTTGATTTTCTTTCTGATTTTAAATTGGCTGTTAATTTGTATCTTAGTCTTTACCATTCGATGATCGCTGCCTGTTGTAAAACGGTTTAGCACTGTGACATCCTTGACTACGTATTTTGTGTTGATAATATGTAGTCGATCTCGTTCTTAGTTTTGGTGTCAGGGTTTATCCAGGTCCATTTTATCTGTGGCTTCTTGTTAAAAACGGAGTTCATGACGTAGAGTTTCCTTTCCTCCAGTGTAGTTTATCAGGGTTTGTCCCTCTTTCATTTCGTACACCATATCCATATTTTCCAATTTTTGTTTCTTCGTCATTTAGTCTTTGTCCTAGCTTGGCGTTGAAATCTCCCATCACAATTGTTAGTCGGGTCTTTTCTTCATCCAATGCTTTTGATATTTCTTCATAGAATGTTTCAATGTCTTCATCTGAGTATGTACTAGTTGGTGCGTATATCTGAATTAGTTTCAAAGTTGTTCCTTTAAATTTAATTATCATATATGCCACTCTATCTGATATTCCTTTGATAGTTTGTACATGTTTGACAATTCTTTTATTGATTATAAATCCTACTCTCTTTTTTGTATCATCTGGGTTGCCCTTGGAGCACAATATATTACCAGATATTAGTTGAATTCTGTTTTCTCCTTCTCTTCTTATCTCTGTTAGTCCGAATATGTCCCATGATATCTTGGATATTTCCTCTTCTAGCTCATGTACCTTTATGTCGTCGCTCATTAATCTTATGTTGTATGTTCCAATGTTCAATTTTTTTGAAAATCTGCCTCCCCCAGAATCCTTGAGGCTGACCGTTTTCGCGGTGTGGGAGTCTGAGCTGTTTACTCTACCCACCTGGAGTATTTTTCCATTTGTTTTGTAACTCGACATTTTTAACACCTATATTTTCAAATTGATTTGTTTCTAATACCACCTGAAAAGTAGTGGAAAAATCACTAAACGTTTTAACATCAACTAGAGAAATGATCGCAAAATTGTGGATTTTAACTTTCTACAGAAAAAATACAATTTATATTTTTTTACATAATAACTACCCTAATCACCCTACACTCTCACAAAAAAGTTTTTAAACTGTATAGTATTAAAAAATATTCCAAAACACTTTCTTTTACAAGCGAAACACGCTTAAGTATTTAGTAAATATTAAAACTAAGTGTTTAAACACAAAAAATTCAAATAGCAACTGTTTCCTCTATATGAAATATTGCAAAACGAAAGCGCTGCATTTTAAACCTCGCACACAACATAGAAAAAGTTTTCCGGTGCCAGAGATATTTTCGAATTGCCTTTTAATATTTGCGCGTGCATAAATTCGTAAGTGCTCTCTAAATGTAATTTATGCAAGTCTGCATCTCTGAGTCATTCGTGTAACAATTCACATTTACATATACAGTTACAATCACTGTTTACTAGCAAACTCTCAAATGTATACCTAAGGTAACCTGTGATAAATTTGCATAATACATTTCTGTTCGTTGGGACGTATATCTTCATCAAAATAGATGTAGGATTAGTATGCTGCTCAGTTCGGGATTTTATTCGTAATAGGCCAGTTTTATATTTAGACACAATAGGACTTGCAGCATGTACAGAAAATATGGTACAATAGAACAAACTAAACATTAAGCTTTGACTTTTTAAAACAAATAGGGTATCTAATCCAGTAATGGACACTCTTCGCAAATTTTAAGTTTAATAATGTTTTACTGGGGCACAGCTTCATATATTTGACACTAATGAATTTAAAAGCTTATTTTATGCTATTATATATATATATATATATATATATATATATGTGCCCAGGACTTCCCATAATTTATTTACCGGGACTGTGTCATACGCCTTCTAAAGATCTACAAAAGTCATAATGTTAACTCTATATTTGTCACAATTTTCTTTTCTATAATTTGTTTAAGACAGAAGATGTTATCTGTACATGAATGACCTGCTCTAAATCCTCCTTGCTCTTCGTCTTCAGACGATTGATAATCTTCCTCTATTCTTCCTCTTCCTCTTATTTTATGTACTTTCTGGATAATATGAAGATTTTTGACAATAAGGACAACAAATTTTAGAAAATCCCTTATTTAAAAAAAGGTAGCACATGAGCTAGTAATGGTCACAAAACATGGGTAATGAACATATTATGGACTTAGTAATGGACACCGTTATACTTTTGCCATTTTAGGCACACTAAAATGACCCTTTTACTCATTACTTTAGGTTCTTTTATATTACAAACTATGTCTTCAATCAAGTAATATAATACGTCTTCTTTAAGTGGCCATTTCCAGGAATTTATGCCAGCACTAACCACAATTCGGATATATGCCCCGAACCACAGCCACCTTTACTTCCAAGCCATGAAGTTAAAAAAGGCAACACCGCATTCTATGACGTCGGTAGTCCGATAATCAGCTGTAAGGTCTACCAGAATATTAAACTAATTTGAATTTTAGGAAACTGATATTTTGAAAACTTCAATTCATTACAGAAATATTTTTAGGGAAAATTAAATTAATAAAACCCTTATAATATACCTAGTCAATATATATATAAGTTTTATTATTATTTAGGTTATATTATCAATAAAATAATCACTAGAGTAAAATTTATTGCACTTAAAATACAGTGTCAAACAGTTAATCTTACAATCAAATACAGTCAAAAATTTTAAAACACAAAAACTTAGTGTAACTATTATGATTAAAAAATTCATCCTAAGAAATCAGACACAATATAAATATGGTTCTAAATTAATCTATTGAAAATAAAATATTTTACTATTTACTTATAACTTTTGTTGAATTTTCATACTTAGATATACAAAAGTAGCAATTTTAAATATGAATAGGTTTGTTGTCATATAGACAAAGTTAAAAGAGGTATACATGAAAAATGTGTGAATGTAACATACCATTTATAACTTGTATATCGATTTAAAATAGCCTATACTCTCAAAAGATTTTTGAATGTAATACTCAAATTTGTTATCACTTATCTAAAAAGCAGATCTAAATGAGAAAGTAAGTTCTCTAATTGTGACCATCTTGTTAATTTACTGTATTGTAAAATCCATTTCAAATCATTTACCACTTAATCTATTCTTACCTACATTGACGATTACACTAAATTACTGCTAACTATTACACTACATATTACACAAATATTATCACACTTGTGTCCCAACTGATTAATGTTTAATACATAGAAATATACACAGTCACTTGTAATTTTACTTGTCCAGTTTTTCAATGGGATATTATTGTCTACGTCTAATTGACATAATTATGTTATCTCTTGTTCCCTCTTCTTATGCAAAAAGTTTCTTCTGTCTTCGGGATTCCTTCTTTCTTTAGTACGATGAACAGTTACATATGATGGTACTTCAGGAAATATATTAGGAACTGCATTGCCTTTTAATTTGGGAAATATTAACTTTTCAATGTGTACATTTCCATCTTTATCTTCTCATTGTTCAGTCCGCTGAATATCATCTTCATGAAAATGTTTGGCACATACTACGGAAGATTTGGTAATTGTACAGCCTTCTCTATGAATAGAGCATAACCCAGTATACCTTCTTTGGGGATCTTTGGGATACAAAAACGTACTTTCTGCCTGTTTCGTTTTTAAAGTACTGGCATAATTGGTTTTGCAACCAGGTACACAACAATCCCAGAGCATCTGTAACAAAAAAAACAAAGTATTATTATTGTTGTTTTTAGTTTACATATTTTGTAACAAGAAGCAAAAGTATTATTATTTTCAGTTTGTTTTGTAGGTTATATTTATACTTGCCTTTTAATTGTCGTTAAAAATCTTCTAAAATTTCTAAATTTAATGAAATTTCACTTATATTAATATTTTCTAATTGATGTAAACACAATTTACAAATAAAACATTCGAATAAAGTTAAAAAAACAATAAATTCAACAAACTTTACAGCTTCTATATGAAATGTTAAACCAAAACAAACCACAAGTCGGACTACCACGCGTTGTTGCCAAATTTCTACTTCATGGCTTGGAAGTAAAGGTGGCTGTGCCCGAACTCATCATGTTTCAGCACTATTCCTACAAGCAAGAATTAAAAACAAATAAGTTATCAGGTCGTTTACAGTTATTTTTCATTTATCTAGATAATGTATATCCATGTACTTGACAATAACATGTTGATTTGTCTTTGGTATGATGTTTTCATTTTCACTGAGATCAAGATCTTCGTCGAGATAAGTAACGTTCATACCTGAATTAGAGCTGCTTTCTTCATTGACTGTATTTGTTTTTTGTTGTTTCTTGTCATTTTCGGACCATTATTCTTCTTTACTTCATTCTCATAAAATTCTCGATATTTCACACTTAAAACTGCTGCAGGAAATATTTTCTTTTTTGTTTTGGTATTTTTAGAATTTCATTAGGCGTATGAGGAAATACTAAACATTTTTTTTTAAATGGAGTTGCCATTTTAAACCCTTCTGATTCTTTTTCTTCATAGTAGCGAATGTTTTTTTTGGGAAGGTGTTTTCCATTGACGTCTCGATTATTCAGCGACTGGAATGGTGGATGGTATACCTATATTTTTGGGTGTATTTCTTTCTGTTGAGGATTTTCACTTTCATAATCCATTTTAATTTTGGCCCAGACACTATAAACCTTTGAATAAGACATGTCTCTAGACCAGGTTTCTCTTTGTGAATATGTTTGTATAAATTCTATAAGGTAAGGTTTTTTCAATTTTACTTTTAAGTAAATGTAAGGCATTTTTAGGTGTTTCTTTATTAGAAATCTGTGCAGCAACTATTCGGTTTGGTATGCATTTTGTGTAAGCAACATTATTTTTATTAAAGGGGACAACCCACTTTTTCTAAATCCATTTTTAATTGTTTCCTCAGAAGTATATTTACTTAAAACAGATTGTAAAATAGTACCAAAAATAGAACGTGTCACATCTTTTGGAAAGTTTTAAAATTTTTGAAATTTCCAGTTTCTCACTTCTGCTAACCAACCAACTTTAAGAGGTTTAAAAACAGATACGTCAGTTGGTTGCATAATATGGATAGTGCTGGGAAAAAGTGATACCCAAATAATTCCATTAGCATCGCATCGCTGACTAACATGTTTTGTTAAATGTAATCGATGCCCATCGAGAGATAAAATCACTGGTCTTTGGATATTTTTGGATTTTAAATGTGGCAGTAAATGGTTCGAAATGTATTCATAAAATACTTGGGATGTCATCCTTCTGAATCAGATCTACCAATACCCCAATTTTCTGGCACTGATTTAGCTATAGCTTCTGGGATTCTCTTGTAAGAAAAGATCAACATTGGAGGAATATCTTTCCATCTGCTGAAAAAGTGGCATTACGGTTATCTGTTTTTTTTTTTGATAATACTCTAATATAAAATTCTTCTTTGTAGCCTACAGGGCCTAGAACTTTTTCACTCTTCGGACATAGACAAAATCCTACCTCATCTGCATTGAATACCCGAGTTGGATCTAATAATATTTCATCATATCTACCTTCCTCTAAAAAAAGTTGAATTTCATCAAACCATGCTTTAAAACGGTATTGTGTTACTGCTGCCCGAGCATTGCTGACACCTTAAGCATATCTCTCTTTCATTTTAGGGTAACGTTTTAAAAATCCTTGAAACCAAGAACGCCCACGAGTTTTATTTAATAAATATTTAGTTTCTCAGCCAGTTTTTTCAAGAAATGTTTTCACTGATAACATAAGGTTTTGTCTATGAATAGGAAAACCCTTGCGTGCCATTGCTATTACCCAGTTTTCAAAAAAAATTCTTCTGCTTCAGAAAGCTCTTTTGCTGGCGAGTATCAGGCTGGAGTAGTATCAGGCGAGTATAATTTACGGATCAGTGTGGTTCGAGGAACATTAAACTGACGTGCTGCAGCTTTGTTAATAATTCTGAAAATTATTACACAAATATTAATTAATTACTATTAAACTGGGAATAAGCCACAATTAAAGATAAAAATACGTTTATTGACGTTTCAATTTCCACTTCGGAAATCGTTCTCAAAATACAAACAGTAAATTAAACAAATTTTGTTTTTTTTGTTACATAGTGATAAATTCTTCTAATTATTTAATTTTATCTGACTCATTTATATTGACAATTCAGACATCAATTATGCATTTTAAAGTATGACGACTTTAAAATGATATTGCCAATATTGTGAGTTTCGCTCCTGGGACGACTTTACTTATAAGATAGTTCATTCGATTACATGAAATCAACTTTAACTTGAGAATATCCGTCAGAAAAAAATCATAGTATGTAATTCGTCTTTTAAAAGACAAACACATGACATGATGACAGCAAAATTCTCCTGTTAGTGATTCCATAGTAAATTTATGAGGGAAAACCAGGAAAAACCTCATAATACTATCCCGAGTAGTTGGTAAGTAGTCAATTTTAGGTGTGTTTATTACTAAAAACTGACCGTTTATAAATGGACACCCCCGGTGTCCAAAACTAGCCCTCTCGATTTATTGTATATTTGGAATGGTCACCATCCTAAATTTCAAACTAGATAATTAAAAATATCTAATTTGACAAAAATTACAGTTAATATTATCAATAACAATTAAAACTAAGTCTGTTGTATTGGTAACAAAATATTAAGACTTAAATTAAACAAGTAAATTGTAAAAAACGGTACCTTAACCCTTAACTACTGACGTGGATGTTTCAGGACTTAGACTCTGACATGCGGTATGTCATACCGTTGCCTATTCTCCTTTGTTTTTAATATGAATTTATCTTATATCACTGTATTTGTTTTTTATATCAACTACAGAATTATTTTTTCACATTGCTGTAGCATAATATACTGCTAAAAGTAAAATAAATTTTAGTTTTTCAAGAATAGTATGAATCATATTTAAAAAAATGGTGGACGTTACTACAAAATCGTTTATAAACTAAATTACAAGAAAAATTGATGACTTGTTACAATGGTAATACAATTGGTAAAATAATGTTAAATGAAACAGACTAATGATTTAAATTTAATGAGAAACTAAAATACAAAATTCTGACAATAACCAAAAATTACAATAAAATAACTAGTCATTTTGCGCGCAAGGTCCGCATTTTTTCTTTGTACACTGTAAGCACACTGGTTTTCCACAAGAAAAGCACACATAAAAAGTCTTTCACTTTAATGCACTTGGGCATAAGTAACACGTCTTCTTTTTCTCAAGCCTTTTCTTCAAAATCTGCTTCTTTTTGGCGTTTTTGTCCTATTATTCGTTCAATACCATATATAATAATTCTCTCGGGATTCTGGGATTTTCGAGTCTTATTTGTAGATGAGGTAAAACTAATTGTTTCGCCAACTCCTTTGTGTAGTTTTAGCCTTTCCATATTATCTTCTTGTAGTGATTAGTACACAATATGCGAATTAACAGCAGCTATATCAATGATGACAAGAGATGCTTTGTTCGCTTGAATGTGCTGGCTCAGAGATGCATGGACATGAATCAGGATATGTACTTATGTTTTGTAGACTTTGAAAAGGCATTTGATAAAGTTCAACATAAAAAGCTTGTAGATATATTAAAAAGCAAAAATATTGACAGTCGTGATCTGAAAATTATACTTATCTAATTTATATTGGAATCAAACTGCCAAGGTTAAGAGTTGACAGCCAGTACACCGAAAATATCAAAATACAGAGAGGAGTCCGCCAGAGTTGCGTGCTGTCCCCACTACTTTTCAATGTCTACAGTGAAGCGGTATTTCAAGAAGCGCTCTCAGACTCAGTAGAAGGTATATCTATCAATGGAGAAGTTTTGAATAACTTACGTTTTGCAGACGATACAGTAATAATTACGGATAACAACAATGATTTACAGAACCTAATGCAACGCCTTAATGAACGCTGTCATGAGTACAAACTGAAGATGAATTTAAAGAAAACTAAATGCATGATCATGACTAAATCTGCACATGCAAATATTAAATTGACTATTGAAGATACTGCAATTGAGAATGTTAATAACTATAAATATTTTGGAACATGGATAACATCAGATGTAGACCAAACCAAAGAAATTAAGACATTTATTGAAATAGCACGTACATCATTTATTAAACTTTCTTTGTTGTCGGGATATAAGGTTAGAACTACGCCTGAGAATGCTTCGATGTTACGTGTTCTCTACTCTTTTTTATGGTCTGGAAGCTTGGACACTAAAACAAGTTCATCTGAATAAGCTGGCCGCCTTTGAATTTTGGTGTTACAGAAGAATCCTACGAATATCATCGATTCAAAGAATGTCAAACATGGAAGTAACTAGGATAGGAAATGTGGCGGAAATAATATTAACTATTAAAAGACGAAAACTTGAGTACTTGGGACATGTGATGAAAGGGCAAAAATATGCATTATTACAACTTATTATGCAGGGCAAAATCCGAGGAAAGCGAGAAATGTGGGAAGAAGAAGAATATCCTGGCTTAAGAACTTAAGGGAATGGTTTGAATGCAGTAGTGCAGAACTTTTTAGAGCGGCAGTCAACAGAGTCCGCATAGCCATGATGATTTCCAACTTTCGATAGAAGATGGAACTTAAAGAAGAAGAAGATATCAATGATGTAGTAAAAAATAGTAAGTGGCCATCGGCGAGAACGACGTTTTATAGAATATTTGGCGCACTTGGCATCTAAAGTATCGACACCTCCTTTCATACGATTATAATGAGCTATAATTTCTGGTTTTCTAGTAATCTGATCCGTGCCTATTGAATGGTGCATCGAAGAAATAAGTAAAACTTCCCTCGATTTTTTTGGCACGTGGGAAATTAGGGATAAACTTTTTCGTAAATCCGTAAGTAGTTGAATTTACTTGCCTACATCGGTGTGGCTGAAATTCCGGAGTGATTTCCCGTTTATTTTTCTTGAGGGTTCCCACATACGTTAACTTCTTTACTTCTAACTGCTTTACTAATTCTATAAAACTAAACCAATTATCAGCTGTGATATTACGGTTAGTTCCATACATAGGTTTAGCAAGCCGAAGAACAGATTGAGTTGGTTTATTCATCTTCTTTTCTTCCTCAGATAACCCAGTTCCGTCAGTGTCCTTGCCTTCATATATATAGGCATTGTATGAGTAACTTGTTCGTGCATCAGTCAGGCGTATTATTTTAATGCCATATTTCACAGGCTTATTAGGCATATACATTTTAAACCTACACCTTCCCCTAAAGCCGGCCAACATTTCATCAATACAAACACATGTGCCTACGGAATACAGTTTTTGACAATTTGATGTGAATATATTATTAAATATGTTACTAATGGCTGCTATTGGATCTATCTTTTTCTTTTTTCTCTATGCAGAGGGTTATCACAACGTAAACATGTTATAAATATTGCAAATCTTTCTTTTGACATAGCACATCTGAATATATCTCTACCAGTGCCATCTGTAGCAAATATAGAATTTATATCTTCGTCATTGGATTTGAAAGCTGATAAGTATAAAAGCAATCCCAAAAAGGCTTTTTGTACTATTTCATCAATTTCATTTAGCTGTGGTCTATTCATTCTTTTATAGTTTTCACGAATTGCACGTAATTTATTATTTGTCCATTTACGTATTTCTTGTATTATATCCTCAAAAATAAGAAAATTTAAAAAAAATGATGAAGTTTCATTTCGTACATCTCTGGACCGCACAGCTGGTACTTTTGTTACAAAGTTGTGTAACGGAGTTCTTACATTTTTCGAGGGTGCTGTAGTAGACCACTTAAAACGATTTTTGCCTTAACAATATGACTTACCATTATCATTTAAACGATATTCGTCTTCAGAACTTTCCGACTGCTCACTTCCGGTGTCGTGTGAACTTTCAATACATACTTCTTCGCTTGCATCGTCAACATTACTATCACTAAAATATTCTAAATCACTAGATACTTCGTCAGCCCATTGAGATATAACAGCCTCAAAATCATCATCTGAAAGCTTTACAGTTTTGCGGCTATAATTTAGAACAACTGGATGAACTTGCTGCCATACTAACAGCAAAAGAATACACTACACTGCTTTTAACTATAGAAACGTAAATACTGACAAGCGGTACTTGATACCGCAAGAAAACTTTATGTCAACGTAGCTCAAAGACTAAACGTGAACTAAAATTGCAGCAATTGAGAACAGGTACAATTAAACCCAACTTGAAGGTACACAGATGGTGTTCTAAGAATCTTTTATAAAACACGTTTTACAACAAAATATTTTTCGGCTCGGTATGGCATACCGCATGTCAGTGGTTAAGGGTTAAATAAACACTTTACATCAGCTTACTCACGCAAACTTCATTTGATTTATAATCTGTTTTTTGACATTGGCAGTTACGTCATTTTTTCACCGGAACGGCGATATGATAGATGGTAAATAAATAGAACTGAAAATAGAATTTTAAAAAAATAAATAGGACAAACATTTAAATTAACTTAATATTCCCTAACAGAAATAAACTTAACTGCCGTGCAATCAGCATATTCCACGATTATAACATACGAAGTGGTAGTGTATACCTCGTATTGCCTATTCGCTGTTGTTTCAAGTCTATTTACTAAAGTACATGATAAATATTTACAGAATCAATATTTCCTTCAAGAACACAAATAAGACGTTGCTATAAATAGATAGCTACACATAAATTACTGTAAATTGGTTTAAGGATTGTTACGTGAGGAGAAGTATGATTGAGTAAGATAATTTTTTTTAATATAGAACTATCGAAACAAAAACATATTCATGATCACTTGTAATTGTTCTTATATCTATGGCTTCTTGGTAATTTAATTACCAATTTCAGCTAAATTATTTAACATTTATAACTTGAGATTATTAACGTAAACTTTGGTTATATAAGAAATATTTAATACATCTCTTCAAAAGTTTTATTAAGAGAGTTGTCTCCCTCAAATATAAAAAACACATCTGCAGAACCAGATGATATTCTACCAGTCTTCATGTACAACTTACGGTTAGGAGCCAACTTAATTCTGTTCGCGATTTATTTAACACCTGCTTCCTAAAGCATGAATTCCAAGACCTCTGGTCTTAAGCAATAATCATTCTCATTATTAAGCCTAACTACCAAAAGACAACCCTCCCTCTTACCGACCTATCTCTCTTACATGTTGCATGTGCAAGATCTTAAAAAAAATTAAAACTCTGCCTTATATAGTACTTAGAAAATAATACTTTTAATGAAGCGTTGGCAAATAAACTAAAACTAATAGCAATATTTTTCAATATAACCCAAGCCTACGATAGAGCACTGTAATCTAAAAAACTTGAAAGGTACTGATATTCAAGGTCACATACTTGCATTTATAAAAAACTTTTTAATAAATCGCTTAATTTAAGTTAAAATAAATGGTGTTACAAGCTCATCTAAGATACTATACAACGAAATTCCTCAAGGTTCGATTCTTAGTCCAACTTTATTCTTAATCGCTTTTAGTAGTATTATGGATGTAATTAAAGCACCCACTGAAGCTAGTCTTTACGCAGATGACATTATTATTTATACTTATTTAAATATTGTAATGATACCAATTAAAATTATACAAGGTTTCCTAAACCTGCTTCATAATTGGAAGATAAAAACGGGATTTGTTTTTTCCATTGAAAAAACATAATATATTATTTTTAATCGAAATAAAACCCACCTCACAACTAGTCTACCAATAAATAATTTACCCTTAGAACTGTCAAACGAAATAAACTTTCTAGGTCTAACTTTTGAGAGAACTTTAAAATTGGAATTCGCACATAAATAAACTACAGCTTTCCTACCAAAAGAGGTTAACTATAAATCCACAAGGAATCTACGATCCTGTAATTGGCTGTATACCATATATTAAAAATTTAATTAATAACAAAAGAACCACTACATATCTGCTTCAGCTGCTCTAACCCACTGACCGTCAAACATATCCTGCTTGATTGTCATCAATTCATGGAAAAAAGAAGATTCCACGGATTTACAAATGATGATCTTAAAACAGTTCTTACCAAAAAAATTTAACAGTGGTAACCTGTTTAAAAGACATCAAGTTATTCAATTGTATTTAATATTATATTTCTTGTATTTATTATATCCACTAATAACCCTGCGCTGTTAACCTTTATCTTCCCACGTCGGTAAAAATATGTGGAGTCCCATGTAGGACCATTTGTACCCCAGAGAAAAAAAATGCTTTTTTTTTAATTTTTATTATAAGAAAATGAAATAAAATCTTAAATTAACACAATATTATTACATCAAAGGATATATCGAACAGAAAAAATAATTTTCATCATTAAATTAAATTAACTGTATGAACAAAAAATAAATCTTAGGGCCGAAAACTAGTCTGAAGTTTCTTGGCATCGGGTGCCAATTTCTTACTTGATATGGTGTTCTGCACATACAAAATTTTTACACTGCTTTTAAGATTGCCTTGATTTACGATCTTTATTTTGACTGCATAAGTAGCAACGTGCACTTGAATATCGTTCACAGGCTGCTTCCATTTGCATCTTCACCAGCGCCAACCCTACAACGACATCTTGCATGCTTCAACGTCTTACTCAATCGTACTCCCTCATTATATCGACTGGTAATATTTTCTTTTACTAAACCTTCTCCTAGATTTAGTTAAAAAGTACGTCTATCATCTTTTTTCTCTAGATGAATCCGGGTACTTGATACACCATAAGATGTAAGCGTTCAGGCCAAAAATATCCAATATTTGGCCAAACACTGCCATTGGCCATCGATTGCATATTCTACGAGCATAGTATTGCTTTACCATCTTATGCGTGGTATCTACTGCACCTTTTATATGATTATAGTGCAGTATAATATCTGGCTTCTTATTTATTATTATCATCGGCAACAGCATCATCATAATGTTCAATGGATAATAAAATAACCGATGTGTCTTTGCTGGTAACATAAAAATTTATAGTATGGTGTTTCGAAAAAGCAAACATAATTAGAATGAACATGCTTGAATGATTCGGGTAGCAACTCATTGGGAATACATGCTTTATTTTTACGCAGAGTACCACATACGCTTAGTCCTTTTTTTGATAGTTTTTCGGCCAGTGGTAAGCTTGTAAAAAAATTATCTGTAGTTATGCTATACCTTAAGCCAAGTGGCTAAATAAGGTAAAGGACAATTCTTTCACCTTGATTTTTTTCGAGTGCGTCATTATTTTTTCCAAGATAAACTTACAAATTTATACTGTAAGCATTTTCGTTGTCTGCCATCGCCCAAATCTTTAAGCCATATTTATCAGGCTTGCTTTTCATATACACGCGAAAAGGGCATCGCCCTTGAAATGAAGCTAGTTGTTCATCTATGATAAGATGCGGTACAGGTGAATATGCCATAGTACAATTTTTCATAAAAGTATCGAACACCACTTTAGTAGGTGCGAGTTTATACATGCGTTTCACGCTCAGCTCTGGTAGAATAGTAATCGAAACGAATAAATGTTGTAAGCAACTGAAATCTATTACGTGACATACTTGCCGGAATAATAGGCTAGCGTATTTTTTATTGGTACACCATAACATTTCTTGGGGCTCTTTTGTAGCTTGAAGTGCTCCTTCAATAAGCAGAAGTCGTAAATAAGCGCTAATCTCTATATGATCAGTTAGCTGCCAAGTACGTGCTGGTTTATTTGGATTTGTTTTGTTCCATTTGTTTATTATCTAAAAAAATTACCCGTGACATTACAATCCGTTTATGTCCTATTACCTTTCAACAATAAGAATAAAATAACCAAAACATATTAAAAAAAATATTTGATAATTAGTTGTTATCAAATAAAGATATATTATTTACCTATTTGGCTTTATTATTTGTTTGAATTACTATGATTCCCAAAAGATTGTCTGACAAAAACAACGAAAATGCTTAAATTCTAGTGGTATAATTCGAACTATACGTAGTGAGACCTGCTTGCCTTTTCAAAATATTTTTTACAATTCTTCGTGTCTGAGGATAAGATATTTTTGACCAATGCATACCATCTTTAGATATATACGATGGATTGACAGACTCTTCTCTTACGTTTGCTTGGTTTGTAATTTGCTGAACATTTTCATTATCGGCTTCAATGACGTCAGACAATTTTTTACAAGACAATCGTTTACACTTTAACTTTGTAAACAAGTCGCTCTAATTCGGTTTTAGATAATTCCTTGGGCATTTTCAAAGTATGGCGAATGCAAAAAGCCAACACTACACTATAACAAAATCGAAGTAAAAAATATACTAGCACTTATCGCTACGACGCGACAGGGAAACTAAATATTTGTAACCATCGCATTTCTTTCGATATTCTGTTCTTAGAGTTGCGACATGCGCGTAGTAATTTGCAATGCCACCGATAATACAGATTCCCACGTGGGGTGCGAATGTATCCCAAGCCGATCATAATTTTTTTGTTTTTATTTTGAAACATCGTTACTGATTTTATGAATAGGATATTATTTGCAATACCCTAATGGACACAAAATAAAATTAGCCAAAGGAAACAGGCACTAATTTCAAAAATATTACAAAAAATCTGTATCTGGGGTACAGCTGTACCCCACCCGGGAAGACGAAGGTTAATGTGGTTTTGTGTTTAATTAAAAAAAATAAATATTTTTGACAGTTTTTTCATAAACAATTAAATTAAAATGGTATTCAATCAGACAGAAAGCAAATATTATCTATTTTTTTTACAATCGGATGAAAAATAAATAGCGAGAAGCAATATTAATTTCTAGAGTATAAGCACACAATTTTTAGGTATATTGGCAAATTGATGCAAAAATTGAAAATTATAGCTAAAAATACAGAATATGTACAGCATTAATTTACCAACATTCATTTCAGCAGTAGTCTAACAAATAAATTTGTAATATAGAACATTCCAACATATTTTTACAAACTATCATGATATCAGTCTGTAATGCTTTCGGCAGTTATTTTCAACGAATGACTAAACATTTGTGATGTTTTTTTAGTAGTTCAAATACACCTTAACCCTTTACCGCATGAATTTTTGTTTTTTGTCAAAAATAAATACTCAGATAGGAATTTTAATTCTATTTTTAAGTAAAAATATTGAAAACAATCTAGCTACGAGGAAAAACATTATTGACAAAATGTTTTTGGTGCCAAATATGGAACATCATGCAACAATGTAATATTAAAGTCAAACTATTTTGAAGCTTCAGTATACACTATACACTATGAAAGTGCAAATAACAGTATCTTTCTTTTTGGTTTAGTCTCCAGTTCCGTGCGAAACGCATTGTACTATGCACTGTATATTAAATTCCACTTACAATAGAACCTTTCTGTCTTTACGTGAATGTGACTCCGTCTTCGCGCAGCTCCATGGTCAGGAGTGCTTGAACTATCTTTACTAATACACAATGGTATTGTGCATTTTGTGCACACTATATATGTTTTTCCTATACGGCCTGGAAATTTACATGTTAACCTAGTGCTCTTATCCCAATAGGGAAAATGATTAAGCCCATCTTTACGGATGTCTTCTTGGGGTATATCTTTAAAATGTCCCTTTTTGATTTTTTTCTCGTATATCTGCTGAATGCTACGACTTGACGGTCTTCCTATTTTGTGCTGTTTAATTGGTTTTCTGGCTTTGCATAGATCATCGGCTATTGCTAGTTTAGTATCCAAAAGGGGTAAATCAAATTTCTTCGTTTTAGCTAATAACCAACACTTCACGGCTGTCATGTCAATGATATAAAAAAATATTCGTAAATAATATTTCTTCGTTTTGATTTTTATACGATAAAATCCTAACATGGAATTAGGGAGATCTACACCTCCCATATAATTGTTGTAGATTAGGACACTGTTGGAACAAGGTATCATTTTATGTATACTTTTTTGTTTGAAAAATCTTCTTTTTTCTTCCTTTGGTTCACTTCCAGCATATGTTGACATATTATGCTGGAAGTAACGATTTTATTATCAAACTAGGACAATACACTGACATCTACATTGTTTATTTTCTTTACCATATGACCTTTGCCGCGCTTATTCATTTCTTCCTCAGCTGGCATCATAACTCCAGGAACACGATTTACAAGGTCGCGACATTAATATAATTACAGCCACATATAAAATTAGGGCGCTTCTAAGAAATATCGAATTATGGTCGACCTCACTTGGCAAAAAACAACTCGATTCATTCCAGTGCCTTCAGGAAATTATGGAAAATGTATCTAATTACAGTGCTACAAATTTTGAACAAGTTTTTGCTGACATGCATGTGACTTTGCTCAATTTAAAACAACAGCTCTGTGATTATTTCCCCGAAGAAATTCAATACAGTTACAACAGTTGCAGATGGATACTAAATCCGTTTTTAGCCGATTCCTTTCAGCATGTTGAAATACCAATAAACATAAAAGTAAAACTTATTGAAATATCAAGTGATGGAATGTTGAAGCTCCAATTTTCTCCTTAGACTCGGACCAATTTTGGACCGAAAAGATGCAGGAATACCCCCAGTTGGCGAGTGAAGCTGTAAAATGTTTGGTTCCATTTGTAACATCATTATTTGTGTGAGTTAAGTTTCTCGTCTATGACTGCCATTAAAACAAGAGTTAGAAATCGTCTCGTACTTGAAAAATGATATAATTGTGTGTGTCTCAAATACACAGCCTAGATTTGAAAGATTAGTTTCACAGAAACAGGCGCATAGCTATCATTAAGATTATAATATTTTGACTTTGTTTCACTCTTTTATTTTTACGGACTTAATATTTAGTTTTATATTTCGTTAATTAATTGTTAATTTCTATTTACGGCGTTGTTAAAATAATACATGATCTAACAAAGTGGTGCTTTTGTCTTATTTTGAAATGTTCGGCGACTACCCTAGTACCTCATGGCGACCCCCCAGGGGGTCACGAGCCCTACTTTGGGAAACACTGATATAGAGAATATACTAGTATATCGTACAATACTTCAACAACATTTCATACATATGCTAAAAGTTTTGCACAACTATTGTCTTTTAATTTATACAACAAAAACTTATAACAGATGTTAGTTACAAATTAATTATTTACTTTTTTTAATCTGTTAAATAGCGTCACAGTTTCGCCTATTGCAACTATTATTTGGTTATCATATTGAGTTGCACTCATTCCACCATTTGATTTTGAATAAAGGATCATAATGCAGAATTATTGTTTTGCCGACTGTGACAATTAGTGAGACAATATTCCACAATTGGTTTGACATTGTATTCCTACGTCCTACCTGAGGCATATTAGTAAACAAGGCACGTCGTCTGGTGAACTAGTATAGAGTTAAGCTTCGAACTATTTATTCGAGTAAATTTCGAAGCCTAAAATTTTCTTTTTATACCTGTTTAAACACGCAGAACATGATAAAATGTTTAAAATAGACATACATAAGTGCACTATACTGATTTATTAGAGTTAAAACAAGAACTATTGCTTTGTTCAGTATGTTATATAAATGAAATTATTAAATTTAAGAAGCAATCATTTCATAAATAATAAGATAAGACTAGTACCCAAAGAAAACTGAATAATGGACTTCCACAAGGATCCGTGTTGGCTCCCATGCTTTTCAGCCTCTACATAGCAGACATATATATATGAACCTGTGATGTAGCCATACGCTAAATAAATAAATTCATAAATAATTTAAATAAAATAAAAACGAAAATTTTGTTAAAATAGCGATTTATTTTTTAACAGTCTCGTTTTAGCTCAATACACTTGACAGAGCGATTCTCTAACCCGTCTGAAAAATATGTCTTCTCGAGGTCTACAATGTATGCTTCTGTGATGAACTGCTCATTCCACTTAAAGTTTACCCGGCGAATGCTTTTTTCCAGTTTAGAAACAAAAATCAGTCACACGAGCCTAAATCTGGAGAATACGGTGAATGGAGAGTTCGTAGAGTTCGTAGGTATGAGTTGAGTTCCTATCCATCGTTTTCCTCTGCTAAGCACGTATTCCCATATTTCTCGTGTCTTTATCGATGTTATTAAGGAACCTTGTTCTGCTTTTTTTTCTCGCCACTGGGTCCATTAAGGAACATTTCACTAGCTGGGTCATTTTGTTCCATCCGCATTTACATCCCCTATCCACCTCAGTAGTCCTATCTTAATATCTTTTACGATATTTGGTTTCTAGTATATTGTATAAAGTTCGAAGTTGTATCGTCTCTCCAGCCCATTTCATTACTGCTCCATATATTCATCTTGGTAGTTTTCTTTCGAAACATCCTAACACGTTTTCATTACTTTTTGTTAGGGTCCAGGTCTCTCAATAAAATGTTAGGACTGATTAGGAGCTATTTTGTATTGCTCGATATAATTGTGGATTTAAGGAGAACATTGAGCCCAAAATAGCATCTGTTGGCCGTACAAATTCTGCGGTTTATCTCTGCAGTAGTATTATTTTCAGTTCTGAAGCTATTTTCTTGTGGCATTGTAAATTAATTTATTATTTATAACTGGGAATAAGCCACAATTAAGGATAAAAATACGTTTATTGACGTTTCAATTTCCAATTCGGAAATCGTTCTCAAAATACAAACAGTAAATTAAAACAAATTTTGTTTGTTTTTGTTACATAGTGAAAAAATTTCTTCTAATAATTTTAATTTTATCTGACTCATATTATATTGACAATTCAGACATACATTATGCATTTTAAAGTAGACGACTTTAAAATGATATTGCCAATATTGTTGAGTTGCGCTCCTGGGACGACTTTACTCATAAGATAGTTCATTCGATTACATGAAATCAACTTTAACTTGAGAATATCCGTCAGAAAAAATCATAGTATGTAATTCGTTTTTAAAAAGACAAACACATGACATGATGACAGTAAATTTCTCCTGTTAGTGATTCCATAGTAAATTATGAGGGAAATATTATATTGAAATATATCCAATTATTGGCAATATCATTTTAAAAGTCGTCTAAATTAAAAATGCATAATGTATGTCTGAATTGTCAATATAAATGAGTCAGATAAAATTAAATTATTAGAAGAATTTTTTCACTATGTAACAAAAAAACAAAATTTGTTTAATTTACTGTTTGTATTTTGAGAACGATTTCCGAATTGGAAATTGAAACGTCAATAAACGTATTTTTATCTTTAATTGTGGCTTATTCCCAGTTAATAAATAGTAATTAATTATTTTCAGTGTTAGCACATAAACTTCTGGTATTTACCTACCTGCTACCCTGCTACCGAGATACATTTACAAGCTTCAGAGTCACACCATCACGATAAAAACGCTGAAACGCGTTGACAGGCCCGTACGTATGGCCGTTTGAAAGATTGTTTTCCTCAATCGAACGTGTGCCGATGCCTAGATCCACTCTCCCACTAAAGAGGGTGGTCTGGGCGTCATGGCCATGACCATGCACGTCCCGACTATCATGAGAAGGAGACTGACTAAATTGAAAGCGGAATCGGACTTCGTTAAGGCTCTTTACACTCCGAAAGCTCTGCCTAGAAAGCAATCCACCGCCCTATTGGTCATGGAGAGATTTTATTAAGGCAATACAACTATGAGGAAATCAACTTCCAACTAGAGGTCTGCCTTCAATATACCCACATAAACGTAGGTGCCGAAAGGGATGCGAACGTAACGAGAACCTTAGTCACGTTTTGCAAAAGTGCCTTGAAGCACACTGACACCGAATAAAGAGACATGATTAGCTTGTTACGTATCTTCACAAAGCAGTTAAAAAGAAAGGGCGAATTTGCGAGACAGAGCCAAGAATAAGATGCGCCGATGGGACTTAAAGATACCTGACCTTGACGCGCAACAGGATGAGTGAGTAATTGTCGTGGACGTTGCCGTCAGCTGGGAGGATAATGAACTCCTAAGTACATTCGCCGCCAATAAAACGGCGCTGTACACTGAGCCTCGATTTCTTCAGACCATGCAAACCCGATATCTTGGGAAAATCATTTACATGGCACCTTTAATCCTTGGAGCTCGCGGAACATGGTGTCAGTCGAATTCTCGTGTCCTTTCAAAGTTTGAGGTCTACAACTGTTATTACTGACAATTTAGTATCCATATTCATAGCGATTTTTATGAGGTCTCAGCATAAGTGACTTATGGCAATTTTACTTCGAGTGTAACTAGCTGCTTCTATCGAGGGGTATACGTTTATCTAGTAAGGTTTTTATCTATTGACAGCATAGATGTTTGTTTTTGTTTTTTTATATTTGTGAATGTTAATTTTTATATATTTTTAAATAATTTTTAAACTTTTCTACTATTATATTTGCTTCGATTTGGGTTGGTTAAGTTAGTAAGTGCAGAGGAGGGTAGTGGATCTTGAGCAATTTTAGCTTGCCAACCATTAGGTCATAAAGGTCCATACGCTGCTGGTTTGTAGCTTTCCGGATCGGACCGGAGAGGAACAGATCAGTAGGAAAAGGCCGGTTTTCGGATATCGGGGATTTGGTTGTCTGATGACTATAGCTATTGAGCCGGCATCGCCCGGCCTGCAAACCAAAAGAGGTATGGCTCCACTCTGATAGTGCTCCCAGGTATAAAAATTCGTTCACTGCTTCGATGACGTCGTTTTCTATAACGCGTGGTCGTTGCATTTTGTTATGACTAAAACGATGTGTCTCAGAGTTTCTTATGCCGCTATTGTTGATATATTGTTGTTGTTAACTTTTTCTTTTAGGAATCATTCATCAAAGGCTATGGAAGAACATAAAAATCATCTTACACATAGTAATTGGAGATTTTCAATGCCAAACTGGGTAAAAATCTAAACAAACGAAGAAACTAAAAATAGGAGATTTCGGGTATGGCCAGAGAAATGATAGAGGTGATACTTTGATGAACTACCTAGAAGAAAAGCATCTATACGCAATGAACTCCTTTTACAAAAAGAAGCCCCAACGAAAGTGGGACATGGATCAGCCCCAATGGATCCACAAAAAATGAAATCGACTACATACTGTCCACGGAAGGATATATCATTAAAGATGTAACAGTTCTTAACAGATTCACAACAGGTAACGATCACAGGATGGTCAGAGCAAAAAATTAGTATTGACGGTAACTATGAGATGAAAGGAAAAATAAAGATAGAAACTGGAATCTAGTAGATAGAAACAAACTAGGTCAATATAAAGAGATATACACAAGACCTATTAAAAGAACAACTTTACCACAAAGATTAGACAGTGACGATAAAGATATAGACGAAATAGAGATCATACATACAGCAACAACGATTACATCAGGAAAAGAAATAGCAAAGAAGGATCTAAAAAAGAACAACTATATATCAACAGAAACAAAGAAGCTTATGGATAAAAGAAGGAAGCTGAACGAAGAAGACTAAAAGGAAATCTATAGAATATGTAGAAATTAATAAAACAATAAGCAGAATGATAAAAGAAAATAAGAGAAAAGAACAAGAAATAAAAATAAAAGAAGTAATACAAAACAACAAAAATATGAAATGCTTAAGGTCGAAATTAGGTAAGTTTGAAATAAACAAAATAAAAGATGTAAATGGAATAGAAACAAACGTTAAAGATGACATCATAAATATAATCCACCATTTCTACTCAGAATTATATAAAACAAAAAAGGAACCACCAGAAGAAATTAAAAACCAACTTAAGGTCAAAATATAAAAAATGTCAACTCAGAGCTGCAGCCCGAAATAAGCAAAATCAGAAATAAAGAAGGTATTGAAAAAAAATGAAAACAACAAATCGCTGGAAAAGATGGAGTAACTACAGAGATGCTGAAATATGGTGGAAACAGTGGTAATTAATACTCTACATTCCCTTTTTAACAGGATGTTAAAAGAAAAAAGAATCCCAAACAACTGGAACGAATCAGTAACCATTATCCTACACAGAAAGGGGATAAAGCAGATATAAAAACTACCGTCCTATAACACTCCTCAATGTAATGTATAAACTCTAACAAAAATTTTAACCAATAGATTGACGACAAAATTCGATGGATACCAGTCGAAAGAACAAGCTGGTTTTAGAAAGGGATTCAGCACAAGTGACCATCTACTAAGTATGAAAATACTTATAGAACGAGCAAATGAATACCACATTCCTCTATATGTGGCGTTCATAGATTTCGAAAAGGCTTTCGACAGTGTCGAACATTGGCAGTGAAAAGTTCTTTGATTAACAGCCGAATTGAACCACAGATATACGGAACTAATAACCAATATATATATAGGAAGCCAAAACAACAATTAAAGTATATGAAGGAACAAAATCATTACAAATAAGTAAAGGCGTGAGACAGGGTGATACAATATCACCGAAACTTTTCAATCAGGCTCTTGAAGATACTTTTAAAAGATTAGAATGGGAAAAAAAGGTATAAAAATTTGTGGACAACGCTTGAACCATCTAAGGTACGCTGATGACATCGTATTAATAACCGAATAAAAAAGAAGAATTATTTGAAATGATGAAAGAACTGGACGTAGAAGCTTCAAAGATAGGCCTTAATATGAATTACAGCAAGACCAAAACTATAACAAATACAGATGAAGATATTACAATGAGAATCGGACAGATGAAATAGAACAAGTTAAGGATTATATATTCATTTGGTCAAACTATAAAACTTAACAAAGAGAACCAAACAGCAGAGATCAAGAGACGAGTTAGACTGGCATGGGCGGCATTTGGAAAACCTAAGCTACATTCTTAAAAACAAAAGATATCCACAGCATCTTAAGACCAAAGTATATAATCAATGCGTACTCCCTGATCTTACGTATGGCTCCCAAACGTGGACATTTACAAAAGCAAACATGGACAAAATCATAAAAACCCAAAGAGCAATGGAAAGACAAATGTTGCTCATAAGACTAATGGATAAGAAGAGAAACGAGTAGATAAGAGAGGAAAACAAAAGTGAGGGATGTTAGACAAGAAGTTGCAAAATTGAAATGGAGATTTGCCGGACACAATATAAGACAAAAACAAGACCGATGGAACAAAATTCTTATAAGTTGGAGACCGTGGGAATATAAATGAAGCAGAGGAAGGCCCTAAATGAGATGGGCAGATGATATCAAGAAGCACGTGGGCTCTAGATGGATGACTGTAGTGACAGCCAGAGAAGAATGGAAAAAGGATTGGGGAGGGCCTATGTCCAAAGATGGACCGAAGAAGGCTAATTAGATAGATAGAACTTTTTTCTTTTAGTATTGACAACCAAAATCTACTACATTCTGCTGATAGTTGCCTAAACATTTTTCTTTATTAAGTTAAATGAGGGCTGCTTCTTTGATTGGTATCTTTTCACATACGTTTCTTTCATGATTTTGTTGTACTGTTTCATTGTATTGTTTCAGGTATGATTGCATATGTGTAATGTGTCTAAGTCCCCCTCTTTTTGATATCTGTTTCATACTCAGTGATCTTGCGCTTTTTTTCCCCTGGTTAGCAGGTTTTTTATTCTTAGAATGTCTCTTCCTAAGAGCAAATATTTTGGGCTCTATCATACCATGATTTGATTTTTTTTAGTTAAAGATTTAATTATCTTTACAAAAAAACTAATGTTGATGATAGAACACATTTTAGAACTATTTCTTTATGAATATTTTAGGAGCCGGTTCTTAGTTATTCTATTTTATTCGGTCTATACTTAAAAATGCCTATAAAATAAAATTTTCTTTAGAAACAATTAACTTTGGCTCTATCGTATAAGGATTTGTAATTTAAAAATCTCTTTAGGTGTGTTAGTTTTCTATCTTCTTCTTCATGTGCCTTGTCCGTTCCGAACGTTGGCAATCAACATGGCTATTCTGACTTTGTTTACGGCAGAACTGAATAGTTTAGCAGATGACAATCCGAACCATTGCCGCAAGTTTTAAAGCCACGATAGTCTTTCTCCTCCCTGGACCCCTTTTGCTGTCTATTTTCCCTTGAACGATCAGCTGTAGTAGCTCTATATTTATTATGTCTCATAACGTGACGCAAGTATTCCAACTTTCTTTTCTTTATACTTATTCCTACCTCTCCTCTCTTTACCTATCCGGCGTAGTACATCTTCGTTGGTCACGGTGCTCAGTCCAAATTATATACGTAATATACGTCGGTAAGCCCACATTTCGAAGGCCTCTACTTTTTTCATCAATGTTGCGGTCATTGTCCACGCCTCCATTCCATATAACAAAACCGGTAATACATAACATTTCAGAAGTCGAATTTTGAGAGGTAGCGTGAGGCTTTTAGAGGTGAAAATTTGCTTCATGCTAGTGACCGATGGTCTTGCCTTTTTTTACTCTTAAACGTATTTCCTTCGCTTGATCCCAATTTGAGTTAACTGTTGTTTCCCAAGTAGATGTACGAATCACTTGTTCAATTTTTTCATTGTCTACATATCAGTTGTTGTGATGGTTTGTTTGGGTTTTGCTTACTAACATTCATTTGGTATTTAGTGTATATTTTAGTCTGAGTCCGTATTGTGCACTTGTTTTTTTGTATCTTACTCATAAGGCATCCAAGTTCCTCCCTGCTACTTGCTAGAATCACGTTTTCATCTATAAGATTTGTTTTTTTGATTGTAAAAAGTAACATTTTTAAGTACCTTTAATCTATGTTACAGAGTAATGAGGCAAAAGATGTTGATATATGCAGTAAAATATGTTTAAAGGATAAAGCTATAGGTAAAATGTTACAAAACTGTTTTATGATATGTTGTATGGAACTGAATGTTGGCTAGTTAGAAAGAAAGAAAAATAACGAATGATTAGGTTTATGACATTTATGAGTAACCTACTATAGTGTTATTTTTATGTATGAGAGAGTAATAAAACAATACATTATGTATGCAAATCCCTAAACTGTTGATACGGTGGACTCAATGAAAAACAGATATTTGTCAACAAGTTTACAGAAGTATATAGGAAAACAATTTTAAATTGAGTATGACCACCAGGTATAAAGGTTGGAGCAGAATAGAATACAATAGTTGTGAGGGTTACTAATCCCTAAATAAGGTTGCCAGTGTCGGAGTGATGGAGGTTAACAGGTACTAATGAATTTGCAAGAAATGTAAGATGTTTATTTTATTGGTTATATATAACCAATAAAAGTTTAATAAGTACCTACCTATTTGCAAAATAAAGTTTAATTCTTTAGATAAAATAAAACGTTTTATTTTATCTGAAATGAGTGCATTCCACGAAGTAAGGGTTTCAACAATCAAACATTTAATTCTTTAATTCCAGGAATCTACGACAGTAATTGACTAGATAATTACCTTCTAAACTTATTCCACAGAAAATGTGATAGTGGGTTTTTCCATTTTGTAGGAAGGTCCAAGTGGCGTATTCAAAATTCTTAACAGTTCACTAAAAGTAGGTACTTCAGTTGCAAGGTGCAGTTTATTGTGTATACTAGTGTTATGGAAAATTTGGAAGTGCCGTGTAAACGCCGAAAAATTGGTCCTTTAACAGTTAATGAAAAAACATTAATATTTAATTGTTTTAAATCATTTACAGACAACGTTTATGTGAAAGTGTTGATGAGACCGTTGAGTTAGTTAGCAGTACACTTGGTGTTGGGAAATCTACGATTTACAGAGTTATTAAAGAAGAGAAATGTGGTAGTTTTTAAATGCCACGTAATGCTCCAGGGAAACCAAAATTTCAAATAGAATATCATTTTAAAAGAAGGACTTCGACGGAAAGTGCATGAATTCTTCTTTAGACAAGAATTTCCAACATTGGATAAAGTTCTTGTCTCAGTTCGAGATGATAAGGATTACCCAGAAATGAGTCGAAGTACGTTATGGAAACTTTTAAAAGAAATAGGCTTCCGCTGGAAAAAGAATCCCAGAAAGTCTATTTTATTAGAAAGAAGCGATATTGTCATATGGAGAAGACATTTTCTAAGAACCATAAAGGAAATGAGAAACCAAAAAAGAAAAATATTTTATCTTGATGAAACATGGATCAACGAGGGTCATACACCAAATAAATTTTGGCAGGATGAAACTGTTACAAGTCAAAGGCACGCTTTTGTAAATAACTTATCTACTGGTTTAAACCCACCATCAGGAAAGGGACGCAGGCTGATAATAGTACACATTGGCAGTTCAGACGGTTTTGTTGAAGGTGGTTTATTAACTTTTGAATCAACTCGTACCGGTGACTACCATGAAGACATGAACGCTGATGTCTTTCAAGAATGGTTCGAACAAATGATAGATCTTCTTCCTAAGAACTGTGTAATAGTAATGGATTAATGCAAGTTATCACTCCAGACTTATAGAAGGACTGCCCACAACCAAGTGGTTAAAAAAAGACTTGCAGAATTGGCTGAGTTCAAAAAATATTACGTACCATCCCGGATCTATAAGAAAGGAACTTTATTCGTTGTGTGCCCTTCATAAAGAAAAATTTTAAAAATACGAAATTGATGAAATTGCCAAAAATCGTGGAATGACAGTACTTAGATCCCCACCATATCATTGTGAATTAAACCCGATTGAACTGGTATGGGCACAGATAAAGAGTGAAGTTTCAAGAAAAAATACCACTTTTAAAATTCATGATGTTAAACAGTTGTTTTTGGAGGCCGTAAATAATGTAAAACCTGAAAACTGGGAAAAGGCAGTAAATCACACTATTAAAGAAGAGGAAAAAATGTGGAAGCTGGACAATATTACTGATAAAATGATCGAGCCAGTTATTATAAATCTTGGTTCTGAAAGTTCATCTTCTGAATCTGATTTGGATTTGTAACAAGTAGCTGTAAGTTTTATATTAATATTTTTATTCATCTATTTAACATACCTTAGACGGTTTTAAAAACTCTTTTTCTCTTTTGTAATTTTTAAAAATTAAAAAAAATGTGAATTTTTTAAAACCCTTTTTAATGTAGGCCAGTCAGTTCTAATATAGTGTGTGATAAAAGAGGTCACTTTTGTTTACATACACATAACACTTTATAACACTGAAATAATTCATTTATTTTTTACAATTATTCAAAGTAAGTTTTTCAATTAAATCTTGAGCACGCCGCATGGAGTGGGTCGAAGGTACCAGTTAAAATTATGCTAATTACTCTCCTCGTTCATAATAAATAAACTATAATATCAAAACAAAGAAGAGAACTAATTTATTTTTTCTAAAAAATTATTTTAAGTACTGTTCAACACTTGTTAAATGTATCAACTTTAATGCTGCTGTTTACGGTTTTATCAGCTGCCCTTATCTCTTCCGCAAACTATCTCCAAAATATCTCCATATACGCCAATGGACGAGGTTCTTTCATCGTGCCCTACGTAGTCGTTTCACTTGCCGAGAGCTTGCCCTTTATGGCGTTATTCTCAGATGGCCCATTTTCTAGCTCCTCCAGCAATCTACATTTAATATGAAATGTTTTTCAGTTTTATCAAGGCGAACTCTCTAACTCAATGAAAGGGTTTTGTATGAAAGGGAAAACGGAACAGGGCTGGATTATTGAATAAATATGAATATCTTCATTTTTTTAACAAACAGAAGCAGAAATATAAATAAGAGCTTACATTAGTATTAGCATTTATTTGAAAAATTACAAACAATAAAGATATCATTAATAGATATTTAAAAAATAATCTGTGTAGAAAAAAATTGGCCACTGCACCGTTACTTACCATAGATTACAAATAATGCCGACTTAAATGTTTTTCAGTGATTTTGAGCACTAAAATATCAATGACTGGAAATAATTTGATCAAGGTATGAAAAATTGGATACCTCGGCCATATTCTGAAAGGAAAAAAATACGCAATCCCTCAACAATCATCCAGGGAAAGATTGAAGGCAAGAGAGGAGTAGGTCACAAACAAATGTCGGGCTACAAATCGCATGGTGGAGAAAAGAAAATTTTCAGGACACAAAATTATTTAAATGCCCGCAAAAAAAATTGTACACAAATAGTGATGTAGATTTATGTCCAGAATTCAATATACAATAGTTAGTTTTGGTATTGGCTTTATTTATTAGAAAATCACTAGTTTTTATAGACAATGATGCAAGCTCTAACATGGCCACGTCATTGTTAGATTATCTAAGTAAGATTTCTATCCAACGCTTAAACAATCACCGACAAGTGCTTATTTATGATACTCACATTCAAACAAGCATCTTTAAGATGCTCTAAAAAAAACCATTTGACCTCATCTTTCTGCCGTAATGCTTTAGTTAAGCAGTTAATGTTGTTATTACGAATGACAAGGGTTGAAGAGTTCCTTTAAAGGATAATGCTACTGTCTTATCCACGTTAAAAGAGAGTAAATTATAGTCAAGCCAGGTTTTTATTTTAAGTAGATCAGAAGTTATAATTGTATGAAGAATTTCAATATTAGAGTTCCTCCAAGTAATATTGATATCATCAGCAAAAAAATTCCATCAATTTTTAAGTTAGTGATGTCACTTGTAAAAATAAGGAAAAGTAGATGACAAAGTACTGAACCTCGTGGTACTCCACATATAATGCTATTGTGACTAGAGTCAGTATCATTTGCTGTAACTAGTTGTTTCCTATTTCTCAAGTGAGATTGAAACCAATTCAAAAAAAATACCTTGAATTCCGTAGAAATTTAGTTTTTTTTATCACAATGTCGTGATTTACACAATCAAAAGCTTTGGTGTAGTTACAAAAAATAGTGGCACTATAAAGAGTATTGTTTAGTGCATGATAGACCTTATGTAATACAGAAAACATGGCATTGCTGGTACATTTATTAGATAAAAAGAACGGACTTTGTGATAAAATCTATTTTTTTCAACAAGAAAGGACATAAGTCGGACCTAAGTCTCTTAATAATTTTGGATAGGATCGGTAGTAAGGCAATAGTCTATAGTTGTAGAAATTAGATTTTTCACCACCCTTATGAAAGGAATAATAATGGCTGTCTTTAATCACTCTGAAAATATAACTTTATATATTTATATACATAATTTTTTCTAAATCACAGAGAAAACATTGCCCATTTTAATTTTTTTCGACCATTTTTGTATAAAGTTGGCGACTTTCTGTAACTAGTTCGATATGGCTTTTCCATGGGATGCATATGTCGCAATCATCTACCATTGAGCGTGGAGATTAAATTGTTCACATGTTAACTCTATTAAAAATTTTACAAATGCTATAAAAATCTGTTAGGTACATGCTTAGTCAAAACGCCACATCTAGCTTCTGCTTAGGGCAACTGAAATTCAAATAGGTGTTTTGTCAGGTATTTTTCAGATGACGCATTTATTCTATGTACATTTTGTAGATACGGCATAAAATGAAGGGTGTTTAATGGTTTTGTCTTAAATAACGTCATTTTAGTAAGCAAATAAGATATATATGCACAATTTGTTTATGTATTTTATTTTCTTTGCGTATTTCATTTGCAATAAAAAAGGTGAGTGGAAGCCGGTACCACCTGGGGAGCATCGGCTTCCACTCTCCGCTCTACTGCCTTAGCCCTTGTTTTCTCGACCGCTGAATATTGTGCTCCAGTTTGCATACAGAGTCCACATGTAAAAAAGTCGACACTCAGCTACACAGCACTATGAGTTGATAACTGATACAATGTAAATCAACTTCTACTCAATGGCCTCCAGTATTAAGTCACATCCCACCTCCACATTTACGACGAGTTGACGCACTTACACATATACAAAGGATCATCAACAATATAAACCTGCCGACCCACCAAGATACCGAGGATGCACGAAATAACGGTCTCCGTTCTAGAAAACCACCAATGAAAACGGCAAGAATGATACATGAGGAGTTCAACATCACGAATGTATGGTCCCAAGAATGGAACGCATGGCAAAATAACATGCCCTGCATTACCCTCAAGCCACCAGTTTTGATCTTCCACGCAAAACATGGTCCACTCTAAATAGGATCCGAACCAGACATGGTAGATCTGCATACATGCTACATAAACGGGGAAAAAACCTGTCTCCTCAATGTGACTGTGGGGAGAATCAAACGATCGACCACATTATTGAAGAGTGTTCCACAAAATCCTACAATGTAGCCCTGAAGACTTCCTGTTTGCAACTTCAGAAATTGTTACAGCTGTTTCGGCTAATTGCCTTTCTCAAGTGATCTAATTTTGGCATGCGTTTTACAATTTTATAGTCTCTAATGAAATAGGTTGAGGAGGGGAGAACTGTTTGTCCCAAGTTGGTCTTTTAGAAATATATCTGTGTTTTTTAATTTGTTGATTTCCATAGATTCTAACAAAGATAGCTTAAGCCTTTATTTTGAATGTGAAGAATTTTAAATTTGTCATTAAAAGAATGATTATGATCTAGAAGGTGAAGTGCGTATGTCGAATCTGTTTTTCTATTATTGAAAGCCCTTTTATGTTCTGCTATTCGTTTATTAAAGTTTCTACCAGTTTGACCGATGTAAGTTTTTGGCAATCGCCACATTGAAGTTTGTACACACCACTAACTACGCGTTTTTTATTTTGGCTCTTGTTATTTTTAATATATTTGCCTAGGTTTTTATTTGTTCGAAAAGCTAGTGTTATTCTTTCTTCTTTATGTGTTTGGCTATTTTTGTTGTTATTTGCCTGTATATGTAATCGAGCAGAAGGTACTGGTTTTTTCTCTGTTGGTGGAAATACTAATTTCGGGCTTTCTTGTGTAGTTTTTGGTTTAACATTTATTAATTATTTGTTACTTGTATCCGTTGTTTACTGCTATTTGCTTGATTATATTTCATTCTGTCTCAAAGTTGTATTTCGACATCGGAATTTCTGTTAATCTATGTAACATCCTATGATAAGCTGCCAGTTTATGTTGTATCGGATGGGTGATGAATTGTGTATAGTCGTGTCAGTATATGTAGGTTTTATGAGATATAAAGAAGTCATGTTTCTTTTTAAGTCTGATAATTTTTAATCTAAAAAATTTTGGATTGATTTTGTTCTGTTTCTATTGTAAATTCAATGACTATGAAGTGAATTAATATATAAAAATTGGTCGAGTTGCTTCTAAGTTCCTGTGAAACATACCAGTACGTCGTCTAAGTATCTCCACCAATATAGAAATTGTTTAAATACGATGTTTTAAAATTTTTGTCTCTAGATGGTCCATAAAAATATCTGATAGTGATGGGCTTAGAGGTTGCCCATTATAAGTCCTGCACTGTTATTTGTATATAATTTGATCATTAAATTCAAAGTAGTCCTGATTTATGCAACTTCAAGAAGATGTAATTATTTGATTTGTACTATTTTGGTCTAAAAGGTTTTTTACTAGAATAAAAGTTTCTGTAAGAGGGATACTAAGGAAAAAGATTTTTTACGTCAAATGAAATTAATCTGGAGTTGTTAGGTAATTGAAAATGTTGTATTTTATTAACTAGTTCTATTGTATTTTTTATGGAAATTTAGGTGAAAATTAAGTGTGTTCTAAAATAATCTCTAAGATTTTTTTGAAAGTTTATATGATGGAGCTGTATAAAAAGAAAATATAGGTCTTATTGGGTGATCGGTTGGTGTAGTTTAATGATAGAGTATAATTTAGGAGGCTGTGGGTTCATGATATTAAGATATTTCTGTTCTATTGGATTTACTATTGATTTTGAAATTTCTGACGCTAGCTTAATTTGTTTTTGAAATTTTTCTGTCGGATCTTTGTGTAGAGTTTCAATATTTTGATTAAGAATTTCATTGTTTTGTTATTATATTCTATTTTATCTATAGCAATAGTAGTGTTCCTTTGTCTGCTTTTATAAACACAATGTTGTTTTCTATTGATTTATTTTTAAATGAAATTGATGTTTTTATTCTCTTTGTAACAGGAATTCTTAGTTTCACTACACACATCTATAATAGATTTAGCAATTATACTTTTTTAGATATTGTTAGCATTTTGTTTAACGCTACTTCACATTTTACACCTAAATATTGTAATGTTCTCTCATTATTATGTTGGGGCAAGTTGTGTTTAAATCCTTTCTCTAAAAGTTGTATCCTCGTTATTACTAAATTTAGTATCTGTTAAATTTATAAATCTATTGAAAAAAGTATGGTTCGAAAAACTTTTTGTATAATGAATATTGGTTTTTTTACTATTGCAAATTAGATTATTATAATTAAATTAGATTGCAAATTATGTTACAAAGAGAATAAAACAGCAATTTTCAATTAAAAATAAATCAATAGAAAACAACATTGTGTTTACAAAAGCAGACAAAGGCAACACTACTCTTGCTATAGATAAAATAGAATATAATAACAAAACAATAGAATTCTTAAATAATCAAAATATTGAAACTTTACACAAAGATCCGACAAAAAAATTTCAAAAACAAATTAAGCTAGCGTTAGAAAATTCAAAATCAATAGTAAATCCAATAGAACAGAAATACCTTAATATCATGAACCCACAGCCTCCTAAATTATACTCTTTCATTAAACTACACCAACCGGATCACCCAATAAGACCTGTATTTTGTTTTTATACAGCTCCATCATATAAACTTTCAAAAAACCTCTTAGAGATTATTTTAGAACACACTAAATTTTCACCTAAATTTACCATAAAAAATACAATAGAACTAGTTAATAAAATACAACATTTTCAATTACCTAACAACTCCAGATTAATTTCATTTGACGTAAAAAATCATTTTTCTAGTATCCCTCCTACAGAAACTTTTATTCTAGTAAAAAACCTCTTAGACCAAAATAGTACAAATCCAATAATTACATCTGAAATTTTACATCTTCTTGAAGTTTGCATAAACCAGGACTACTATGAATTTAATGATCAAATATATACAAATAATAGTGCAGGACTTATAATGGGCAATCCTCTAAGCCCATTACTATCAGATATTTTTATGGACCATCTAGAGACAAAGATTTCAAAACATCCCGTATTCAAACAATTTCTATATTGGTGGAGATACGTAGACGACGTACTGGTATGTTTCACAGGAACTAACAGGCAACTCGATCAATTTTTATCATATATTAATTCACTTCATAGTCATATTGAATTTACAATAGAAACAGAACAAAATCAATCCATAAATTTTTTAGATATAAAAATTATCAGACTTAAAAAAAACATGACTTCTCCATATTTCATAAACCTACACATACTGACACGACTATACACAATTCATCATCCATCCAACACAACATAAACTGGCAGCTTATCATAGTATGTTACATAGATTAACAGAAATTCCGATGTCAAAATACACTTTAGACGAATTACTTAAGCACATAGCAGTAAACAACGGATACAACGAACAAACAATTAATAAAATGTTAAATCAAAAACTACACAAGAAAGCCCTGAAATTAGTATTTCCACCACCAGAGAAAAAACCCAGTATCTTCTGCTCGATTACATATACAGGCAAAATAACAACAAAAATAGCCAAACACATAAAAAAGAAAGGAATAACACCAGCTTTCCGAACAAATAACAACCTAGGCAAATATATTAAAAATAACAAGAGCCAAAATAAAAACCACTTAAATAGTGGTGTGTACAAACTTCAATGTGGCGACTGCCCAAAAACTTACATCGGTCAAACTGGTAGAAACTTTAATAAACGAATAGCAGAATATAAAAGGGCTTTCAATAATAGAAAAACAGATTCGACATACGCACTTCACCTTCTAGATCATAATCATTCTTTAATGACAAATTTAAAATTCTTCACATTCAAAATAAAGGCCTTAAGCTATCTTTGTTAGAATCTATGGAAATCAACAAATTAAAAAACACAGATATAATTCTGAATGATCCAACTTGAGACAAACAGTTCTCCCCTCCTCAACCTATTTCATTAGAGACTATAAATTGTAAACGCAAGCCAAAAATAGATCACTTGAGAAAGGCAATCAGCCGAAACAGCTGTACTGATAATGGTTAAAATAAATTTTGTGGAAGTTTGAAAACAAAGTATTCAGTGTTTTATTGTTACATAAAATGAATTTCCATCAAGTAACGTCGAATCGATCAATCAATTGATTATATTAATACACTTGATGTTTGTTTGTAACTAATTAACGTTTGTCATACACCTATATCACTAGTGTTTTGTAATTTTGTTCTAAATGTGTTGTAATCGCCATACGATAAATAAATGCAATAAAAATCCAAAAACAGTACATTCGTTAATTTTTATTTTTAACATGTGGGATTTTTGGAACTAAAAAGAGGCAACTCCATTTTTTCAAAACAAAATTTCTGCGTCTACAATATGAATGAAAAGTAGTAATTGGATAAAATAAGGCTTCTGTCTAGTGTTCCCGAATTAAGTTAATAATGAAGTAAATAGATAAATCATAAAAATACATCAAAGAAAAAATAAAAGAGCTGATCGTGAGTAAAAATTTTTAAATATATAACGAAATAAACGAATATTTCTCCTAAACTTTTCAATAGAGCCTTATATGCGTCGTGAACATACCGTATTATTGTAAAATAAAAAAGATTTATGCAAAACAAATTCCTTCCAATTAATCCCAAAAAGAAAAGTCCTATCCTGACCTCAAGCTGCGAATGGCTGCAAAGAAAATTTATTAATCCGTGGGCACCTTTTACAATTTTGCCTTTTAATTTATTGTTAAAAAGAAAAGCCAACTCGAAAATGATTAATTAGCAGAAATTTATTTTTCATTAGTCTTTTAATTCCTTACTTAATATTAATAGACGTTGGAATTTATTCCCGTTTAATATCTCTACTTGTTCCATAAAAAGGAAAAGGGACTATATAATACCGCAAATTATATTTACAATCTAGCTGACTGTTTTGTTTACATTCTCACAAACAATTACGTCACGAATCTATTCGAAGACGATAGGAGTAGTTCACTTCCCAATACACGGACCCCTAATAACACGCTCTGAGGTTATAAAAGCCATACAATCATTAAAAGATGGCAGAGCGACTGGTCCTGATGAAATTCCAACTGAAATATAAAAGCTTATAAATGATATCAATGTTTTGAGGCTCTAACTTAGTTTTTCGATACCATTTATACCAGCGGACAACTACCTAATGGTTGGTCTAATTCACTGTTTATAGCTCTACCTAAGAAGACAACAGCAAAAACCTGTGCTGAATATAGAACCATCAGTTTGTTAAACTACTTATTAAAAGTTTTCTGAAGGTAATACGTGGTCGTATTTACACTAAATGCGAGGAATACCTGGATGACAGTCAGTTTTGTTTCCGTAACGGGTTTGGAACGAGAGAAGCAGTGTTTGGAATGTACGTACTTGCTCAAAGATGTCGAGATAGATCTATAGACATATACTGTTGTTTTATTGACTTTCAAAGGCATTTTATATAGGTATAGGTATGAGTTAGTGAGCCTATTTACCTACTAAATCTATATAGCGTGGTGTTATATTAAAAATAGGATTAATAATTTGTTTGCTTATATCTATTATCTTTTTATGTATCTGGTCTATCTTGACTAATATTGTTATTATTATTGTTGTATCTGCAGCTTTCACTCCCTCAAAGGGATATTCAATCTTTTCAATTGTAATCTATACCTCACTGTTATACATTGTTATTATTGTTAAGTCTAGTGCGAAGTGTACTTAGTAGGATATATACATTTAGTTTATTAATAACCTTTATATGAATATTTACATAATTTTTTTTTTATTTATTTAATGGCCTTGTTAGATAGAATACGCCTTTGTGTATTTTTTTGTATATTAATTAGGGAATATTAATTTGTTTGCCAACCCTCCTGATGGCATGTGCCAGGAGAACAAATGTTCACTAAAATTATTGTATTGTAGTTTTTGTATATTGAGAAATAAAAGGCATTATTGATTGATTGATTGATTGATTGATTGACTTTCAAAGGCATTTGAATATGTTAAGCGCTCTATAATTGATCAAAACTCTAAAAGAAATTGGCTTGGATGGCAGAGCTGTTCAAAATAATTGCAAATTTATATTGGAATCAAACAACATCAGTTTTAGTAGATGGTGTGAAATCACAGACTCTTCAATATTAAAAGAGGAGGGATGCCTCTTGTCACCCCTGCTTTTCAACGTTTACTCCGAAAGAATTTTCAGAAAAGCACTTTCTGAAAAACGAAAAGAAATACTTATGAACGCCGAAGTCATCAATAATTTGCGATATTCGAACGATACAGTACTCCTACTTCTAGTCAAGAAGATCTGCAAACACTACTTGATAGTGTCGTTGAGAGTTGTAGGAAGGCATGTCTGGATCTGAACATACGGAAAACCAAAATACTTGTAATAAGTAAACAGCAGCATATAAAACTGTCTATATATTATGTAAATAATACCAAACTTGGACAAGTTGATATAATCGTTTACCTTGGACAGCAATTAAATTGTAACGCAGAAAGTTACGGCGATATTAGATCTAGTTAGAGCAGGCTAAGCTAGTTTTGGAAGGATGTCCAAGTGGTATGTAACAGGGACCTAAAATTTTCATTAAGGATCCGCCTACTTCGCTGCTACGTGTTCTCGGTCGTACTTTATGGCGTCGAGTCCTGAACTGTAAATAAAATCAATCTAAATCGCCTTGAGGCTTTCCAAATGTGTGCTATAAAGAATTTTAAAAGTTTTCTGGGTGGAGCAGATTCGAAACTCCACAATACCAGAAAAGTAGAGAAAGCTGAAATATTTCAAACATGTAATGACAGGTCCTAAATACAGGTTGCTACAAAATATCATGAAAGGAAAACTAGCAGGCCAACGCAGTCTAGGACGAAGAAGAACCTCATGGTTTGAAGAACTTGCGAGATTGGTATGGTGTTTAATACAAGCATGCTATTTAGGGTGGCAGTGAATAAAATTAAGATATATATGATGGTAACCAACGTTCTGAAAGGACATGGTACATGAAGAAGAAGAAAGACTTAAGCAGAAAATTACAATTAAAATTGTTGTTATATATTAACTGTTGTAACTCTAATGTGTCGCATACTCGATATAGGAAACTCTAGATCAGATATTCACAAATGTTTTTCTCTCGTAGAACCCTTTTCATGTTTTCCTATTTTAGGTAGACCCTCTGCTATACCCTTTAAAAGATTTAAATTTCGAACAATGGTGACACATTTTTAAAAGATATCGAATTTTTACCGTCCAGCTAATGCAAATTTTAACGGTTCATTTCAAGGACCCATAGCTAGCGGGGACACATGAGCGGAATACAATTTAACCTACGTAATATTTTTTAACCCATTTTTTACTAATTTATTACCACCCTAATAATTTTCACCATCAAACCAAACTTAAGGGAGCGATTCTGCTAGCTTAAGGTTCAAGCTAGCAGAATTAAAAAAGAAACTTTCTGTTGATGGCATATTTTTTCACCTATTTTTCACTAATTTATTACCACTCTAATAATTTTTCACCACCAAACCACCTTAAGGGGAGCGATTCTGCTAGCTTAAGGTTCAAGCTAGCAGAAAAAACTTTTTGTTGATGGCATATTTTTTCATCTATTTTTCACTAATTTATTACCACCCTAATAATTTTTCACCAACAAACCAACCTTAAGGAGAGCGATTCTGCTGGCTCAAGGTTCACGCTAGCAGAATTAAAAAAAACTTTTTATTGATGGCATATGTTTTTCACCCATTTTTCACTAATTTTTTTACTACCCTAAATTTTTTCACCATCCAACCACCCTTAAGGGGAGCGATTCTGCTCCTTTCATTAGGACCCTTAAGCTAGCGGGGACACATGAGCGGAATCCAATTTAACCTACGTAATATTTTTTCACCCATTTTTCACTAATTTATTACCACCCTAATAATTTTTCACCATCAAACCAACCTAAGGGGAGCGATTCTGCTAGCTTACGGTTCAAGCTAGCAGAATTCAAAAAAAACATAAAACGATACATAAAAAATGCTTATGAACATTTTTGTTTAAAAATTATTTCAACAACATTTTTTATTTGAAATATTTTTTACGACGGTGTACAGATTCTTGGTAAATTGATTTTTTTACGGTTTTATCCACCTGCGAGGGGGGTTTTAGAAGGTTTTTGGGAATAAAAGTGGTAAATTTTTTTGAAACTTTTTTGGGGTCCCAAAATTAATATTTTTTGCAAAATTCAGCTTGTTTGTACGATTTTTAGTAGTCAACTCTCTGATGACTGGACTATATCAAATTTGTAATCCATTTTGTCTTATATATTTAAATTTTTACTTAGTCGTCTACTAAGACCAGTGGTATTCTCCTATCTGTCAGTTAAGGATGCAGCCAATAAAAAAAAAGGTGAGCTCTATATCAGGAAAAAACAAAATCAAAAAAGTTATATGCATACTTATGTCACAAATGGGTCTTATGCGTTACCTGCTAAAACCATGAAGTACTAAATGTTCATTCACATATTTATAGTCGGCACGTAATTTCGTGAGAAAATTTACGGAACGAAAGCAAGCAAAATACTAGTAAAATGGCAACGCTGTTAGAGTTACCACTATTTTATTGTAGTACATAGTAGTAGAACAGTAGCGTAGATATCTAATTTTAAATTAAATATAAGTTTTTACTTTATTTAATTTTATTTACCAAAAAGTTTTTCATTTTCTATAAAGTTAAAATAAAAAATATCGGTGTTTTTAACTTCTGTGATATATCTTGGGAGTGATAACACCAATCGTCTCGACTGAACAGAACTTATTGTAAAATAATAATATCTATATAAAACATTGTTAATAATACTAGTTATTCAGCGATAATGACAGTAACAGTTTCAGTTGACATACTCCCCTAAAACATTAATAATTTTTGTCCTATCAAGAAGTGTGTTTATACCTTGTTTTCAAAGATATATTAGCAAAATAAGAATATCTACAATTAAAATAGAAATAAAGGTTTCAACTTACACCTAATAAGTACTTACTATCTACTCAGAATCACTGTTATCACTAGTATTACTCGTATCATCTAAATTTATAGGTAATTTGGTTAATGCTGGTAAATATTTAACATAGTCATTTTCCACTCCGATCACATGTTTTATTACATTTTTCCAATTGGTTGCTGTAATTTTTCTGACTTCTCTTCTAATTAACTGAACAGTAAACAAAAAATTTTGGAGCAACCAACGTTTCTTCTCATTATATTTCCATTAAGTTGAGTCCATATTAACTCTATTGTGTTCAATGTACAATAATAAGGAGAAAGTCTAAGCACAATATACCCGTTTACTACGATCACAGTTGTCAACAACATATTCCTTTTCGTACTGTTTACTATGAACAACCTCCAACAATTGTTTTTTAATATAAGATGTCTCAAAATACAAATCTTCCGTGAATAAAAATTCCTGAATTTTTAATTTATTTCAACTATTATTTAGAGTTTGTTTCATTAATCTTGAATGATATGATGCGTTGTCCATGATAATCACACTATCTGTAAGTAATTTCGGAAGAAGAGATTTTTCAAACCATGATACAAAAATTAAACTTTCCATATCGTCATGATAATCCAGAGACGCGTTTTTAATTTGTTTTGCAGATATTAATAATGCATCGTCGACCCATCCATTTTCTCCACCGCAGTGTAAAATTATAATCCTCTTTCTTTTGTTGGGCGGTACTGAGTTGAAACACTTTTTGTTATTATTTGTCCAACTTTTTTTTCACGGTGTCATGAGTATCATACCAGGTCTCATCTAAATAAACATATTTCGTTTCATTTTTCGATACTCAGTTATCTGTCTGATATAATTGTTTCCTAAAGAAATTATTCTAGTACTTTCCATTAGTGTTTGTCTCTTGTCTATAGTTTTGTACTTAAAAATATTGGCTTTAAAAAATAATCGAAGTGTTGTTGCTGAACACGAGGGAATGCCCTTTCGAACTAATTCACTTCGAAGGCTTTCAATAGTTGGAAAAATATTAGCCGCATACATTTGGTATATTGTTCTAGTTATAGATTCAATTAAGTGAGGTTCTATTTTTCTGAATTTGCCACAATCCTTTCTCTTCTGTCTAGAAGAAGATGTTTCTCCTATAATTTTGTAGCAGGTTGCTTTGGGCACTCTGGTTAAAAACATGTTTCTACAATTGCCACTACCAAACTAACTTGCGGTTCACTATTTGAAATTTGAATTTAACTGAACGCTGTAGCAGTTATGATTTTACTAAAAATATTCTTGTCTGCCAAAAATCTGTTGGTCATATCCGCAATTTAAAAATAAAATATTATAAAAATTTGCCTACCTAAGTTTTCCCCGTCCCGTGCCTTCGGCACTGGACGGTCGAAACCTGATCCCTTATTTTATGACTCCGTAAGCTCAGTCAAATACTGATATATTCTTACCCCAAGTATGAATAAGTCTACCGACAAAAAATAATGCATTATGATTTGTCATAACAGCGATATCCAATGTTTTCATTGGCCGTTAGTCCACGTGGACTTATCATAAGTTCGATGAAAACTTAATTGGTTGATTGTTCATATCTGGTTTATATTTTAAAAGATTATACCAGGCACGTCTGAATGTTAATATCGAGTGGAATCGGGAAACTTTGTATTATTATACGTCTGAGTCATTGATAATTTTACAGACTCCTGGTAGAGTACCTTTTTGTTGAATGATTTTATTACAGATACATATATTTTTGCACAGTCCTCACGGAAATACGAGGTTACTATACACAAACGTTAATGTTATAGCAAAAGATAAAATTTAAACATCCTGTATCTTTTTTATTAAGTTTTATTAACAAAAAGGGGTATAAATTTAAATATTAAGGGAAAGGATCTACTATATTTATATGTATAATTGCTATGCACTAGCCTAGAAATAGTATATTTTCAATGTTATTCATCTCAAGAAACATACCCGAAAATGGAGACCAATTTACGTTAAAGGAACATCTGACATCTTTACTAGTACTAAGCATGAACACCAAGAAATTTCTTGCGCTTCCAGCAATTACGCTTAACGTGAATTCAAAATTGCACAATGGGATGCTAATAAAGGAAAGCATCAGGCAGTGTAAGTAAATGTACTGCACCTTATACATTTATAATAGCCGACCCAGCACCTGACAGCCTCGGCAGTCTCACTATGGTAGTAAATTTTAAATGGAGAACGTGACACTCAAAATTAGAGTATAATCTATTTGGAAATGTCGTGTATAAGAAAAGCGGATGCATTTTTGGAGGAAGTTAGCGATCCTCTTTGTTGGCGAAAATGGGTTTGAGCACGTTTATTTTTCTTTTGTATAAAAAAAGGTTGTCCTAGTTATTGTGTACAAATTTGATTACTTTGGTAACAACGTTACTTTTTCGGATACAAAAGTTTTTACCGGAAATTATGTTTTATTGTATAAGGTAAATAGATACTGCAGTAACCTCCATAAACAAATAGTAATGATTTACAGAGCTGGTGAAAATTAATGATATGCGGCGTAGTTATATTTAGTATATTAATAGTTTTATAAATATATCATAAAATACACGTAACAGGGTAGCACGGCTACGAGTGCAAAATAGGTCATTTACACATGTAAATCTTCATAATTCTAAGGTCCATTCTGCTAATTTTTGGGTCATTTTGGGGTGGAGGTGCGACAGCTCATCGGATATTGACGTACAAGGGCTCGTTGGAAAGGGGAGGGGACGAAGAATACATTAGAAAAAATATGGCGGCGTATTTCAAAGACACTAAGCTTGTAACCATAGATAAATAATATAGTATATACAGATAGATAGGCAACTCTATATATAAATTTGGTTCATTAGCACCACTGGTAAGCGGAGTCAATACTAATCACCATTGGCGGGAAATTCAAATGGTTAAGTATTAATTTTATCCCTTTAGCGCCTCTGGTGGGTCATTTCGGTAATAATTAAAATTTAGTGGGAAATTCAAATATTTTATTATTTTCCAATGGAATAGTCTCACATATCGTGAGCGATGTGACAATACCTATCTGCTTTTTCACAAGTTTTGTAGGGAGACGAAAATCTTTATTTATAGGAACTATAACTAAACTTTAAAAACTAAGGAATCAAATAAAACTAAACTGAAAAAACTAAAGAATCAACTAACCGAACTTTAAAAACTAAAGAACCATCTTAAATTAAAATTACTAAGATTAAATTACAAACGAAAGTTAAAGACACTTAAATTAAAAATGAAAACTGTAAACAAGCCAAAGCACGTGGAAGACGAAAATGGACGAAAGTCGAAATACAAATAGATTCCACCGAACTTCTAACTCGATGACAAATATCAATCATCAACTTGTCATTACTTTTGACGGAATTGACATGGCGGAATTAAGCTTCGTTTGATTATTTTATTTGTGACATTCAGAGATGGTGTTAAAATAAAATGATTGGTTAAAGTCTTCGTGAACGAGATAGGCTGTCATCTCTCTTTATTAACCGACTGGAGTCAAAGTGATGGGGAAATGTTCAAGGTTATTCATATAAGATTCCAGGCCATGGCTTGTAACGTCTAAACGGCTCACATGCAACAACGTGCAAGATATTAATGGGAAGAGAAGGGGTCAATGAATACGCAGACACAGAAAAAACATGAAGGCGTATTATCAAAAGCACACTAAGCTTGTAAGGTCTAAACGGCCCAACGTACAACAACGTGCAAGGTATCAATGGAAAGGAAGGTAATAACGTATATATTTTAAGATAAAAATAAAACGCAAAGACAATGCCAAAACGACACTATATCGTATCTTTGTTGCTATTGATCCGATGAACAAATACGTCAAGATAAAAAATTTTTCTCTTTATTACGAAACAATTTATATGGTAATTACTATTTAAATGGAATATGCCACAATTTAAAGTCAAAGTATTTTGATTGACGTTTCAATGTCCACTTCGGAAATCGTTTTTAAAATACAAACATTCTTCTTCTTCAAGTTCCACTCCTATCGGAGATTGAAAATCATTCTGGCAATTATAATTTTATTGGTTACTTGCCTGAATAGTTCAACTGAACTGCATCCAAACCATTCACGGAGATTGCGTAGCCACGAGATTTTACGTTTTCCTACGCTTCTTCTACCTTTGATTATACCTACATTATATTCCTTAGTATTTCGTACTTTTCACCTCTTATGATGTGCCCCAAGTATTCCAATTTCCTGATTTTTATTGAATTTAAAACTTCGCATTGTTTTTTCTAGTTGTTTGAGAACTTGTTTGTTTGTTTTGCGATCCATTCATAATATTTTCAAAATACGTCGGTAACACCACATTTCGAATGCTTCTAGGTTTTTAATGTTGGATTTTTTAAGTGTCCAAGCTTCAACTCCATACAAAAATGTTAAAAAAATATAACATCGAAGCATTCTTATCCAGAGCGATATGTTGATATCGCGATTACAAAAAAGTTTTCTCATTCTATTAAAAGTTGACCGCGCAATTTCAATGCGGCATCTTATTTTTTTTGTCTGATCAGTATCTTCTGTGATCCATGCTCCAAGGTATTTGTACGAAGATATTTGTTCAATTTCTGTATTATCTAGTACTAGCTTAACTTTGATGTTTGTGCTTTTGTAAATACCATGAACTAGGTTTCTTCAAATTGATTTTTAGTCCATAATCGTTGCAATATATATTTAGTTGTTCAGCAAGGTGTTGCAATTCTTTTAGTGTTCCTGCCAGAAGGACGGTGTCGTCAGCATATCTTATGTTATGTTATTAAGTGGCTTACCGTTTATTATAAGGCCCTCACTGATCTCGGCAAGCGCTAATTCTGAGATGGCTTCACTGTATAAATTGAATAACACTGTATAAATTGAATATAATTTTTTAATCAGTTTTAATTTGGTTCGTAATTTGACTACTATTACATTACTAATATATACAAACATTAGTATTGTTTATTGGAAACTAATAGTTACAAGTCTAATGAAGATAATAACTGAGAATAATTTGTTCCGAATCATCAGTTTGTTTCAGATAAAAGTATTCAAAAATAGAACAAGTACATAGAGTCGTCGATATAGTACTTTTGAGGAAAAAAATACTGCTTTGTACTCTTTTTTGACGTCACTCACGTTTTTTATAGGTGTGGTATAAAGGGTTGCTTTTTAAAATAAAACTGAACGTTTCAGATGCAAAAGTCCACTAACAAAGATAAGCCTCTTTCTAGTGTTTCCAACCCCGTTAATCATGCACCACTCTCATCCAGTTTTTATTTTTTTTTTTCTTATCGTCAGTACAGACACTGTTATTGGATTCCCTTGATCTTTATTCCAATAACCTCGTTGTTCATTGCCCATCCGTCATTCTAGCTATGTTTCCTGCTCATCTATATTTTGGTCTGACTATCCTTTTGATGACGCCAGCCACCTTAGTTCTCCTTCTGGCCTCTTCATTTTGTATTTTGTCTCGCAGAGTTATTCCTAACATGGATTGCTACATTGGCCTTTGTGTGTTCTTAGTGTAGTAGCCGAGGCTTTTATTAAAGTAAATGTTTTTGCTCTGTATGTCAATACTGGAAGGACGCATTGATCTATTGCTTTTTTCTTCAGGCATGTAGGCAGCTCACTTTTAATGCTCACCCCCCCCCCCAAGACCGATTCTTATTTAAAAAAATTCACAAGGAAAACAATTCATGTAGCTGGCTGTATACCCCGTATCACAAAAAAGAGGTTAGTCTTGGTAAATGGGTATATTTATTTAAAAACCCTTAAAATAGCTACATCAAAAAAAACAAACGTTTTCGGACTAAACAGTCCATCATCAGGTTTAAATTTTAAAATTTCCTAAAATAAGTATAAACCATTTAGTTAAAACAAACGTGGTTATGAAATTTTGACTATGGTTAAAAAGCAAAAATGGTTATACTTACTAGGTTATAATGCCTTAGCCACCAAAATACCTGGGTAAAAACCCTTTAAATTACATATAGTTGTAAAAGATTATACATCATGTAAAAAAACTGTGATGTTCAGTATTAAATTAAATATGACTTCAGGTAACATACATGGCTGAAGTGAGTTCCAGAGCCGGAGAGTAAACCTCTTCACACGGAGAACAGCTGGTAACTGATTGACAATATACCTATAAACGGTGTCGAAAACAAAATGTTAATGTAACATGGAACTATATTAGTTATACCTAGTATTACTACAGCCAAAAGATTCAAAAAATTATTTTGATGATTTTAAAAAATAATAACAGCAATCTAGGTGTTGGGATTTAAAAACTTTTTATTTATTAATTTGGGTATAATAGATGTGAAATCACCGATGGTGTTAAAGTCATGTTTAAGAGAATGACCTGTGTATTAGGCAACCTATGTTACTTTTTGTCGTATGGAATGTGGTCTAAAAGTGTATTTTATGTTTAGATTATAGAAAATTATCCTTTTATGTTTATCACATCTAGGACAAGGTAAAAATTAAATAGCAAATATTTGAAGCTAATATAAGACCTCGTATTTAAATGACTTTATTTAAGACTGCTAGTATGGTGAAAAAATTAATAAAAACAAGTTTAGTAAATTGAAATTCGGAAATTAATTAACCTATGTGATTAAATTTAAAATTGAAGAGGCTGAGCTCCTCAGAGACTTAATGAGAATAAAAGTAGAGGAAATTACTGAAGAAGAACGGGATGGTTAAAGGAGAAAAGGAGTTAATCAACAATTAGAGATAATAGAGGTCCTTTATGCTTACAGCATCTAGCACCCTGGACAAAATATATTTTAGTAGTAATAAATTCGGTTTATTAAAACCTAAAATTTGATGTATGAGTGTGCTACTAAGTTGTTGACCAAGAGAAGGTGACAATGTTAGATAAGGATTTTTTGTAATAGGGGAAAATTATGAATTTTGATAAATTGTTAGATAATGTTTGAATGACTACTGAGTTAAAACTATTGAGTACATGTTTGATATATGAGTTGACCAAGAAATAATGAAAGAGAACAGAATGGACAGGAATGTGATGTAGATGTGAGGAGTGAAGAAAATGGTAAAATATTATGGTATGATAGATATGGATGGTTCTGAAGTTAACAATAGGGTCGAAAATTTATGAGGGGAAGGTGTGCCAATAGTGTAGGAATGGCTGTTTAAAGAAGCACAAATATTATAAATTTTGATAAATTGTTAGATAATGTTTGAATGATTACTGAGTTAAAACTATTGAGTACATGTTTGATAAATGAGTTGACCAAGAAATAATGAAAGAGAAAAGAATGGATATGAATGTGATGTAGATGTGAAGAGTGGAGAAAATGGTGAAATATTATGGTATGATAGATATGGATGGTTCTGAAGTTAACAATAGGGTCGAAAATTTGGGGGAAGGTGTGGCAATAGTGTAGAGAATGGTTGTTTAAAGAAACACAAATATTGTATAGGATTAAAGGTGTTGACGTTTGTATAGGATAGTCGGGCAGAGAAGGTGAGGCAATATTGTGAAGCGTGGACTATAAGAAGAGTTGTCGATGTAAGGGTTGAAAGTCCCGGTTAAACGATACATGACGATTAACGCAATTGGGACTACTTTGCTTTCTTTGACCATTTCCAAGTCTTTATATAGATCTAATTTTAGAAAAATTTTTTGACGGATATTATGTAACAAAGAGACATCTTCTGGGATGTTGAGGGTATGTTTATGTTGTGGAAGATATTGTGAGAAGGTGGAAGTGTTCTCTTTTTAGTGTGTTCTAAGGAACGGGAAGTTAGTAATCTACAGGTTCTACTATATATGTAGCATCACAATCAGAGCACTGTAATTTATAAACACCCACTACGATCCATGTAGTTGATGGGATCTTTTGTATTGGTTAAACATTGTCCTAGACTGTTCGGGACTTTGAAAGAAATGTGGGTATTCTCACAGATCTTTTTAGGATATATCTAATATCTCCAGAAAGACGGTTTAAAGGTATGGTAAAGAAGCATAATGAGGTTAGTCCGAAAACGTTTGTTTTTTTTATGTAGCCCTTTTAAGGGTTTTTAAATAAATATACCCATTTACGAAAACAACCTTCTTTTTTCGATTCTTATTTCTCCAATTATGATTTTATTTCGTCGCTATTGATATTTTCTCTTCAAGTTCTACTACTTCCAACTCATGCTAATGTTCTGTTTGGGTACCAAATTTATCATTATTTTTATTTTTGAAATGTTTCACAAGGATTTTCTGTACAATCTTATTTCCCATTCCCAAGTCCTTAGATAATATGACTACATTATCATCAGAAAAATGTTAGACATTTTCCATCTATTTTTATTTCTTTATCAGCTAATCCAAATTTTTAAAAGCATATTCCACCAAAGTATTAAAAGGTTAAAGTAACACTAGGTCTCCTTGTCTAACCTCCCACTCTATTTTAAGAAAGTTACTATTAGTATATAATAAGAGATGAAAGAGGTCAAGAAGATTTAATTCACATCTTTCATCTACCTCCAGATCCATATTTTACAGAGAAACAATCTCTGTTACTTTGGATTCCAATTATTTGAAGACTCTTTTAGTTACACACTCAGGCCATACCTTCTTTAATGTCGATATTAAGGTGTAAGTTGTAAGTAACATCCAGCCAGGCCTGATCAATAATTCTTAGACATATCACGATGTTCTCATCATGAAGTGGTCCTACCAGAATTCTCGAGTGATAAGTTTTATGCTTTATGCCATCTCAAAGCAGCGCCAAAAAACGTGCTTGGCGTTTAATTTCTTCAAATTAGCATACACCTGCTGATCCATGGGCTGCAGGATAGGGTGGTGTTGGATGGTAGGTAAAGAACCTTTATAAACTTGAACTCTTCGAGTAAATCTTTTTCGAGATTATTGAGTGAAAAGGGGTATGGTCGAGGACGAGAAAGGTTTGCTTGGGTAGGTTGTTTTATATATATTTGTAATAAAAAGGCCAAATACCAGGTTTATCACTACATACAAAAATTTCCTTGGTTTGCAGTCGCCACTCGCATTAGTAAAAATGTTAGAGTTAATTTATTCTTCATGGCTTGATGACCTGATATCGTCTTCTTGTCTGCCATTATGTAAGGCCTATTTAGCATGCTTTTCCAGAAAAGTCCCGTCTCGTTACACTTGAAGACCCATTGGGAGATGTATCCTTTGGCTTCTATCAGTTTTGATAACGCTTTGATATAAACCTCAGCTGTATTCACATCTGAACGTGCTCTCTGGTATTGAGTGAATACTGGCCCTTTTTCAAAAGTTGTCAAACCCGCCACGATTGGCTTTAAACGAGTCTTCCCATTCTTTGTTTGTGGAAGTGTGTTGGGTCTGCTTCAGCAAAGTACCGTAAATCGTCTGTGCCTTCTCACATATGATGGTTTGTGTTAAATATTCCTCCTTGAAGCTGCTTCTCTATTACCCACACCATCAGTATTTTCTTCACCTTTTTATGAAGAGATGTCCAGAGCTTTAAAAATTATTGTAACGCTCTTAGCTGGCGTTGTACACTTTATTAACTCCTTCTGTTTAAGCACAATACTAGCATTTTTGTGCTACGCTCGTAATTCTCGCAATATCAATTACTACTACGTCTTACTTACGTTTTTCTATGATTTCATGCTTCAGTTTAATAGACCTAATCTTTTTCTTTGGACTCATGATTATAAAACTAAATGATACGATGTTTTGTAATTGTACAAAAAGCAAAAATCTTAAACCTTATTTATCAAAAATGCTTTCGAAAATGAGGAAAACCAGCACAAAGACTGAGGTCTAGTCTGAGGTAGAAGAAAACTGTTAGACACTACAGACGACCTCAATATGTGGAAGGCATTGTAGTGTGCGATTCTGATCTTAAAACACTTTTATATTAGGGCACTCGTATACCTAGGTATCACTGTCTAGGATTTTTGAAAAATAAAATCACAAAATCTGATACTTTTACTTTCATTTCTGGTAGTCCGAGCAAAGAGAAATAATTTTACTTGACTTAAACTACTTGATTGAGCTAAATGGGAATTGATGTTAACGGAAAGATTCCAGCATCTGGCAAAACGCCATAGTCCTCATCCCTTTAAGAGCCCAATTGGGAATGATCATATTTCTCACACATCTCTACTATCATAATTTCCATCTAGCTGGTGATTGGTATTTACTTATAGGCATCCGGAAAAATAAACAATTACTTTTGATTTTACTATATCACAGTTTGAAATGCAAATAAATGATTAATTTTGACTTATTTTAATCGACGCTCTTGTGCCACAATTCTAAAACAATAAAGCGATCTATCCAAAGCAGTTTACAACACTTAAATTTTGTATATTCTCATTCAAAAATGTTTAGATGCCATCTCCCTTTAGGATCTTTGAAAGATGTGTATTAAAATCTGAAACTTGTTAAAAAAAAACAATATAGGATTATTGAAGGTCTCGGTTTATTAAAGTGTCTGATTAGTGAAACTCTACAAAGTGTATACATGAATTGTAATTAAATTCCACATTGTTCCATTAGTAAAACTCTTTTTAATACTCGCTACAGAAACTCAAGTAACCTACTTGATATTTTATTCAGGTATCTGAATTAAATATTGACATTGAGATGTTAAACTTTGTAGAGAGCATTAAAAACCAAGGTAGTTACAGAATAGTTCATAAAATATTCCAAACTGTAACTTTGACTGTTCAACTTTCCAACGCCAAACTGTATTTCTGTGGACGTTGTCATAATCTTAATTTCAAGTTTATTACGTAATCCGTCACCTTGGAATTATCTTCCTGCAATGAGAGTTTTATTTTATTCTTTTTGGTCATTAAAAGTTGAGAATAAATATTCATAAACTAGGATGACATTATTGTCCCTAGCGCTCTTTGGCATAGTTATTCTATGCCATCTACATTTTTTGGATTTTGTGAGGTTGTCAGTGCAAATTTCATGGACTAAGTGGATTTATGCAGATAAGAATATAGTTTTAGAAAGGTAATCTTGTTAGGTAATGTCTGACAGTATTTAAATGTTAAATAAAATGCAAAAATTCCATCCAATGCCTGAAAAAGTTTCTTTAAAATAAATTAAAATTGGGAGATTTAGGTAACGCAAATATTTTATATTTTTTGTGTTAGAGAAAATTTGAAAAATAAATTTTACACCAAAACATAATAATAAACATATAATATCATGATAATACAATTCCTAACTCTAAGTAAAACTATACATTGCAATACACAGAGAAAGCCAAATAAAGTTGCGTTCACGTAATCATTGTGAACATTTGCAGCGTTGTCAGGTGGTTCATGAAGTATGAAAATTAACAGAGAAGAACTGGAGTAAACCAAAAAAGGTGAAGGAAGCAAATTTTACAAGAGATATATTAAATGGAATTTGAAAATGAGTGTTTTTTTTTTCACAATAAAAAGTGGTAAGGTTATTACTGAGTTATCAAACAATTTGGAGTAGGATTTATAATAAATAAGATATAAGTAAGCACGTCCAAATTATCCAAAGGTATATCAGATCGTGTCGCCTATGTCATACTTAAAATAAGAAGAACATCAATTAAAATTATTCAGGTATATGCCCCCACGACAGCATATGATGAAGAAAATATCGAACTATTTTATGAAGATATATCAAAGGCTATGAGAAGAATATAAAAATCATCTTACACTAGTAATTGGAGATTTAAATGCCAACTGGGTAAAAAACTAAACAAAGAAGAAACTAAAATAGGAGATTCGGGTATGGTCAGGAAAATGATAGAGGTGATACTTTGATAAACTACCTAGAAGAAAAGCATCTATACGTAATGAATCCTTTTACAAAAAGAAGCCCCAACGAAAGTGGACATGAATCAGCCCTAATGGATCCACAAAAAATGAGATTGACTTCATACTGTCCACGGAATGATATATTATTAAAGATGTAACAGTTCTTAACAGATTCACAACAGGTAGCGTTCACAGGATGGTCAGAGCAAAATTAGTATTGACGGTAACTATGAGATGAGAAGAAAACATAAGTAGAAACTGGAATCTCACCTCACAGTAAATAATGTCATCCTTAACAATCCACAAGACAAGGCCGATGCTTTTAAAAACACACTACAGGCCACCCTCATTTCCCCCTAATAGCCCAAAATTTAGCCAAAGATCCAAAAGAGCCACCGACCGGAGAGTCAAAGATATATTCTACTACCCTCAAGCACATGACAGACCACATCCTCACCCGATGATAGCACCTGTGACTGAGGACACCGTCAGGCAGATGTGTAACATAGGTAAAAATACATCTCCTGGCCCAGATGGCATCCACAGAAGATCTCTCAAAAATCTTCCACAGAATATTATCCCGTTGCTTACCAACATAATCAATGCATCTCTAACGCTGAGCTACTTTCCTATTTCTTGAAAGGTGGCCAGCACAGTCCATGATCGTGAAAAAAGGGAAAACCCTCACCAACCCTGAATCATACAGACACATTTCTTTACTAAGCACTCTAGGTAATGTCTATGAGAGGATCCTAAAGGAGAGACTCCTAGAATTTCTAGACGCTCACTTCTTAAGGAAACACGTCATGTACATATTCCTCGACGTCCAGAAAGCTCCACCTCGCTGGACTTCCAACACCTTTCGTTAAATTAATTAATTCCTATCGTTCTCATCGGACGATCAGGGTCAAAGTAGCTGACCACTTATCCACCCCTTTCATTCCACAAGCTGGAGTGTCCCAAGGCTCAATAATTGCAACAATACTCTATACACTTTACAATAGTGACATTCCCCGCTCACAGCAAGGATCGGAGTCTCTTCTACTTTTCACTGATGATACGGCCATCCTCACTTCCGCTCACATAGAGAATGTGAGCGACGGTCTGTATTCTAAGATCGCAAGAATACCTTGTCAGAGTTGTGAAGTGGTGCAACAAATCGAGGTGACCATAAATCCCTCCAAAACACAAGCTTGAAGAGGCTCAGGCCTAAACAAGGTTAAAACTCATGTGTCCATGTTATGATCACTGTTACGTATTAGGGGCGAATCAAATAATTTTTTTTTTACATATTTAAATATGCAAAAAAAAGAAAATTCATGCTACAAAATACTGTAGTATCTCAAGAATAAAGTGTACCTATAGCTGATCTAATAATGATAAACCTTATGGATTTACAACTTAATGATTTTATTTAAAGCAACTAATCCCATTCTTTAAAAGCAATAAAAACAATTAACAATTTGACTCACATTATTATCTACAATTAAATCAAATTTTAAAATCAAAACTTTGAATCTAAACACTAAAATGAATTTTCTTTAATTGTATATTTAAAAAACAAAGTCTTTTTATAGAGTTTTGTCTTTCTGTTAAGAAATAAATAAAGCTTTTTATCAATAGTAAAAAACTTCGATTTATAATTTAGTATCCAAAAAAACGATCTATTTTTCTACACCATACGGACCATAGTATAACCATTATTATTCCGTGCAAAAAAAAGTCATCCGCATACTGAGAATTCACTCGTGGAACCGTAACAAACAACAATAAAACTCGTGATTTAGAACAAGCCAGCAGGGTGGACAGGATCAGGGAGACCGTAATTTGTGGCGTCTTGAAGAAACACGAGAAAAGATGGAAAATGTTTACAATCGTGCCCCAAACAATGTTTTGCGTTATCATCAATCATACCCGCAGTCGAAAAGTAGAAGCCACATCCGCGCGTATAGGAAATTTCCCTAGAAAATATTGAAAGCATCACAACGTTCTGCCAACGTAAAATATTTTATAGTGCAGTCGTTGATAATACTGAAATATGTTATACCAGTAAAAACCGTAAAAAAAGTTAAGACGTATGGCTTGTTATAAAAGTTGTCTTGATTTACAGGCACTACCACTTTCTCTGCTAACAAATTTTAGTAAAAAATCTAAGGGTTGTACTTGAAATGTCTTATCTTGTTAATACAGGTTTTTATAATTTCAGCATTTAGTTTACCATTGTACCTAAGACCTGAAGATGCATAGCAATTTATAGTATGCGAAACCGGTCGTTGGTGGTAGCATAAATATATTATGAGTAAGTCTTATTCTTATTTCTTTTACCTATTTGAAATGGACTTACACCGGAAACATTTTTGAGATTTGATTTTTTTTTTGTATTTTAATCAAATTTCTAAATTTCTTTCTCGTAATAGGTTTAAACTTAATTTGGCTATGTAGTATTTAAGCGGATAATACAGATATTTCGCTTTGATAACGATAGAACCCGAAAATTAACTCCATTGCTTAGTAAACTTGTAGAAAGATTCCAAATATACTATACTTCTGATTTAAAAGTGTACGTAGGTGAAAGCATGCTTCCATTTCGTGAACGTCTTCGGTTGATATATCAAAAACCAAAAAAACACATTTCGGTATAAAAGTAATGTAAGGTATGCTGTGAAGGTGGCTATATACAGTTTTAAAATTCATTGTAGTACCGATACTGCCCACGAATGTAGTACTTTATTTTGTAAAAGGACTTTTGAGTTGTAGCCGTAGATGGAAAATGCAATCCTAAAGATGAAAAATTAAAAAAAAAATAAATCCAAAGACCTTTTGGAACAAGAAAGTGATACAAAAATAGTTGTTTTGAAATAGCATAACCAAGAAAGATGTTTTTATTTTAAGTATCGTTCACAGATACAGAATCGAGGTGGCCAAACTCAAAAACCAGAAGCTGACGTGAATTATAATGAAACAAAATCATTTATTTATCTTTTGGGGCAAATCAAAGCCTAATCATTGGTTATGTAAGGTACTAAGTGGTAAAAAAAAGTTTCAGTAGAGTCGCTTAAAGAAAAAAACGCTTACATAGTATATAAGGAAGTAACTCAAAACAAAATATCCATGACATATTTTAGTTGAACATAATTCACGGAATACCGTTTTATCGTATATTATCGTGTTATAAAGGCCACAGACGGGCACAAAATTACACCAAATGAAGCAACACGTTCAAAGTGGCATTATTCTGCCTGTACAGAACCTCACTGTATTCCTCGTTTAACGCATAACTAATCCTACGTACAATTTAAGCAGTGGTGCATTCTTCATTGGCTTTCTCTATTAGAGTTCTGACTGTAAGAAGATGATTAGTTTATACTGTAACCATTTCAAAATCCTGCCTGCTCTACGGTTGATACCTATCGAGCTTCGACGTTAACCTGTTAGGTATTACCCTTATAAACAGTTTGTTCATTTGGGAAAGCTGAAAGATTGGCTTATAGTTCTTCAGATCTCTCCTGTCTTCCTTTTTGAAGAGAAATATTTTCAAAATTGCATTTCAATCATCTGGGACTTCTCCTTTGTGAAGACATTGGTTGAAAATATATTTCAATTCTTCGAGAATAATTTCACTCCCCTCCTTTTACATTTCTGCAAGTATTTCATTTGGGACCAGATGCTTTTTGTTCTTTAGTTGTGCCGTAGCTTATTTTATTTCAAAGAATTTTATGTTAGGGAGTATTTCTGAGTTGACATTCGTTATCTTTCTCTTAAGATTTTCTTTTGCAGTGTTATCTGGGTTCTTGTTTGAAGAATATAAATCACGGTCAAATGTTTGAGTACCTTTTAGGATTTCGTTTTTTTTTTCTTTTATTTCTTTTCCATCTTTATACTTCAATAAGATTATTATAGGCTTTTCTTAGTTTGATCTTAAGCATTTCAGGTCTCGGTTCTTTTCTATTATTTTTTTTTGCCTTGTTTCCATTATGGATCCTTAAATCTTCCTTTACTTTCTTTTTTATTTGTTTATTCAATTTTTAAAACCATTGGTGCTTAGCTTTCCTTCGCTTCGAAATGAGCATCTCTTTTCCATAAACCGTTTTGTTGCTTTACCTTATTCGGTCTCCTTTATTTTTCGTTTTCTTTGCAACAGTCAGTCCTACTTTCAAGAGCTTCCGTCGCATTTCTTTATTACTTGTGTTCATGTCGGAATATTCTTGTTAATAATGTTTTATAAATTTTTTTCTTAAGACTTCTCTGTACTCATCTCCTTCTGTCGTATACAAACTAGTAAAACAAATATTAGTTAATAAACCTCCATTCCACAAATTTTAAAAATATTTTATTTAGCTTTGTTCCGTTTTGTTATTATGGAAAACCGCATGACGCTATTTTATTTTTTACCCTATTCACATTAATGCAAAAAATCAACAATATTGGTTTGGTCTTTATATAACGTGACCCCAATTCAAAAAGAGACGAAAATAAACCAAACCATCTATTTTAATGTCAATGCGATTTTGTCAACCGTAGTTGAAGGTAGCCTATTATATTTTCCGGTTCTCAAAGTCGTGAAAGGAAGTTGTTGAATACACATTCAATTTATGAATTTACTTAACGAGTTCTACGAGATTGTTTATGCGAAATAAATTGAGAATGTATAAAAGAGCACAAGGAAGCTATGTTTAGAATATGTATGCATGTATTTGATGCTAAAGAAATATGGTCTGTTGAAGAGTGAAAACTTATTCTGTTTTTATTATGAATTTAAAAAAAAGCTTCAATTTTCAGATTTGCTCTGTATTAGAAAAGTTATTGACCGGTTTTTCAAAGAATATATATCAAAGCAAAAATAGAAAGTAAGAGAATAAGTAAAACTTAAATTAAAATTGGCTGTATATACCATAAAGTATCCATAGAAGACTAGAGATGAAATAAAATACTCGTACACTGGACACTATGCAACCACAAATCGTAAAGTGAAAGACCGCAAATGAGATAGACAATAACATAAAAAAATAGGCTGGAGCAAAATAGATGCAAGTTTCCTATGTTCGAGAGGTACGAAAGAAGAAAGAATAGGTGTATACCCAAAGATGGATAATTGGTACTATTCAGATAGATGAAAACTATAGGGGAAAGGCATGCACTATCGCTGGTTGAAATCTTCGTGGACTGAGCCACGAAAATTCTTTCCAGACGAGTTATACTATACAACTTTTGCCATGGTTGGGTTTCGCTATTTCTAACACTACATGTCTAAGGGAATGACTTAAGTTGCAATGGACTGGTGGTCCTTGATGTTGATGTTGACTTCGGTTGTTGCTAGACTTCGGTTCTTTGTAGAACTTGGAACATTCGATCTTTGAACTCCAACTGGACATCCATGTGCTCTTCGTTGATGGTTTCAGGGTGTACAAGTTCTACACTTATAAAATTGGCAGATGTACCAGTGTCTATAATAGCTTGTACTTTCATATTACTAATGCTTCCTTGCAGTCATGGTAGGTTGGTCTGGAACATCTTTTTCTCCATGAAATTCAGTTAAAGCACCACATTTATAGAAATGTTTAGCTGGTGCCTTTGTTGTTTGTCTGGTTGCTATTTTGTCTGTTATTATTTTGCCTTTAGTAAAATATATTGGGAGACCTCCTTCGTTTGGATGGAACAGGGCTGTGCCTCCGGTTGGATGGGTCTGGTCATAGCTCTTGCCTCTGGTCATTTCTGGACCTCCAGTTGTCGATAGTCTTAGGTTCGCCGCAAATTGACCACAGCCCATGCACATCCCACGCGCAGCCCACGTATGGTCCAACCTAGTCCAAGTACAGGTTTTTCAATAATAACGCATATTGAACACAGCCCACGCCCATGTCAAATATAAGCGGTACTTTACAAAGTACATGATCTTATAAAAGCTAATAATACAATACAATGAATCCAAATCAATTGTGATCCCGACCGCTTGGTTCTGGGAATTTGTCAAGTTAGGAAACTAAAAACCGGAACAACGCATAATAATATAAGCTTCCGAGTGCACCTTACGTAAAAACTCGGTAGTCTGTTTGTTATGTTATATTTTCCTTGTAAAGGGTTTTATACTCGAGGTTCCAGTTCTCGGATAAGTATTAGATTCCTAGTCACAGACTCATTTAAAGATTATTTTATTTTTTCTTAAATAAACAAATTGCAAAACATTATGAAATTTAAACAAAATATAATATCTCTGAAAGATCTACTGACTTTACTCCACAATCTACCGATTTTAAAAAAGAATTATACCGAGTTTATTTTTTTGTGTTTGGGAACTCTTCGTTAAGTACAGAAAATGACATCATAACTAAGGTTAGGTAGAGACCCACGACCAACGAAACTGTATTGTTAGCACAACTCTATCCACGCCAACCAAGTCTGGCATTAGCCTGGCCGTTCTAAAACCACGTTTTACAAAATAACCCACGCATGTGTTACGCTTGGGATGTGCGTGGGCTGTGCTTAATTTGCGCCGGGCCTTAGACCAAAAGTTTATCAATTTTTGTTGTTATGTCCTCGACTTTTGTTTTGGATCCTACCCAGTCGTTCCTCTTTTTATATGACAGTCGTGTACCTAACATTGCTCTTTCCATTGTTTCTTTCTGGTTTTGGCTAGTTTATTCTGTTTGGCTTGGTTAGGGTCCAGGTTTGATAGGAAGGATGCATTGGTTGAACACTTTGCTCCTCAAGTATTGGGGTATTTTGCGGTTTTTAAGTATCCAACTAAGTTTTCCAAATCCTGCCTATGCTAGTCTTGCTCTTCTAGTAATTTCCGCACTTTGGTTTTCTTTGTCAAGTCTCAGGATTTGGCCTAGGTAGATATACACCTGGATTTGTTCTATTTCACTGCCGTTTATAGTTATATGTCTGGGGTCGTCTGTGTTTGTCATTATTTTTGTTTTTTTCATATTCATTTTTAGGCCGAAGTATTGGGAGCTGGCTGCTAGTTCCCCCAACATAATTAGTTTCTCGAATGTGCTCGCTATAATTACTATGTCGTCAGCGAATCTGAGGTGATTTAACTTGTTGCCATTACCGTTAATGCCATAGGTTGACCAATTTGTAGTTTTGAAGACGTGTTCTAGGCCTAGGTTGAAAAGCTTTGGCGATATTACGTCTCTTTGTCTCACTTCTCTCTTAATGGGTATGGGATTTGTAGTGTCGTCTAGTTGTACTATCATAGTTGCATTTTCATATATATTATGTATTAGTTGCCTATATCTCGAATCTATTCTACAATTATTAATAGCTTATTCTATGGCCCACATCTCGATACTATCAAACGCCCTTTCATAGTCGACGAAGGCAAGAAATACGGGTAGTTGGTATTCATTTGCCTTCTCTATCAATGTTTCTATTGTCAGCAGATGGTCTGATGTACTATATCCTTTGCGGAAGCCAGCCTGTTCAACCGGTTGATAGAAATATATCCAAATATATAAAAATGAAATATCGCCTTTCATTATCAAACAAAAGATTCTATAAAATACTACATCAATGAAAACTTCGATAAGATCGTTTACTCAGACGCATCTAAAGACTGAAAAAGGTGTTGGCTGTGATGTTACAACGACTACAACCATCGTCAACTTGTTTCGACTCTCCAGCAATTGCAGTATTTATACTCCTGAACTATATGAAATACTACAAGCGGTAAAAACTCACACTCAACGATTATAAAACTGTAGCAATATGTACGGACTCTCTGTCCTTCATAAATGTAAATTCAATTCTCTGTGTTAATGACCATTAGCTGCCGAAACACATATTTTCAAAATAAAAAAAAATTAAAAATATTCACTGATGATGGTCCGACTAGACCAAAAACGTTTTAAAGAATTTTAATAAATTTTAAATATGTTTTAATTAAATATATTATTATACACCGGAAGTATTTTCTTCTTTGTATGTGTTTTAAACCATAGTATAAAGCCAACCACAAATATTTTCCCCTTTTACTTTTTAATTATTTTTTCTGATAAATAATTAGTTTATCAAACTTTAACGCAATAGTTTTTATACTAACTGAAATGTTCGGTAGTTTTTTTCGTTTTAAACAAAATTTCCAAAATAAGTATGATTTTAACAACAGAAAATACAGCTCCAACTTCTTTTGTCATTATTTATACATGTTTCGAGTGCGACACTTTACGGTATTTTTAGATATAGCGATAGGAATCATCACCGGGATATTTGTTTTAGGAAACAAAAGATTTCTGTTCGACGAACTACAAAAAGTATCAGCAAAATTAAAATAAGTGCAGAAATCCTCGTCTATTTTGTATGAGTGACATGCTTATAATTGTTAGCTACAATAGAGTCTATATTCGTACTAAAATATGTTTGAACACATTATACATCATTTTATTTGTAGATAACATAAACAGCACATTAAATTCTTCTAGTTTTTGCAGTCAACCTATTACAACATTGTTAAAAATATCATTTGTTACTTGACCGTTACTTGATGGAAATTCATTTTATGTAACAATAAAATACTGAAAACTTTGTTCAAACTTCCACAAAATTTATTTTAACTATTCTCACTACAGCTGTTTCGGCTGATTGCCTTTCTCAAGTGATCTATTTTTGGCTTGGATTTACAAATTTATAGTCTCTAATGAAATAGGTTGAGGAGGGGAGAACTGTTTGTCTCAAGTTGGTCATTCAGAATTATATCTGTGTTTTTTAATTTGTTAATTTCCATAGATTCTAACAAAGATAGCTTAAGGCCTTTATTTTGAATGTGAAGAATTTTAAATTTGTCATTAGAAGAATGATTATGATCTAGAAGGTGAAGTGCGTATGTCGAATCTGTTTTTCTATTATTGAAAACCCTTTTATGTTCGCTATTCGTTTATTAAAGTTTCTACCAGTTTGACCGATGTAAATTTTTGGGCAGTCGCCACACTGAAGTTTGTACATACCACTATTTAAGTGTTTTTTTATTTTGGCTCTTGTTATTTTTAATATATTTGCCTAGGTTGTTATGTATTCGAAAAGCTGGTGTTATTCCTTTCTTTTTTATGTGTTTGACAATTTTTGTTGTTATTTTGCCTGTATATGTAATCGGGCAGAAGGTACTGGGTTTTTTCTCTGGTGGTGAAAATACTAATTTCAGGGATTTCTTGTGTAGTTTTTGATTTAGCATTTTATTAATTGTTTGTTCGTTGTATCCGTTGTTTACTGCTATTTGCTTAATTATATTTAATTCTGTAGAAAGTTGTATTTTGACATCGGAATTTCTGTTAATCTAGGTAACATACTATCTATAAGCTGCCATTTTATGTTGTGTTGGATGGGATGATGAATTGTGTATAGTCGTGTCAGTATGGGTAGGTTTATGAAATATGGAGAAGTCATGTTTGTTTTGAAGTCTGCTAATTTTTAAATCTAAAAAATTTATGGATTGATTTTGTTCTGTTTTTATTGTGAATTCAATATGACTATGTCTATGACTATATATTAATTCACTTCATAGTCATATTGAATTCACAATAGAAACAGAACAAAATCAATCCATAAATTTTTTAGATTTAAAAATTAGCAGACTTCAAAACAAACATGACTTCTCCATATTTCATAAACCTACCCATACTAACAGGAGTATACACAATTCATCATCCCATCCAACACAACATAAAATGGCAGCTTATCATAGTATGTTACATAGATTAACAGAAATTCCGATGTCAAAATACAACTTTGAGACAGAATTAAATATAATTAAGCAAATAGCAGTAAACAACAGATACAACGAACAAACAATTAATAAAATGCTAAATCAAAAACTACACAAGAAAGCCCTGAAATTAGTATTTTCACCACCAGAGAAAAAACCCAGTACCTTCTGCTCGATTACATATACAGGCAAAATAACAACAAAAATTGCCAAACACATAAAAAAGAAAGGAATAACACCAGCTTTCCGAACAAATATAACCTAGGCAAATATATTAAAAATAACAAGAGCCAAAATAAAAAACACTTAAATAGTGGTGTGTACAAACTTCAGTGTGGCGACTGCCCAAAAACTTACATCGGTCAAACTGGTAGAAAACTTTAATAAACGAATAGCGGAACATAAAAGGGTTTTCAATAATAGAAAAAACAGATTCGACATACGCACTTCACCTTTAGATCATAATCTTTCTTTTAATGACAAATTTAAAATTCTTCACATTCAAAATAAAGGCCTTAAGCTATCTTTGTTAGAATCTATGGAAATTAACAGATTAAAAAACACAGATATAATTCTGAATGACCAACTTCAGACAAACAGTTCTCCCCTACTCAATCTATTTCATTAGAGACTATAAATTTGTAAATCTTTGTGGAAGTTTGAAAACAAAGTTTTCAGTGTTTTATTGTTACGTAATTACTACTACTTAATTTTTTATGTTTACTTTTTTATTATTCATAAAACTTTGTTTACCCTTCGGTAGACGGGTGATACTTTGATACACGTAAGAACGGGTTGGGTCTGAGAAGTCCAAAAAAACTAAGAATTTTTTATGTTTAATTTGTAACAATAGGTTTTGCGTTGCATATATTAGAACTATTACTAAAGACAACTTACATACATTAAAAGAAAATGAACTTCTATTATAATACTAAAACTAAAAATATAAAAGAAATTACGTACTAGAATACGGCCGATGTTTAAAAAACACCTTGTATATAACTTATTCAGTCATTTTATCAATGCATATGCGACAAGCAGATACGGTATTTTCTCAGAAAATACATTTTTTACAATAGTGATACATGTATCGAGTTTTACGATCTCTACAAAAAGCACAACGCCCCCTTTTATTTTGCAATCCCGCAGGTGCTTGTACTCGTACTGGTTCAACACCACTGAGTTTAGCAGCAAGCTATCTTACATCTCGTGCCAAATGAGGAGATTCAGCTCTTTCTTTTATATTGTCTATTACTAACTAAAGACATAGTTCTTTAAAAAAATCTTCTTCTTTTGCTTGATTTTAGATTCAGTTTGTTAGTTCTCTCTATCGCAAATGCATTTATTGCAGCAACATCAAGCAATCCATAAAAGATGACCAAGGGTCAACGTTTTGTATTTCTTGCGACAATATAGGAACCTCGAAGTTAATCAACCGTGTCCACACCACCTTTAGTCGAGTTATAGAATGTTATTACTTCAGGTTTACTTTCGTCACCCGTTGTCGGATCGATTTGGTCATCATGGGGTAGGGTTGACAAAAGACCAACATGTTTTTTTGGTTTTGGTATAAAGGACAATATCGTCATATCTTTGGTAAATCCAAACATAGTTAATTATGGCGGTCTATTGTTTAATAAAAATTCAGTTGGGATATGCCTTTTGTTTTTCCGTAGGGTGCCTATAATTGTTAGATTTGTCAGTAAGTTTTGTGCGATTTCAATTGATATAAACCAATTGTCCATTGAGACATTCTGGTTGGATTTGGAGATTGGTTTGCAAAGCCGCTTAACCACATCGTAGGCTGCAGAACTAAGAGAATATTGACTTGTACCGGCATAGATTTCTAATGGTAAGTATAAAAAGTGCGAGAATTTACCAAAGAATATACCTTCAGACCGTATCAGTCCGGTTTGTTTGGAAGGTGTATTCTAAAACTACAGCGACTTCTAAAGCCCAAAAACATCTCATCTATAGTGACATATTGGCCAATGGTATAATATTATTTAAAATTGTTAACTACATCCTCGAATACAACTCTAACTGCTGCAAGTTTGTCTACTTGTTTCCGTTCGTCCCTTGTACGAATATCAGCTAGACGTAAGCACTTCATAAGAAATCTAAATCTGCGGAGAGCCATCGTTGCCAGAAATAGGTCAATTCCCGTACCATTTTTTTCCCAAAACTCAAAAATTAAAGTTCTGCCTCCACGGTAAACTCCAGCTGAGTAAAGCAGACCAATCAGAGCTTTTAGTTCAGATATGTTTGTTAGCCTTGCATTGGAACTTTCTTTATATCTCACGGACACACGCTTGATATATACATTAGTACATTCAACAATATTTTTTAAAATTTTGTCATTAAAAACAGTTTCCAGCATTCCTTTCTAGTTGTGCAACTTTTCGCTTCACCAATAACTCTATGAAGTTTTGTGATGATATTTCCTTGTCTAGTTCTAACATTTCATGATCCGCATGTCTTATTTAATTTTCATTTCATCTTTGGTATTGTAATAAAGGTGTTGGTTTGATCCACCTTGTTGAATACATTCTTGTAAGTTTAGTTTGGTGTCTGATACATCGAATTTAGAGTCTGAGTTATGATTACCATCATCATTTTCTGACTTTTCAACAATAGACTCATCGGAATCTGAATCTTCATAATTTTCTTCCTTATCAGTTGCAACTTCCTCGTAGAGACATTGTAAACGTTTTACCTCTCCATTGTAAGAATACATTATTTTGCTAAGCTCTAAAAACAATGCACTGCAAATTTTGTTTTGTACTTTCATAAAAAAAAATACTTACATTAAGGAATGGGTTGGGTCTGAGAAAACGAAAACAGATAACATCGACACTATCGCTTCAATACGCATTAGTAACTGAGGGATTATATCTGGCCATGCCGTCGAAAGGTACCTAGACCACCAGGACCGTCCTTAGACTCGCTGACCGAATAGAGATATTAGAAAAACTTAATGGCCCCGATAGGACCCAACCGTGCACCGCTGGTTTAAGTAGTAATATTTTACATGATTGGTGTATAATTTTAAAAGATTAGTTGTTACGTGGATAAGAATTTTGATCAAAAATAGAAGATAGAATTTTCGCAGAAACTCAGATTAACGTTGTTCGAGTTTTTATGTCTTGGGATTTGTAAAGTAAGTTGCAAAGTTACAGTAAATGAACTCTCTTTTATAATATTCTTCTTTTTTTGTATTTCTTAAGCTTTTTTCTGTTCCTTTATCTTCTTCGTCCCTCATTTGTGTTTTGTATGTATTTATCACCTAAATCGTTGTCTCTCAACTTCTCTGCCACACAATTCATACATACATTCTCGATTTTCCTCTACCTCTTATTCAATTAACTTGGAATAGCTGTATCCTTTGTCCTACAAAGTTTTTATTTCTACGTCTAACATGACCAAAAATCAATGCAATCTTTGTTCGTGAATGTTTTTGGGACTGTAATAACCCAGTTCCTAATTAAGTCGTTCCTGATCCTGTATTAGTCTCAACTAGTCTTACCCATAACATCCACCGTAATATTTTTAGTTTTGCTACCTCCATCTACTTTTCTTAAATTTTTGGTTAGAGGCTTGAATTCTCCGTCTATTACCAACTCAGGCCATACTTTTGTATATCTTTCCTTTCTGCCTATCCCCGATTTTTCGATTGAAGAGTACCCCGCTCATTCACTGTCATTTAAACCAAGCAGTCTGTATCCTGTGGACAATTTATTGATCTAGTGTCCCATTTTTTTAAACAATGGTTTAAGTGGTCGCCCAGCTAAAATGTTTATAATAAAACAATGTTTTTAACAAATTGTAATAATTAACTTTTTCAGCTGGGACAATTTTTTTTTATTTTTTGGATTATTCTGAACAAAATAAGTATCTTGTAGTTTTTTTTGTAAACTTGATTGCTTCCGAGTTATAAATAATTTAAAACTGACAAAAATGCAAGGTACAATTTTCAAGGGTCAAAAACATAAGTAAAAAACATAATTATTGACCTCACCAAGGACATTCACCAAGGTCATTCTTTTTCAAACTTTGTTCTATCATTTCCCTATAAGTATGTTGGGCCTATTATATACTCAGTGACATTAGAAGTGTTACACCAGAAGGAATAATTTCTTGAAATTAATTTTTTTGGCAACAGGATGACTCCGTATCGAAACAAAATCTTTTTAGAGTAGTGGGTATACCGTACTGAGGAGACCTAAAGAGGTCGAAATACGTATATGCGGCTTGTCGCTGCTCTGTATAGAATCAAAATCTAATACCGTCATTATGTTTTATTTCTTTACTTCGTTTGGAGTACCAGAAATTGAATTCACTACGAATTTTGACCATGATGAACGGCATTTGGAATGCAATCTTAGATTCCCTTGCCGATTTATTCATCAAGCTGTTTGCTTTACAAGTCTTAGAAAGCACGGTGGTTGAGATTTGAATTCGATTTCATCAGGTAAAAATCGTATGGATTTATCTTTTTGTTTAGTTATTATTTCTCAGTTTAATTGCATTCAGTGTAAGAAAATACCTCGAGTTCAAAGACACCAAAAATTACCACCATGTTAGCGATTTTGACAGGGGTAGAATTATTGTGTATAGAGATATGGGTTTGTCGTATCGCGAAATTGGCGGTCGTGGTAGTTGTACTGCAATGGCGGTCATGCGTGTCTGTCGTGTGTGGACAAATCAAGATAGAGGAACACGCAGAAGACCAATTGGTCAACCGAGTGGCACCACAGAGCCACGGGTCAAATTGCTGACCTACGATTTGGAGTAGTAGGTAGGCCGGTTAGTATGCGTACACTATACTGTCGCATTCAAGCCTTTGGACTGGTTTCATTTCGCCACAAGTGCTTTCTTTGACTGCGGATTACTGTCATCAACGTTTGAATTGGTGCAGAGAACTGCAGCATTGGGTAGCAGAATGGCATAACGTAGCATTCAGCGATGAATCATGATTCTGTTTAGGAATGCATGATAATCGTAGGATAATAAGATGCCGCCGCGGAGAGCGACGAGATATTGAGTTTGCTGTTGAGAGGCATGTAAACAGGACAGTTGCAGTAATGGTTTAGAGGGGTATCTCATGAAAGTGATTATTTAAAAAAATCTCATGGGAATATTTTTTGAGCGAACCCGAGCTTTTTGCTATGTTTATTGTGAGAGTCGATTAAGCATTTCTTCAGGCATAAAGAACCCTATTGATTTATTTCCTTCTGCTTTCTTTTTATAAGCAATTTTGATTGTTATTTGGCAGGTTAATATATCTCTGAAAGAATATTACTCTTGCGCGGTGGGCTAATACTTCTTTTATCACTTGGTGATTTGTCCTTGCCTTCTGAACATAATTTGTATCCGCCATTCTACTGATGGTACAGTTCCATTCTTTTTTTGTTTACTCGTTTAAATCCTGCTCATTACATTTTGTAATGTAATGTTTTGCCAATGTAACAAAAATGCTTTGTGTTGTGGCATGCCAATGTAACAAAACGTGTAGGATAATGGAAAGGATAACATGTAATTTAAGCTGGCTAGCAGAAGGTGCCGGAGAGTGACTACTTGACACTCAAAGGAGAATTCGGCCAATTTGCATGCCCTACAGAGACCGTAGAATTAGAAAATGAATGACAAGGTTATAAAAAAAATCTATAGGTATATAACTAACATAAATTAAAGTGATTGTAGAAGTTGCTCCAAAATGTGAGTGGGCGCCAGGAAAGTATTTACATAAACTTTCCAAGGTATCTTGTAAAGCTGTTTGCTGAAATAAAGAAAGGATATAGGTATAAATTGAAATATTTAGTTTTTACCAAAACTTTAATCCTAGCCAAATATATACAATCTAAATTTAATATACCCACCACCAATTATGTACAGCTAATCTAGTTATATACAAAAAAATTAATGCCCTGATTATACAACTGATCATGGATGATCTAAATTTACAAATAATAAAATATGGAAAAAAAATGGTAATAATTGACCTAAAAAGGTAATTTATTTGCCTCAGAGATGCAACTCTGTATTCTGGCTTTATTGAATATAACAGTAACAAGTAATAAGCACACTATCTTGACGAGATAAGTGTCCAAACGTTTAAATGTATATTGATAATGAAATCTAAAAAAAAATAACTCTCTGATTAAATGTGTACACAAGAAACCATACAAGTGAGTTAGAAGGGAGGACTTAAAAACCTTTACCTGTAGTTGACAATTTGTATTTAAATATTATTCAGTAAATTATTAAAAAAAATGACGACTCCTATTATTAGATAAAATACTAGAAGTTAAATATACAAAAAAAATTATACAAACAATATTAGAGGTAAAAAAAATAAATCTAAGAAATAAACTTAATCAGATTTACTATATTTTAAGGGAGATAATTCCCGCTGGTTTCCTAAAATTTGTTTCGTAATCAGAAGGTCAGATCTGGACCTCTGGAGAGCAGCTACGGCAAGGAAAAAAACAGGCCTGGAACCAGGTACAACCGGACTAGGTTTCAACTTAATAGGTACTTCTTATTCCAAAATTATTCAAAAAAAACCAAAAGCAAATTCTTCCCCCAACTTATTTTCATCTCAAAAGTAGGGGCTCATAGTGGCTATAAACCAAACAGGACACTCCGTATTTCTCTGTATTTTTGCTGTGTTGAGTCTTTTTCTTAATGAGTACGTCATTATTGGTCTTATACTGGCCTTATAAAATATTGAATTTATCTCACAGTTAATGATTGGTTCCGCCATATAATGTTATTAATGCATCCTGCTAATCTATTTGCTCTTTGTACTTGGTATCTTAATTCCATTACTTCTCTAATGTTAACTTTATCGACTTTAAGTTTATACATGAAAATGACTACAAGCTTCTGATACTCAACATCAGGCTTTAACTTAAACGAGTCTTAAACGAGTAAGTAAGTCTTATACCAGTATCATTTACAAATATCAGCATCCTTTACCCTTCACAAGTAGAAAATTTTCAAAGATACAACTACTCTTTTTGAGTAGGAAATACTCTTTTTGAGTTGGAGGTACTACTGGAATCGCTACGTGCCAAAAAATGCACATTATTCGCTCTATTTGTAGAATTTCGAAGGACTTTTTGTTTCCGTAAACGTTCCAGAAAGAAGAGCAAGTGGACGCTTACGTATTCGTTTAACGGATTAAATGCGGTATTTAACAGACCATTTATTCTTTTAAACCATCAAGGCAGCTAAAGATAGAAGCCAATGGAAAAATCTAGTTGACTGTATTAGGTGAAATTATGATCCGCAGTTAGGAGGTAACGGCAAGGGAGAGATCGAGAGAGAAAGAGAGAGTGAGAGAGAGAGAGAGAGAGAGAAAGAGAGAGAGATTATATTTTTAATCTTAGTTTCTGACATGCTTAAATCAGCGTTATAATATAAAGACAAATTTACTCACTAAATTAGCAATTTCAAAAGATAATCAATTTATTTGATTGCCTGAAGTAATCTTAAAAGTGTCAAACTTCTTGTTTATTATGTTGTTTTTATTCTTGTTCAAATAATAATAAAATAATTAAATACTGTCTTGTATAAAAATCATAATTTTTATAAACTGCAACTTTTTTCCAGATCTCGGACGATGACCGCATGTCCCTGACGACGGCAGTCTCCGATGAAGATGACGGTGAGAGCGTTATGAACTCTCCTTACAAGGCGAAACAAACTGGCACTGCTGCTGCTTCGTTCAACTGCACAGGCGCCGTCAGAAAAGCAGGGTAAGCTTAAATTTCATTCATTTTATAAACGTTTAGACTAAAATAATTATTTAGTGTACATCTATTTATATATAATAGTATATTACATAACGACAGTTGTAAGAAGCTTATTACATGCTTGTAAAATTACTGCGCTCGCCGCTACGCGGCTCGCGCGCAACTTTTTTTACTCGCTTAATAAGCTTACAACTCAAGTTGTGTACTATACTTTTTCTACGACTATTTTCGTTTATAAAAAGAAAAATTAAATTACCACTATATTAGCGCTGACCGATTAATAATTTTTAATCTGTCAAAATAACGTCTGTTAATTCGTTTTCATGGTAACTCGACCAACTGACTTATGAGGCTTATGTGATATTACACGTTTTTATAAAACTGAAGCGTATTTTTTTTTATTACGTGCTAGTCATTACCTGCCAGTATCTGTTATAATGCATTTACTTAGCATCCAAATAGTAGGTAACATACAATTTACTAGTAAGAGAGTAGAAAAAAACATTTTAAATATTTCGACATTATTTTTTTAAATATTTTTTTTCTTTTGGTTAGAAAATTGAATCCTTAACCATTTCGGTACTGTTAGGACTTAGACTCTTCAAGATATATTTCGATATTAGTGATTACGTTCAGTTATTATCTGGGATGAATGTACTATGGCTCATAAACATTCACTCGCAGCATTACATAGAAGTATGCAATATTTAAACAACAATGACAAACTACATATTTGGTAATGCTGTCTTACGACATAAAAACCGGTTATTCCTCCCTTTACAATTGAGGATGAGATTAATGCATGTTTAAAACAATAATTTTCATGTTAAAATGTCGAAACAGTTTGATTGAACATTAACATTAGGGTACAAGAGCAAAATGATCCATTATGGGAAGAGTAAAATAAAACTGCATCCCAATAAAAAAATACATCAATCTTCCAGATAATTTCTGCACTTTTGTTGAGACCAAATATGAATTAATTGTAAGTACCTTCGCATGTATACTGAATAACTACTTGAATTATAATTAGCTCAGTGAGTGAGCAATTTGATGTTGACAAAATTAACTTTTTAATGTTTACAAAATTAAATTTTAATTCAACAGTTGTTAAAAGGTAATCTGATATATTTAAAAGCAATCGACAGTATTGTTATTGAAGACGAAGTCGTAAATTCTACAACACAGTTCTTAAATTTTCTTGATATACCAGGGATGCCACCACACAATCTTGAGTTGAAAATTAGTTGACCATTTATTCTGCTACGCAATTTACACCCACCCAAAATATGCAATGGCACACGTTTGGTCATTAAATATATTACCGGAAATATTATTAAAGCAACCTTTTTGACAGGGTCATTTGAAGGAAAAATTGTCCTGTTACCACATATTCCAATATACCAATTACGGTGTAGGTAAAAGTGTATGGTCGGTATAGTAGAATTTAACAGGATAGCTATCACAGATATAAAATCATATTTTGAGCAAGTAGACAAAGATAACAATCATATTTCCCTTTTTTCTCCCCTCTACATTGCTTATGCACACCAATTAGTGAACGCCAGATTATTTTCGATCCAGCTTATACGTAAGCAATAGCGGCAGGGTTAACTTATTACATATTTGAATTAAAACATTGAATTGATTCAAAAAATTGGCGATCAGTGGCGCATTTATATTGCCATTCAAACCTAGATGATAATATTAAAACTGAAACACTAATTAATAAGTGTGATAAGATAATGATAAGTTATTGGACATCCATCTAACACATAACCTAGACTTAAATATAGTGATCTAAACCTTAAAAAAACTTACTTTTGCTATACTACTAACTTGTATGTTCATGCGGGACACCGTGGTAAAATCTCACTACTAATTATAACACTAAAATTCACCTAAAATTTCTTTAAAATAGGGTTAAGAAAACCGTCTCTTTGGTACATCTCATACAAGAATCTCGCATTTGGCGGCAAAACAGAAAAGTTTAATACTAATTGTACAATGGCCACATCTTAACAAAATTTAGCTCCATAAAGTAGACTAGTTTTAACCATTGTCTCATAGATGTTCCATTTTCTTCTCTTTGATATTTCTTTACTTTATAGAACTCCGTTTAAACCTGCTATAGCTCTTCGTGCTTGTACAATTCGATGTTCTATTTCTCGTTCTTCTTTTCCACTACGGTCGAAGATGACGCCCAGGTATTTATATTCGTCACATAGATTTATTTTTTGATTGTCATCGATATCGAGTTATTGTTCTGAAGCTATTTTCTTGTGGCATTTTAAATTAATTACTATTTAACTGGGAATAAGCCACTATTAAAGATAAAAATACGTTTATTGACGTTTCAATTTCCACTTCGGAAATTGTTCTCAAAATACAAACAGTCAAAATTGTGAGAACGATTTCCGAAGTGGAAATTGAAACGTCAATAAACGTATTTTTATCTTTAATTGTGGCTTATTCCCAGTTAAATAGTAATCGATATCGAGTTGTTCTGCTTCAGCTCCAATTGAGAGGTATTATGTCTTTTCTAAATTGATATTTAATCCCCATTTCCTTATTCTTCAATTAGTTTTCTAAGCATGTATTCCATGTCGTCTTTGTCATTTGAGATCACCACCTGATCATCTGCAAACTGTAATGTCTATATGTAATTCTGATCGTTCAATTGTATACCCATTCCTTTGACTTTCCTTTTCCATTGTTTCAGAGCTGCAGAGATATAAATCTTAAATAGAGTCGGAGATATACAACATCCTTGTCTGAGACCCTTAGTAACTGCAAATTTTTCAGCTAAGAGGTTTCCGAATTTCATTTGGGAGTTTGAACCATTATATAGATCTTTGAGAGCACTAACCAATGTTTGATGTATGTTTGATGTGCCCAGGACTTCTCATAGTTTATTTAGCGGGACTGTGTCATATGCCTTCTCAAGATCTACAAAAGTCATATGTAACTCTCTATTTATCACAATTTTATTGTCTATAATTTGTTTAAGACAGAAGATGTTATCTGTACATGAACGACCTGCTCTAAATCCTCCTTGTTCTTCGTCTTCAGACGATTGATAATCTTCCTCTATCAGGTCCGTAGTATTCGACCGTATAGTCGACTAAATTAACTTGTGACCGATATCCCTCTATAGTTTTTACAATTTCTCCTTTCACCTTTTTTATATATTGGGGTCATATATGCTGTTTTCCATTCATCTGGTGTTGGATGTCCATTAATATATTCGTTAAATATCACCGTGATCATTCTGTGTAATTTCTTTGAGCCATTCTTTAATAATTCCGTAGTTACTCTCTCTGGTCCACTTGCTTTCCCATTCTTCATCCCTGCTACAGCTTTTTGAACTATGTTGATATCTATGGTAATATGCTCTCCCAGAGTTTCGATTCTTGATGAATTCATATCTTCTTTAAATTCGTCTCTGTTCTCATTTAATAGATGTTTGTAATAATGTGTCCAATCCTTGGGATTTATGGGATTTAGAATCACTTTCTCGTTAGTCGGCTTCTTAACAGAGTTTATAAACTTCCACGCCTCAGTGCATTATCGTCCTCCAATATAAGATTATACATTATTATTACCTTATTCATACCTTATTTATGGAACTTAAATCCTATAAAATTAATCACTAACAAATTAATTGATATGAGGTTGAATGCTCGAATAAATGAACTTTGAAAATTAAGCTTGTGTTCGATATAATTGCCCTAATTTTCAAAGTTTACTAACAAATTATTTATTTTAAACTTAAAAATCAAAATTCTTCGATGGAATATATTTAATTTCTAATATCATAAATTTTATTTTTTGACGCTAACCTCTGACTGCTCTTAGGTATTAATTCCATGATATTTGCTTAACTCTGTTAAATAAATTCAGTGGAATAATAACCAAACCGCAGCAAAGCGTGGCCGGTTCAGCTAGTATATTTAAAATATTTAAAAATAAAGCTTAAACGTCATTTAAATATCTTACTTTGTCTGTAAAGTGTCATTTTTGGTATTTCTATTATCACGACGAACAACGCAATAGTGTCACACATACCGGGTATGAATAGTTGGCCAATATTTCATAAAGTGTCCCCAGTTTATATCTCGAGCATCAAATTCCCTGCATTTCATCTTCCTGAAATCTCTGATGTTTGACATTCCCATATCGGAAGCTGTGGGGAGATTGTGTGAAGCGGAAAATGTAAGGATGAAGGGAGAAAGACGGACATATTGACTCAATAGTTCGGTAAAATTCCTCGCTGCTGCAGGAAATATATAAATTCTTATGTATGTTAGACTACTTTGAAACAAACTTCAGATTTAAGTTTGTTTTATGTGCAGCTCTGTGTGGGTAGTGAAATTTAATTTAATATAAATGTAACATAAAATAGAATTACTCTTTAAAAGAAATAGTAGCACGAGAATGGAAACTTTATACATTGAAACAAACGCTATAAACTTTATAATATACAGGCTGATTCGTTAGTACCAGAATAAGTTAGCACAAGTCGTACATTCTACAAAACAATATATAAAATTATATTACTTATATAAAATAGTCAAACTCAGAACAAAGGAAACATAACATTTTAATCGGATTTGGTAGATCCGAGATGGTAATAAAATAATTCTTGTACACAAAAATGAAAAAAAATCACGAAAAAAAACATTTTTACAGTTTAATAAACAGTGGCGTAACTAGAGGGTGGCGGTCCGCCCCAGGCCTCTGATATGTGGGTCTCTACATTCGCATAAAAATTATAAAATAAAAATTAGGAAATAACAAAAAAAAATTAAACATATAAAACTACACCTTGGTACATAACACAAAATAGTTTTAATGTTTATTTTATGTTTCCTTTTATAAAAAAACTAGTACGCAATGTAATACTCGTTGCAGCCACATAAAAAGCTTTTTCTAATATTGAATAAGCAATGTTATTATAAATGCACTGAAAAATAATGAAATTCACTATGTTGGGCATCCATAAGGGTGTCCAAGTAAGGATTAAGGAAAAAAATAACAAAATTATGTTTGTACCTTGTACAAACTATTCTCTTAATTTGTGTAGAGTTCATGCATTTGCATCAAACTTATAGGTGTATCCAGTGGCAGCCGGTCAGGGTCGGCAGTGCCGACCCACACCTATATAGATATTATAGATTTTTTTAATAGTTAATTTAATCAGTATTTCAATAAATAATTGTAGCAGGTAATTAGTTGATGTCATTTGTTTTTGTGAAATAAAAAAATATCTGTGAGATAATAAAGACTAAATTTTACTCATGGTTTTTAAAATAATTCGACCAATTCGACCAGACTAAATTTCATTCATGGTTTTTAAAAGAATTCATCCAATCCGAGTATTAAAAAGGCACGCACGTTTTGTATTTTCGGCAAGCCGATACCAACCTTGATGATTTACTTGTAAAAATCAACGGAATAGTAGTTGATTAGCAACCAAATATACATTTCTTTCCATATGAACTGAATTACCAAGTACGGCAAATTTAAATTTGCCGATGTTTAATTTGGATTGGTAATTGATCGCGAACTGTACATTGCGAGCGCGGGATGAAATGTTATTTCATATAAGAACGTCAGGTAAAGTGAAGTAATATTCAGTGCACAAACTAGCCTTTCTTTTTGTAATTTATTTTTATTTTCTAAAGTAATACTGTGATACGTTACGTCTTTCGCAAATAGTTAAAGTTTAAAGGGTTTTTTGACAATTTTTTTAAATTAAAGTGTAAAGAACAAATGCAGGTAAATTAACCTAAAAAATACAAGCCATGGAAGAAACTGTAAGTATTGATAAGTCTGATATTGTAAATTATATTTTGCATAATGGGTTATCATCTATTCCATACGAAGAACAAATTGTTATTAAAAATAAGGGGCGTCCTGTGCCTAAAATGTCCCGGCTTATAAATATTAGTGCGGGTAAGGGAAGTAATAGATTATTTTCAGATAATTGGTACAGCAAGTACTCATGGCTTACCGGGAGTAAAATAAAAAAACAAACTTTTCTGTTGGCCTTGCATTTTATTTTCGACAAATAGGGGCAAACATCAAAATCCGTGGTGTAAATCTGTTTACGATAATTTAAAGGAATTATTTAGGGCTTTACATAAACATGATATTTCGAAAGATCATGCTTACAGCCAGATTAAATTAGATTTATTTGGAAAACAGAATATCTATGTTTCATTAGATAATGCCCAACGTGAAAATGCTATTAAACATAACGAAATTGTGAAAAATAATCACGCAGTTTTACATTGTTTTATTGATATTGTAATTTTAGTTGTCAGGAATTATCTTTTAGGGGACACGATGAATCGGAGCATTCGTTAAATCAAGGTAATTATAGAGAACTAATAAAAATGTTTAAGAAATACGATTTGGAATTTTCTAATTTACTTTCTGATTCGAAGACATTTAGCAGTGTATCTAAAACAATCCAGAATGAATTAGTAGAATCAATTAGTTATATTTTGAGTAATGTTATTGAATCTGAGATTCAGGAAACCATTTGCTTTTCACTAGAAGGAAATAAAACTACCGATATATCACGTCATTCACAATTATCAATATTGTTGTCTGATACGCGTTACGTGGTAATATCTATAAGAGGTTTTTAGGTTTTACAGATGTGAGTAAAAGCCATAAGGCAGAATATATTTTTAGTGTTTTAAAGGACATATTAAATTTTTTAATATCAAAAATAAATTGGTAGGGCAAACTTATGACGGCGCTACCGTGATGTTTGATGAATTAAATGGTCTCCAGGCAAAAGTTAAAACTATTGCACCGCAAGCTTTATTTACTCACTGTAATGCGCATAGAATGAATTTAGTTTTGCAGGATACATTTAAAAAATTAAAGAATGTCGTCTTTTTTTTGCCAGTTTAAGCGGATTTGTCTACTTTTCTCAAGCTCGCCTAATGTTTTAGAACGGTTTGTTTCGAAAAAAATGGGAAAAAAACAGTTTGCCAGACGCGATGGAATTTTAAATCTTGGTTAGTTTTCACTGTAGCAGATTTTTCGTGAACAGCTTTTAAAGTTTTTGATTTTATTATTGAATGTGACGATATGATATCTCGATTCCGTAAAGCAATCGGTTTGAAAAACTTTATTAACTGATTACTCTTTAACATTTTTTTTAAATATTTTCAAGAAAGTGTTTACTCAAACCGATTTGATATTCACTGTTGTTCAAAATCAGTTAACTGACATTATTCATTCCAAAAATAGAATAACAAGACTGGTGCAAAATCTCAGAGATTTTCGTAATAATAGTAATTTCCAGTATATACGCAGTGAGGTTTTGGACTTGCTTGATATTTCCGAACCCCCCCAAAAAAAGACAAAGGCATGACACAGAAACAGATTTTGAAAAACGAGTATATTTTGAAATTTTGGATACTATTATTATGCAAATAGATACTCGTTTTTCGAATTTTAAAGATGCAAAGTTTTGACCTCTCACGATTCAAAATTTAAAAGTTATGCCAAAGAATTTCCAGGATATTTATTAGACAGTTTAATTAAAAATTATCCATCATTCTTTAATGAAATAAAATAAGAAAATAAATAAAAAGTTTTATATGCAGATCCAAATATTTTAGGAAGATGGGATAAATTACAAGATGTGTATAATTTTATATACTGCAATTCATTACGACAAAATGTTACCGAAATTAATAAATTATTGCCATTAATTCTCCCATTACCACCAACGTCTGCCTCAAATGAACGAGATTTTTTTGCCTCAAAAGAATCCAAACTTATTGTCGAAATAGTATGAAACAAGAGAGAATGTCAAGCTTGTCTCAAATGTCAATAGAAAAAAACATTTTAAAATCTCTCCAAAACTCTAATAAATTTTACGATGACGTTATTACCCATTTTGCTACTTCCAAACAACGTAGACTAGAGTTAATTTATAAACATGTTTAGGTTCTAAATTTATAGGAAAAAACAAAAACAAAAAACAAGAAAACAAAAAAATCTCCTGATGATTGAAGTCTTTATAGACGGTATACCTATCTGGAGAGACAAAAAATACCTTGCCAACCTTGTCTTTCAAGCCACGAGTCGCCACTGGGTGTATCTGTAAAACAGCTATCTGACATCAGACGGAGTGCCAATCACGAAGCTGTGAAACCTCTTAAACATTTTGATAAATTAATTCAAGTTACAGAAAATTTGTGTGATGCCAAGGGAAATATTGTAATATGGGGCTCTGCTAAAACTTTACTCTCGAATATTTTTAATTTTAAATTTTTTGAAGTTAAATACGTCAATAGCAATTAAAGTAAACTGTCTACCCAAGATTAATCAAGTCATTCAGCTATAATAATTATATTCCCAGCTATTTCCGGCCTATTACTGCTTGGGTATACAGTTTACTTTAATTGCTGTCGGGCGTATTTAACTTTATCTTTCCTCACTAGAGGTCTCTGCTTCTGATAGATATTTTCCTGTAATTGCCAGAGTAGTCGGTGCGTTTTTGATTTAGTTTGAGTCTTCTTACAATCTCCTTCTGATGACGGGTAGACCCAGAAACACGTGTCAGGGAGTGGGAAGAGACTCAAATTAAATCGAAACGCAACCTTCTTCGTATATTTAAATTTTTTAAATTCTTTCTTACGGGGGTACAATTTGCAAGAAATAAACAGTCCATAGAAGTATTTACAGATGGTGTGTTTAAGCCTTGAAAATGTCGTAATCATAAAATAAATATCCAAAGTTTGAAAGTCTTCCGTCTTAGCGGTCGATATACGTTGGTCACGAATGATCTCCAGTTTGCTTTAGAGAAATGTTGGATATAGGTAGTTTCTATATAAGGGCAAGTCTTAGCTTTTTCTTATATTGAAGAGTGCGGTCTCTTCGGTTACTTTGTCCCGGATCACCCGAATTGGAGTTACGCTATGTTAATAAATAAATACATACTTAAAAAGAGGTTTAAATCTTTGTAAGTAAGTATATTATAAAAACCCTTAAAAGGGCTGCATCAAAATAACAAACGTTTTTGAAATAATAATTTCATCATCAGGTTAAAAGCCTTAAATAAGTATGAACCATTTAATTAAAGCAAACGTGATTGAAATGTTGACTAAGGTTAGAATAGCAAAATGGCTATACTTACAGGTTAACATGCCTGAGCCACCAAAATATTAGGGTAAATACCCTATACAGTTAAAAAAAGTTACCAAATAATGTGCATATTGTTAAAAATAAATGATGTTTATTATTTTATTAGATTTTACTTCAGGCAACATATAAACTATGCCTTACGTGAGTACCTAAATATATAAAACCAAAAGGACCGGTAGCTATGCGCGAACATGATGCGTTACGAACGTCGGGGACGGTATTGACGTAATTATTATCCGTTCACAAATTGTTGAGAGCACGAAATGTGCCTCAAAGTCATAAAGTGGTCGTAAAATTTGTATCATCATATACGTTCCTGAGGTGTTTATTCATTAAAATTAATGCGTTTTACATTTATTTTCCTTTCCAAAATGTTTATCAATATTAATAATGTTTTAATACTGATATATTTAGCAAAAAACAATTAAAACTTTCACGGCTAATGTTGGTTATTATATTATATTAATAAAAATAAGAATTTGCCCATTAAGAATTTTGTAAATACGAATACCTTATCTCTTTGGATATTTCAACACTATCTTCGCGTTTAATCACATTACTAGAAAACCCACAATTCATATCCGAAGGTACTATTCATTGCAAGATAATTAGGATGGAATTCCCCAGATTTTTAATAATATAATGGGTATAAAGATGCCGGTTTTGGCCACGTGCCTCGACTGTTCAGGTTATATTCGAAATTAATTTGAAAGGGTGAAGTTATTATGAACAAAAACCTTTTTTTTTGTTAGTACGTTTTTGATCGCGTGTAATTTACAGATCGTCGGTGTTTCCGCATCTATGGCAGTAATTAGCGTCTCAAATATTTCTTTTGCGAATTATATGCAGTGCGTGAGTGATTTTTTATTCCATATACCTACGAACATATACGTACGTTTCGCTGCTCGTTTTGTTGGATTGCTTGTGATGGTTTCATCATCAACATCATCAAGTTTTACACCGGTAGTGTTGCGTACAGTCAGTAAGTTTGTCTATTCACCAAGAGAGACGACTATTATCCTGAATGTTTACGATGCTCTGGTTTCTCAGAATCCCACAAACAATGTTCGCAACATCGTCGAAAGTTGTGCCAACAATACTGGCGTAGGGGAGTCAACTATATATCGGTTTCAATCAGAAAGAAAAAAACTTTATATAGCTAACCCAAACACAAACGAACATTTAAAGAAAGGGAAACGCCTATTAAAGTTGATGAATTTGCGAAAAATGGTATTCGAAGGTGAATTCATTAATTTTTTTCCAAATAGAAATACCAAACCTAAACAAAATTTTACAAGAAGTTATAGACGACCAGGATTTGCCTCATATCGGACGAACTAAATTGTGGTTTTAAAAGAATTAAATGTCCGGTGGGAGAAATCAGACCGAAAATCACTTTTGATTGACCGGGAGGAGATAATATGTTCTGGTACCTTCTGGTAAAGGCGTAGTAAATTCATAATTTGTTACATTGGCAGTGAAAAAAGGATTTGTTAAGCACGGTTTGTTGGAATTTCAGTCCAAAAGCATAAAAAAACTATCACCAGGAGATGACAGCTGATGTATTCAAAGAGTATTTTGAGCACATGATTGAAAACATACCACTAAATTCAATTATAGTATTAGATAATGCACCTTATTATTCACGACTAGTAGAAAGACTTCCAATAACTGCGTTGAAGAAACAGGATATCCTTGACTGGCTGCGGAATAAGTATCTGCCTTACGAAGATGGAATGGTAAAAGCAGAACTTATAAAAAATTGGTCGGCAACACAAATCTAAGTTCAAGACATACGTAGTTGACAAAATGGCGGAAAGGCGAAACATCACAGTCCTTAGACTTCCACCCTACCACTGCGAAATAAATCCAATTGAACTCATTTGGGCACAAATGAAAAGTTATGTGGCTAGAAAAAATATGTCATATTAAAATACAAGCTGTACGTAAATTTTTTATGAGTCTGTACAACATATTATAGAACAAAACTAAAAGATGCAGTAAGACATGTAATAGAAGAAGAACAAAAAATGTGGTATCTTGATAACACAATTGATGCGACCGTAGAGACACAACCGCTAATTATTAACCCTCTAGAGGACTGGGATTCCGAAGTTGATCCTATTTATTTCGAATTTGAATAGTTTTCTAATCGTAATTATGTAAGGTAAGTAATAGTAGTTGTAATCGTAAGGTATTAAAGGGGAAAGGTGCAAAATGTCGCCTGTCAAATGTTTAATGTGTTTTAAATGTATCCATTTTTTTTTTTTCAAATCTGAGAAAACTATAAAAGCATTTTGAAAAATTTAAAGGCGGAATGAAATATTTATTAGAATAAATAAAAAGTTTCGTTTGCATGCAATATTTTTAATTAAAAATTATATTATTTTCTCACTTATTTTCACCCCTTTTATAGTTTATTTCGTCTTCCGGGTTTGGACCGTGTCATTTGTGAGTGACCCAAAAGTGGGTTCATCTCGACGTTTCGCTACAATTATATGTAGCTTCTTCAGGAGAAACAAAGAAAAAGAAAAAAGAAAACAAAAGAACAGGAAGATGGGTAGTTAGCAACGGTAACTCAGTTACTCAACGCAACCAGAGGCGAATACTAACTACCAAGATGGGCATTTGGTCACAGTAACTCAACTACTCAACGCAGCCAGAGGTGAAAACCAAATGCCAGGACAGGGATTCACGTCCAACAGCTCAGAACACTAACGCGTCGAGAGGCGGGGAGTGAATCCGACGATTACTCCGCTACCGCTCTATTTATAGTCGCGGTGCCTGTCGTGTCGGGACGTATCGGCACACTTCGTGGCGCGAACGTCAAGAAGCGCGCGCTGGCCAATCATGTGGTGGCGGGACCGGGTGGGGCTCTAGACTGAGATTCCAGATGGGAGACAAGTAGTATCCTTCCTCTCGATTGATATTATGGGGATTTTTTCGGATCTCTAGAGATTCGCGGATTTTCCTGGAATAAAAGAAGGGGCTCTTAGAAATAATATGGGTTTTTTCGAACAATATGGAATGACCGGTTTCTTGGCAGTGTTCGGCAACTGCAGAATGGGAGAAAAGACCTGATCGAATGCATCTTTGATGCTCTTGAATCCGAGTTTTGACGGAACGACCAGTTTCGCCAATATACACATGTCCACATGAACAAGGAATAGAATAGACACCACAGGAAGATAGGGGCGGTAATGGGTCCTTAGGAGAGGGTAGATATTGTGAGATTTTCTTGGGTGGTCGAAAAGTAGTCCTGATACCTTCTTTGCGAAGAATTTTGCCAATCCTATCAGTGACATTTCGAATATACGGAAGAAAAGCCACAGGAGTATTACCCGAAGATTCTGAATTTGTTGTCCTAGGGTGTAAAGGGGGATGTAGATGTCGGTGTGTAATGTTTTGAATTGTGGACTTGGAGTAACCATTGGCGACAAGGGTTTTTTGCAGATGGCCAAGTTCTTCTCTAAGGTTGTCGGGTTCAGAAATCGAAATGGCCCGATGGATGAGAGAGTTGATCACAGAATTCTTTTGGGCAGGATGGTGGTGTGATGAAGCATGTAGGTAACGATTCGTGTGAGTCTTTTTTCTATAAACAGAGTGACCCAATCGGCCATTGGGCTTGGAGGTGACTAACACATCGAGAAAGGGAAGGGACCGATTATTTTCTACTTCCATTGTGAATTTTATACTCGGATGTTGTGAGTTAAGATGATCTAGGAAGGAAGAAAGGGTATGCTGACCATGGGACCAGATGATAAATGTATCATCAACGTAGCGGAACCAGACTTTTGGTTTTAAGGGGTAAGATTCTAGGGCTAAAGACTCAAAGGCTTCCATGAAAATGTCAGCAATGACAGGGGAAAGGGGAGAACCCATTGGTGTTCCAGATATTTGTTTATAGAAATTGCCTCTAAAAGAAAAATATGTTGAAAGGAGGCATTTTTCGGCAAGATCTGCCAAAACCAAAGACTTGTTATCATTGGTCAAGTGATCTCGCAGAACAACTAGAGAGTCATGTATGGGAATATTGGTAAATAGGGATGATACATCGAAACTGACGAGAATATCTTGGGGATCGACTGTGAGAGAGGAGATTAAGGTGATGAAATGTGTGGAATTTCGGACATAAGAAGAGGTACGACCAGTATAGGTCTTAAACTGATTGGACAAGTACTTTGCGAGTTTGTAGGTAGGAGAGTTAATCGTAGTCACAATGGGACGAAGAGGTACGTTATCTTTATGGATTTTCGGAAGACCATAAATTCTGGGGCAGATGGAGTTTTTTGGAACTATGGACTTCTTAACATCAACGGAAAGATCGGATTGTTTGATGGCATGGGAAATTTCGCGTTCGACTCTAGGAGTGGGGTCTCGAGAAATTGTATTATAACAGGATGTATCCCTAAGTAAGTCGTTTACTTTCTCTATGTAGGAAGGAGTATCCAGGATGACTGTGGTATTACCTTTGTCTGCAGGAAGGATTTATTATCTCAGAAAGAGAACGGAGATTTTTGAGAGCTATGAATTCCTCACGAGATATATTGGAAGTAGGGTTTTGGCTGTATCAAGACATTTAGCGACGTCAAAGCGGATACGGTCGGCTGGAATTTTGGGAATTGTGCGGAGTGCCGCTTCCACATTTGAAACTATTTCTTCGGTAGGAATTCTGGAAGGAGTGATAGCAAAATTAAGACCTTTAGATAGAAGACTGCTTTCTGCACTTGTTAATTGGTGAGAAGAAAGATTAACTACGGTGTTAATGAGAGGTGAATGAGAAGTAGAAGTGGTGGAATGTGATTTTTTCTTAGATACAAGGGATTGGAATTTCTTTTTGTGAGTTTCGTTGCTTAGAAGAAGGATTTTATCGGCTTGATGATAGGAAATGCGGTCTAAAAGTGACCAATCATCGACACTAAGAATACTGGAGAGTTCAAGATGCAGCTTAAAAAGTTTTTGGGATTGAAAATTAAGGGTTTTTCGAATATGTTGAATCCGTTCACGAAGTAGAGATAGGCTGGCTCGATGTAGAATTCGGGAAGAAGATGAAGAGGAAATGTGATGTTTTAGAACAAGAAAATTGGGAACCAAGTTATTATCACGACATCTAGAGAGGAAGGTGAGCGAAGAAAGTAGAGATGAAACTTTAGAGCGAAGATTGGAGAACTCTGAGGTTTTGCGGAATATAACCTCCCCGTAGAGGTTGGTCAAATGAAATCGTAGGCTTCCACGGCCAGAGTCAGAATTATAGTTTATTCGTCTTCCGGGTTTGGACCGTGTCATTTGTGAGTGACCCAAAAGTGGGTTCATCTCGACGTTTCGCTACAATTATATGTAGCTTCTTCAGGAGAAACAAAGAAAAAGAAAAAAGAAAACAAAAGAACAGGAAGATGGGTAGTTAGCAACGGTAACTCAGTTACTCAACGCAACCAGAGGCGAATACTAACTACCAAGATGGGCATTTGGTCACAGTAACTCAACTACTCAACGCAGCCAGAGGTGAAAACCAAATGCCAGGACAGGGATTCACGTCCAACAGCTCAGAACACTAACGCGTCGAGAGGCGGGGAGTGAATCCGACGATTACTCCGCTACCGCTCTATTTATAGTCGCGGTGCCTGTCGTGTCGGGACGTATCGGCACACTTCGTGGCGCGAACGTCAAGAAGCGCGCGCTGGCCAATCATGTGGTGGCGGGACCGGATGGTGGCTCTAGACTGAGATTCCAGATGGGAGACAAGTAGTATCCTTCCTCTCGATTGATATTATGGGGATTTTTTCGGATCTCTAGAGATTCGCGGATTTTCCTGGAATAAAAGAAGGGGCTCTTAGAAATAATATGGGTTTTTACGAACAATATGGAATGACCGGTTTCTTGGCAGTGTTCGGCAACTGCAGAATGGGAGAAAAGACCTGATCGAATGCATCTTTGATGCTCTTGAATCCGAGTTTTGACGGAACGACCAGTTTCGCCAATATACACATGTCCACATGAACAAGGAATAGAATAGACACCACAGGAAGATAGGGGCGGTAATGGGTCCTTAGGAGAGGGTAGATATTGTGAGATTTTCTTGGGTGGTCGAAAAGTAGTCCTGATACCTTCTTTGCGAAGAATTTTGCCAATCCTATCAGTGACATTTCGAATATACGGAAGAAAAGCCACAGGAGTATTACCCGAAGATTCTGAATTTGTTGTCCTAGGGTGTAAAGGGGGATGTAGATGTCGGTGTGTAATATTTTGAATTGTGGACTTGGAGTAACCATTGGCGACAAGGGTTTTTTGCAGATGGCCAAGTTCTTCTCTAAGGTTGTCGGGTTCAGAAATCGAAATGGCCCGATGGATGAGAGAGTTGATCACAGAATTCTTTTGGGCAGGATGGTGGTGTGATGAAGCATGTAGGTAACGATTCGTGTGAGTCTTTTTTCTATAAACAGAGTGACCCAATCGGCCATTGGGCTTGGAGGTGACTAACACATCGAGAAAGGGAAGGGACCGATTATTTTCTACTTCCATTGTGAATTTTATACTCGGATGTTGTGAGTTAAGATGATCTAGGAAGGAAGAAAGGGTATGCTGACCATGGGGCCAGATGATAAATGTATCATCAACGTAGCGAAACCAGACTTTTGGTTTTAAGGGGTAAGATTCTAGGGCTAAAGACTCAAAGGCTTCCATGAAAATGTCAGCAATGACAGGGGAAAGGGGAGAACCCATTGGTGTTCCAGATATTTGTTTGTAGAAATTGCCTCTAAAAGAAAAATATGTTGAAAGGAGGCATTTTTCGGCAAGATCTGCCAAAACCAAAGACTTGTTATCATTGGTCAAGTGATCTCGCAGAACAACTAGAGAGTCATGTATGGGAATATTGGTAAATAGGGATGATACATCGAAACTGACGAGAATATCTTGGGGATCGACTGTGAGAGAGGAGATTAAGGTGATGAAATGTGTGGAATTTCGGACATAAGAAGAGGTACGACCAGTATAGGTCTTAAACTGATTGGACAAGTACTTTGCGAGTTTGTAGGTAGGAGAGTTAATCGTAGTCACAATGGGACGAAGAGGTACGTTATCTTTATGGATTTTCGGAAGACCATAAATTCTGGGGCAGATGGAGTTTTTTGGAACTATGGACTTCTTAACATCATCGGAAAGATCGGATTGTTTGATGGCATGGGAAATTTCGCGTTCGACTCTAGGAGTGGGTTCTCGAGAACCCACTCCTAGAGTCGAACGCGAAATTTCCCATGCCATCAAACAATCCGATCTTTCCGATGATGTTAAGAAGTCCATAGTTCCAAAAAACTCCATCTGCCCCAGAATTTATGGTCTTCCGAAAATCCATAAAGATAACGTACCTCTTCGTCCCATTGTGACTACGATTAACTCTCCTACCTACAAACTCGCAAAGTACTTGTCCAATCAGTTTAAGACCTATACTGGTCGTACCTCTTCTTATGTCCGAAATTCCACACATTTCATCACCTTAATCTCCTCTCTCACAGTCGATCCCCAAGATATTCTCGTCAGTTTCGATGTATCATCCCTATTTACCAATATCCCCATACATGACTCTCTAGTTGTTCTGCGAGATCACTTGACCAATGATAACAAGTCTTTGGTTTTGGCAGATCTTGCCGAAAAATGCCTCCTTTCAACATATTTTTCTTTTAGAGGCAATTTCTACAAACAAATATCTGGAACACCAATGGGTTCTCCCCTTTCCCCTGTCATTGCTGACATTTTCATGGAAGCCTTTGAGTCTTTAGCCCTAGAATCTTACCCCTTAAAACCAAAAGTCTGGTTTCCGCTACGTTGATGATACATTTATCATCTGGCCCCATGGTCAGCATACCCTTTCTTCCTTCCTAGATCATCTTAACTCACAACATCCGAGTATAAAATTCACAATGGAAGTAGAAAATAATCGGTCCCTTCCCTTTCTCGATGTGTTAGTCACCTCCAAGCCCAATGGCCGATTGGGTCACTCTGTTTATAGAAAAAAGACTCACACGAATCGTTACCTACATGCTTCATCACACCACCATCCTGCCCAAAAGAATTCTGTGATCAACTCTCTCATCCATCGGGCCATTTCGATTTCTGAACCCGACAACCTTAGAGAAGAACTTGGCCATCTGCAAAAAACCCTTGTCGCCAATGGTTACTCCAAGTCCACAATTCAAAATATTACACACCGACATCTACATCCCCCTTTACACCCTAGGACAACAAATTCAGAATCTTCGGGTAATACTCCTGTGGCTTTTCTTCCGTATATTCGAAATGTCACTGATAGGATTGGCAAAATTCTTCGCAAAGAAGGTATCAGGACTACTTTTCGACCACCCAAGAAAATCTCACAATATCTACCCTCTCCTAAGGACCCATTACCGCCCCTATCTTCCTGTGGTGTCTATTCTATTCCTTGTTCATGTGGACATGTGTATATTGGCGAAACTGGTCGTTCCGTCAAAACTCGGATTCAAGAGCATCAAAGATGCATTCGATCAGGTCTTTTCTCCCATTCTGCAGTTGCCGAACACTGCCAAGAAACCGGTCATTCCATATTGTTCGAAAAAACCCATATTATTTCTAAGAGCCCCTTCTTTTATTCCAGGAAAATCCGCGAATCTCTAGAGATCCGAAAAAATCCCCATAATATCAATCGAGAGGAAGGATACTACTTGTCTCCCATCTGGAATCTCAGTCTAGAGCCACCATCCGGTCCCGCCACCACATGATTGGCCAGCGCGCGCTTCTTGACGTTCGCGCCACGAAGTGTGCCGATACGTCCCGACACGACAGGCACCGCGACTATAAATAGAGCGGTAGCGGAGTAATCGTCGGATTCACTCCCCGCCTCTCGACGCGTTAGTGTTCTGAGCTGTTGGACGTGAATCCCTGTCCTGGCATTTGGTTTTCACCTCTGGCTGCGTTGAGTAGTTGAGTTACTGTGACCAAATGCCCATCTTGGTAGTTAGTATTCGCCTCTGGTTGCGTTGAGTAACTGAGTTACCGTTGCTAACTACCCATCTTCCTGTTCTTTTGTTTTCTTTTTTCTTTTTCTTTGTTTCTCCTGAAGAAGCTACATATAATTGTAGCGAAACGTCGAGATGAACCCACTTTTGGGTCACTCACAAATGACACGGTCCAAACCCGGAAGACGAATAAACTATAATTCTGACTCTGGCCGTGGAAGCCTACGATTTTATTTTCACCCTGTTACACAACATATTAAAATAAATATTGTAGAAGTTTTCAGGGACTTTCTGCCCTCAGTAATAATGTAGTCTTTTATTCTGCGTTTAAATTTTTCAAAAACATTTATTAGTTTTCTCCGGATTCGAAAATAATGGATACATTTAAAACACATTGAAAATTTTGCCAGGCGACATTTGGCGCCTTTCCCCTTAATTAAATAAGTGTATCTTTTACAAGGGACAAGAAGTTTTTTATTTTTGAATAAAATAAAGAAGTTTTATTAAAACAAAAATAAAATTTACATAAGTACGATTTAAAAAATATATTTATTTATTTCAAAGGGTTATCCTAATTTAGGTTATCCTCGTTATATTTTATTATTTTCAACTGAGTTTCAAGTTCTTGATTTGTTCCAGTCTAGAGTTTTTGTTTTGTTTGTATCAGCTATTTGAGCTTAAAAACAAAATCTTTTTATAACGCAAGATAAGTTTTTTTGACTAGTTAAACACGGATGTGAATACACGTGCTATTGAAATACAAACGATACTTAACGTGGTCGATTGACTGAGCAAGCATGTATATATAAATTACTTGCTGGTCCCGTAGAACCGGTCTTGCATCAAAGCAACAAATTGACAGAATACACTCCTGATGCACTTTTTTTATGGAAACACAATTGGATTAGTTTTTGCTTATTTTGACTTAAATTATATCTATTTAATATTTATCTGGAAAAAATTTTAACATTTGGGAATAAATATAACTAAGTATGAGCTTTAAAGAAGACGTTCGATAAGTCTTGAGAGTATATAAAGCAGCAGCTTTATTACAGTCTGGAAGAACAATCACCTAGACAAGATTTCAAAGCAAGGATCTATAAAACAGATGTAAGATCTGTAATAGCAAACACGGCGAAGATGAGACAAGACACATCCCAAAACTAAACTACGGCTAGAAACGAGAGAGATGAAGAATACTTCTAAGAGAATTAAGGAAAAAGACTACTGGATTGAAAGGGAATCGAGAAGAAAAGAAGGATATGTAACGTAACCAAGATATATGGGTTACAAACGGAAACAGGAATGGAATTGACAAATTAGCAAGATAACGCAAGATAGGATAGTAAGATCAAAGCAAGGCAAATCACTAATTGATCGAAAAATGTTGCAAGACCAAAAAACGATGGTGTTAATAAGTTAACGAATTAATGCTCAGTCCATCCATGTCAGACTTTTAGATTCTTGCATTGGAATAGCAAGGCGTATACAGAATCCCGTGTGAAGACTGCTACAAATCGTACATCGGACAAACAAATCGAAGAATACAAGTTAGACGCGAAGAACATCGAAAACGCCATCGAAAGAAAAGAGAAAACTTTATCCCAAGCACAACATGTCACAAACACAGGACACTAAATACCAAAGATGATGCCCAAAGATTCCCAAATACGTGGAAACTAATTCTGCAGAAAAATGTAGAAATTAAAATAGCGAAGAAGATCACGCCCACTCTGCGCACAGGACCAATCACAAGAACCGCTACAAGATATTTAAACTCAGCTTGCTGCGACCGAGATATTAGTTCGCCTTGAACATCAAGGGAAATATAGGAGGGTAATATTGAAGCAAAAATGGGTCATACGAATTAATTTATAAGAAGAAAGAAGAAGAAAAAATATTTATATTTCTGTAGTTTTTAAATAATGCGTAGTCGCCTAGTTTTTATACTGATAACAGACCTCTGGCTTAATTTCCCCCTGTCCGTTGGAAATAACGATATAAACTACTTCTTAATCTAAAGTAAACACAGAAAATCAATACACTATATACTAGAGCTTATTAATTGCCATGTTTGCAATAATTTACCAGACTAAACTTAGCGAGAGAGATAAAATGTAAAGATCTTTCAGAAAATAAGGATAAGCCATCCTTAATGTGAGAATGTATCCTTAGGGCGCTAATACGTTCGGGGTCGGACGGCTTATTAGGTTTATCGGTAGCGTTGCTCTAGATTGAGGGATGTTTTCTAGTTTACGCCAACCAAAATAAAAGTGTGAAAGTCGAGGTTGCGAATGATGTCGTTTATTTTTTAATCAATAAAATAATGGGCTAGTGACTATTAGGAAAAATATTATATATATATATATATATATATATATATATATATATATATATATATATATATATATATATATATATATATATATATATATATATAGCGAGTGTTTGCAACTTTAATTTTGTCGCTTCTCGCATCCCAATCGCCATAATTTCTTATCGGCCCAGTCTCCTTCTTGAAGACCTCTATTTTCCATTTCTATATGAATATTGGATATCCATTTCTTTCTTGGCCTTCCCTTTTTATTTCTCTGTGTAGGTCTCCAGTTCCAAACCTTTCGTGGTATCCTTTCTTCGTTCATCCGTCTCAGGTGTCCATACCATTTTAATTGTTTTTCGGCTATCGTATCCATTATTGTGTTCTTTACTTTCATTCTCTCTCTTATGTTTTCGTTTCTTATGTGGTCAAACAAAGTTAACCCGGAACATCTTCTCCAGTACATCATTTCCGTTGAGAGGAGTTTTTGTGACATATTCTTGTTAAAGACCCACACTTCTGACCCATACGTCAGCACCGGCTGAATCATAGCCTGATATATATTTTTCTTTGTTTTCTTAGTTAAAGTTTTATTCCACAGGATCGGATGTAGTGTTTTTATCATGTTTTTTCCTTTTCCTATTTTTCTTGTTATATCTTTGTCGTCTCTCCCGTCTTCGCTTAGTGTAACTCCAAGATATTCGTACTGATCAACGTTTTTAATTAATCCGCTTTCTGTTTCCATGTCTTGACCGATGCCTCCTATATTCATGTATTGTGTCTTTTCGGTATTAACCTCTAATCCCCATTTTTTGAATTCGTCTATTAGTTTGTTTATCATGTACGTCATATCTTGTAGGTCCTCGGCAAGAACTACCTGGTCGTCTGCGAAGAGGATTGTGTATATAGGAGTGTCATTTACCCATATGCCCATTGGGCTGCATTTTCTCATTCAATATTTTAAAGCATTACCAAGATATATTTTAAATAGGGTTGGGGAGAGGCAAGAGCCCTGTTTGACACCCTTTGTTTGGGTGAAACCCTTGGAAATTTGGTTTCCAACCTTAATATAAGCTTGGTTATCTTGATATAGCTTTTTCACGGCATTTATATATACTGCATTTATACCTGCGTTTTCCAATGTTGTCCATAGTCTCTGCAGTGGTACGGAGTCAAACGCTTTACGGAGATCTATAAAAGTGGCATGAAGTTCTAGTCCTCTTGCTAATCTCTTTTCTATTAGATGTTTGAGAGTAAATACATTGTCGACACAAGATCTCCCTGGTCGGAATCCACTTTGTTCTTCGATCTCTGTGGCTTCTTTTTCTATTCTGGCTTTCAGAACTCTTTCATACAGTTTGCCAGTGGATGACGTAATGCTGATACCTCGGTAATTACTGCAGTCATTCCTGTTTCCCTTTTTGTAGATGGAGCTTATGTACGAGACTTTCCAATCTCTTGGGATACTTTCTCCTTGTAGGCACTTGTTAAACATTTTACAAAGCAATTAAAATCCGGGTAAATCACCCGGCCCAGGAGCTTTATCATTTTTCATTTTTTGTAATGCGTTTTTTATTTCTTCTACGGTAATCATCGCCACTTCATTTAACCCCGTTTCAACTCTATCTATATGTGTGTCTAGAAACTGTGTACGTTGTTCATTTAATAGATTTTCGTAATAATTTTTCCATCTTTCTATGTCTATGGGGTTTATTTTTTTTGTTTCGTTTGTATTTTTTCTAAGACTGTTGATAGTTTTCCAAGCTTGTCTGGACCTAGATCCTCCTACCATTGAGCTTATTTCTGCACACTTGTTGTCCCAGGTTATATTTTTTGTTTTTTTAATTTCCTTTTTTACTATATATTTGTATCTGTTATAGTTCTTTCGGTCTTCCTCATCTTTTGTCGCTAACCATTTAAGATACAGTTTTTTCTTTTCTTCTACCAGTTCTAATAAACCTTCTGTCCACCAATAATTTCTACGTTTTACTTTTTCTTTCGTACCTAGAGCTTCAAATGCTGCTTCATGAATTTTGATTTTCATAGTCTCATACATTTCTTCCGCTGTTCCGTTTATTTCTTGGTCTAATTTTTGTGCCAAACGTAGTTTATAGAGAAAACTTGTGGACTCATTTTTTAAGCTGTCTATGTTATAGAGCCGTATGGATTCTTTGTTTGTCTGTTCTTGGGATTTATTTTGTTTAATATATCTTATTTCCACGGGTGCCTTTACTAGTAGGTGATCCGATCCACATTCTGCCCCTCTCCAAACTTTTACATCGTAGGGTCTTAAAGATGTCTCTTGTTTAACTACTATATAGTCTATAATTGACTACAGTTTTCTTGTCTTTTGAGTCCATGTATATTTATTTATGTCTCTATGTTTGTAAAATCCATTCAGTATTTTTAACGAATGTTGTTCGCATACCTCCAACCATCTTGTTCCGTTCTCATTTACTACATCTTCTCCGTGTTGTCCAATTATTTTGTTGTCAAGAGCTTTACCTACTCTTCCGTTCAGGTCCCCTAGCAGGACTATTTCTTGCCTTTTTTTTTATTTTATTTAACTCTTCTGAGAGTTTGTCGAAGAACATGTCTTTAGTATTTGTATCTGAGTCGTCCGTGGGTGCATAGATGCCAATTATTTTTATATCTCTCCCCTTTCCCCTTTCCCCCTAGGAAAAATATTAAAACGTTAAATAGGATATTTATTACATGTAGATTTTTGAAAATTTTTATATTTTAGTGTGCGTTCGAACTATAAAGTCAATACTTTGATAGTGACTGCAAAGGTACATTTCCCGTTTTACAAACGTTGCTTGGGTCTGTTTTATTCGGCTTTCATCTTTCACAGTTTGTAACCTATTACTACATTTTTGACCCTAATATTGTTATCCTATATAACGGCTAAAATACGAAGTATGGATAATGTCACCGGTGTAAGTGTAGTGATGTAATCGTTAATATTTTTAAATAGAAATCGGTATAATGCGACACACAATTTAAAAGAGAATTTAGTTCTGTATTTAAGGCTCTTTTAGCAGTTCAAGCTCACTGCGATTTGAAATGGGCGTATCACTTACATTTCTACACTGCTTACGCGAGACTATCTTTACTCAGTGGCGTCGGCTAACGGGCAACAAATGCATTACTCTCCATTCAAATTAGTTTTAACACGAACTAACTGACCGTACGCTCATGAGATTTGAAGTCACGAAGGCGATAACTGTGAACCTAAGCGACAATGATGAGTTATGTTTGACTATTAGATTTAGTATTTTTTAGCAATTTTCTTCAAAGTTTGAACACGCTATTCTCGATTATTACTGGACACAGAAAGGTGAAAAAAAATCAACGATTACAGAAAAAAGAAACTCTTTGAAGCGATGGTCGTAAAAAGTTTGGTTATAATAGGACGTTAAACAGTATAATCCAATTTTTCAACAAAAGTAACAAAAAAATAAAAAAAGTAAAACCATCATTTTAAAAGCAACATAGTTTCGAATATTGTGTCCAAATTTCGAGACATTTTGTCGGTAAATAACAGTTCCTAGGTCTTGGTGCACCGATAAAACAGCCTTAACGACGTAACATTTTTAACTAAAATATTTTTAAGAGTACAGAAACAATTGTTTTTTAAATTTAAAATCAACTAAATTACAACTAATGATTTAATTAATAATATACTTTAAAGTTACCAAATTATGCATAATAATTATTTTAAATTAACTGTTCGAAATGCCATCCATCGGTTTCTTGACAATATGCGAATCTACGGACACATTCATCAAGTACATTGCGGATGACTTCTGGAGCAATTAGACTCATTTTATGCCTAATTTTATCTTTTTAGTCCTGTAAGATTTGGGGTCTATTGACATAAACTTTTGATTTTATGTAACCCCACAGGAAAAGTCTAGAGGTGTTAGATCTGGTGACCTTGCTGGCCACTCTATAAAACCTCGTCTTCCGATCCACCTCCTGGGAAAGCAATGATTTAAAAATTCACGTACTTCACGTGCGTAATGCAAAGGGGTTCCATCTTGTTGAAACCAGATATTTATACTAAGTAAATTTGGATTATTGGCATTTGGATACATGTTAGCAAGGTCAGGTATAAGTTGATTTCTCAAAAATTAACGTTTTTAAAAAACAGTCTCTTGTTAGATTTTCTTCAAAGAAAAAAGGGCCAATGATTCTGTCGTTAATGATCCCTGCCCATACATTTACTTTCTGAGGATATTGCGTGTGTGACTCAGTCATCCAATGTAGGTTTTCTTGACTCCAATATCTTCAATTTTGACGATTTACGGTACCATGTATAAAAAATGTGGCTTCTTTCGGAAAAAAGGATTTGATTGATGAAATGTGGATTGCGGATACATAAATTCTGCATAATTTCAGAAAATTGAAGCCGGCGATCGGGATCGTCGTCGTTTAATTCCTGATTTAGTTGAATTTTGTAGGAATGGTATTTTTCTTTTTTTAAAATACGTAATACCGATCGTTGGGAAACTCCAGCATATTCACCCATTTGTGTTGAACTACTGTGAGAATTGTCATGTACATTTAATAAAATATCAAGTTTCACATTGTCTTCACTTTTAGGAAGCCAGCGTTTCGAATATGTTTAGAATAACGTGCCCAGTTTCTCCAAATTTTCGGACTATTTGACTTTCTGTTGATTGGCTGATGGGTCTCTCTGGATATTTTGCGTTGAATAAATTGCATACCTTGTTCTGTGTTCTTTTTTTTATCTCTGCATCCGCTAAGAATTAATATTTCTATGCGTTGTGTTTCATTTAGGTGAGCCATAATTTAGTATTTAAAAGTAAGAATTACAATTGACAACTGATGACAATTTAACAAAATCAAAACATTTATGACAAAAATATTACAGTAACTATGCCACTATCACTTGATATGCTTGAATTAACATTTGATAAAAAGTTTCAGTTGTTATAAGATAACTTTTTGTGTCCTTTATTATTTTTACTTATTTTTGCATTTCGAACATTTAATTTAAAATAATTGTTATGCATAAATTGGTTACTTTAAAGTACATTAGGAATTAAATCATTAGTTGTAATTTAGTTGAATTTAAATTTAAAAAAAATGTTTTTGTACCCTTAAAAAAAATAGTTTACTTAAAAATGTAATGTCGTTAAATAGATGATTAAATTCTCCTTCAAATGAGATGTCGCATTATACTAATTTCTATGTAGTGGTCTATGTAATAGGTGACGTCATCTCCACTCCATGTACGTTATAAGATGGGTATTTTATAACAAAAATAGACCTGTTTCGGGATTTCCATCAAAACTCGACGGTTCTCGAAATAATGATAATATTCCATAATTTAGCCGTTCACTGTATAATCCTGATTGCTTGCTATATTATATATTAGGTTTTCTTAACGTTTTAGTACGTACGGACTATCAGACTTCTTTTGCTAATTAGATTTTAAAGATCCTTACTGCAGTTTTCCAGTACAAAAGTATCGACGGTATATCTAATATTGTTCATGTTTGCTCCATTTACTACAACGCTTTCTGTTGTTTTCATTAAGGACCTTTAATATTTCCTTTATAAAAATTAAACACTGGAGGTGAGTGTATGCAGCTAAGGGTGCTGCAAAATTATATTCTCTTATTTTTATATTTATTTCATCCGATAATTTTTGTTCAACACTTGTTCTTACGACTAGATATCAGTTATATTATTTTGAAAATTTTTATCGCCCTACCCAGATGTTTTTTATATTTATAAGTAAAAGGGCTGTGAGAGTACAGCGTATTTTCTTATGTTAAATCCCTTAAGAAATCGCTAAGGTCCATTCTGGTCATTTTTGATCTTTCGTTGTGGGGGGGGGGGGTAAAACGGCTCGTCAGATCGTGATATAAGAGATATCATCGAAAAGAGGAGGAGGCAACGAATACGTTGACATAAAAAACAAAGATCGCGGAATTGCCAAAAGGACACTAAGCTTGTAATGTCTAAACGACTCAACGTACAATAACGTGCAAGGTATCGATGACAAGGGAAGGAGCCAATAAATACATAGACAGAAAATAAAACATTGCGGCATTGACAAAAGGACGTGACATTCAACGTGAAATGTCACTTGAAATGACGTGAATGACGTCTTTACGTTTGTTTTTTGTGATAACATATTCATTAGTCCATCTTCTTTCATTCACCTTTTCATACGTAGTAATTGAACCAATAACAACGAAGATATGATATAGTGCCATTTTGGCAATGTTGCCATGTTTGATTTTATTGTTGTCATGTTCGATATTGCATCCTCTTTCATGTTGTCGAGCTTTCATGTCTTAGGCTTTATTTGTATTAAATGTCAATAAAATTTATGTAAGTAATATTTTCTTTGCATTAAATGTTAATAAGAACATGTTAAATTTAAAGTCCATACAGATATCAAGATAATGTTTTTACGAAAATTTTAAGAAAGTATAAATCTATCTTAAAATCTTAATAAGATGTATCATTTATTTAATAATGTAATAAGATGTATCATTTATTAAATAAAAAAACTTTATTTTTACACCCTGTATAAGGGTTAAAACGTTGGTATTTTTTTCTTCTTCTTCTTAGAGTGCCGTCTCCCTACGGAGGTTGGCAATCATAATGGCTATTTTTATTTTAGAACTTGCTGCTCTAAACAAATCAATCGATCTGCATTGGTACCAATCACGTAGATTTTTTAACCATGAGTTCTGCCTTCGGCCAACAGATCTTCTTCCTTGAATCTTTTCCTGTATTATCAGTCTCAAAATTTCATATTTTGGTCCCCTCATCACGTGGCCTAGGTATTCCAGTTTTCTAGTTTGTACAGTGGTGATTAGTTCTGTTTCTTTACCAACCCTCTCCAGTACTTCTTTATTTGTAATTCTATCAGTCCATGATATTTTCAATAATCTGCGGTATAACCAGAGTTCGAAGGCCTCGATTCTTTTTAAATTACATTTTTTTAATGTCCAAGTCTCAGCTCCATATAATAATATTGAAAATATATAACAGCGAATGGTACGTAGTCTGATCTCCAAATTTAGATTTTTGCACGTTAGGAGTGGCTTCATTCGTATAAATGCTGATCTGGCAATCTCTATTCGTCTGTTTATTTCTACAGTATGATCATTGGTTTCATTGATCAAAGTTCCCAAATACTGATATTTTTCTACTTGTTCTATCACGTTACCATTTATTGTCAATAGGTGATGTATATTTTGTGGCCTTTTTGTAATCAGCATGTACTTCGTTTTTTTTTGCGTTTATAGTAATTCCTATCTCAGCACTATTTATACTCAAACTTTCGATAAGATGTTGTAGATCCTCTATACTCGTTGCTATGATCACAGTGTCGTCTGCTTATCTTAAATTATTAATTAATTTTCCGTTAACGGTGACTCCCGCTTCGATATTATTGAGCGTGTTTTGGAAAATTTCTTCAGAATATAAGTTAAACAAAAGTGGTGATAACACACATCCCTGTCTAACTCCTCTACAGATCCTCATTTCTTCTGAGTTTTGCCCATCAATTTGAACTATGGCACTTTGGTTCCAATATAATGTTTGCACTATATTTATGATTTTACTGTCAATGCGCTTGTTCATAAGTATTGATATTAGTTTTTCATGTCTTACTTTATCGAAAGCTTTTTCGTAGTCAACGAAGCACAAGTGTAGATCAACATTTACATCCCGACATCGCTGAATTAATATGTTGATGGCAAATAGTCCTTCTCGAGTACCCATTCCATTTCGGAACCCGAACTGCGTCTCGCTAATATCCTCCTCTAGCCTTTCGTATATTCTCTTATGTATTATTTTTAGCAGAACTTTTAAAGTATGACTCATGAGGCTCAGTGTTCGATAATCAGAGCATTCTTTTGCTGCTTGCTTTTTTAGGGATAGTTATAAATGCTGACTTTAGCCACTCCTGTGGTATTATTCCCGTATCGTACACCGTGTTGAATAAATCTGCCAATACTTCCAAGTTGTCCTCTTCCACTAGTTTTAACAGTTCTACTGGTATTTCATCTAATCCAGCTGCCTTATTGTCTTTAGAGTTTTTGAGAGCATATTTGATTTCATCTATCATGATCTTCTGTATCTCTAAAGGATTTAATTCTTGTATTTTTTGCATTTCACCTCTTTCATCTTGGAAAAGTTCTCTAACGTACTCCTCCCATCGCCTTAACTTCTCTGGTAAATCTACTAGTAGTACTCCTTTTTTGTCTTTTATGTGTCCTTGCTGTCTATTTCGACCCATTCCAGTCATTTCTCTAATTTTTTTGTGCATATTTCTCATATCATATTTTGTTTCTAGTTCTTCTATCTCTTTACATTGCTTCATCAAATAGATTTCCTTAGCTGTTTTGATTTTTTCCTTAATTATTCGTTGTATTTCTTTATACTTCTGTAGATCTTTTCCTTTATATTTCCTTCTTTCTTCCATCAGTAATAGTATTTCTTCTGTCATCCAGTGTTTTTTAGCCTCTGATTTATGTTCTATTAAACTTTCTTGAGCTGGTTTCAGTAATGTGTTTTTTATATTACACCACTTTTTATTTACATCCATAGTTTGTTTGTTGTCAGTTAGTGTTATTTGCATATTAACATTCACATTATTTTTTATTTCGCTTTTTATTTTCTTCGGTTTGTAGACAACACCAAAATTCTTACGTTAATTTTTGGTTGTTGTTTTCTGAGTTCAATTGGTTCAATTGGTATTTTTTAGAAACTATTAATTAATTGATTTAACAGAAATAGGCCTATAATATTAAAAAAACATCATCAAATCGAATGGTTCGTTTAAAAGAAAAATAGCTTCAAACTTATGATACATTTAAGTTGGTTTTGGGCAGTAGTGTATATAATAATATGCTTAAAAATGATATTTATATGCTTTGTCCAAATATTAAATTTAAATTATTTTTATAACTAGTCTTTATTAAAAATCGTGAAATTTGGGACAACCCATTTTTATTATCAAAAATTGAGATAAGCTTTTATCCAAATCGGTGTACTTTAAAACACTTTTCGCTCTTAAAGTAAATATAGTAGAAGTTTTTTCATAGCAAAAAAGCTTTGCTGTAATGCGCGAAAATAGAAAATTACAAAAGCCGCTATTATGATGAAAACCCACAGACTGATAAAAGTGAAAATGGCTTTTGTTTGTTGCTTTGTGTAAATTTGGTATCAACGGCGGTAGCTAGTTTTTTGTGGTAGGTAAATATATAAGTTTTAATGGAATAGTTTTTATTTTAAAGTAATTACTATTTTATGCGAATAAGCCACAATTGAAGGTTAGAATAAGTTTATTGAAGTTTCAATCTCCACTTCGGAAATCGTGCTCGAAATACAAATTATTAATCATCATACAAAATAAATTTGTATTGTGAGAACGTCAACAAACTTATTTTAACCTTTATATTCCGGTTTATTCTTATTAAAATAGTAATTACTTTAAAGTGCCACAAGAAGATAGCTTCAAAACAATAATAGCTTTTATATTGTTGTATATTAAACAGATTTCTTTTTGGACCTATATCAATTACGGCAGTTTTACAATTTAAAACATATTGATATCAAGGTTTTAAAACACTGTTTTAATTTCTCTAGCCATTTTTAAAATCTAACCGAAATAAGGATAAAAGTCTTAGAATAAAAAAAACCTGAGCCTTTCAAGGCCGAAGTCAGACCGGACTAATGCTCTTTCTGTTTTTAACCTTGACTTGTTAGTATTGTTCTGAAGCTATTTTCTTGTGGCATTTTAAAGTAATTGGTATTTAAATGGGAATAAGCCACAATTGAAGGTTAAAATACGTTCCAATTTCCACTTCGGAAATTCTGAAAATACAAACATTAGGAAATTAAACAAATTTTGTTTTTTTGTTACTTAGTAGAAAATTCTTCGAGCAATTTAATTTTATCTGACTTATTTATATGGACAATTCAGATATATATATATATATATATATATAATATATATATATATATATATATATATATATATATAATAGTGTTATAAGTATTTTAAGTTATTATAAGTATTTTTTTATGAAAGTACAAAACTCAATTTGCAGTGCATTGTTTTTAGAGCATAGTAAAACAACGTATTCTTACGAGGGAGAGGTAAAATCTTTGAAATGTCTCTACGAGGAAGTTGCAACCGACGAGGAAGAAAATTATGAAATTTTAGATTCTGATGTTGATAGAAGAGTCTCTTAATTACAATTTAACTGGGAATAAGCCACAATTAAAGATAAAAATACGTTTACTGACGTTTCAATTTCCACTTCGGAAATCGTTCTCAAAATACAAACAGTAAATTAAACAAATTTTGGTTTTTGTTACATAGTGAAAAATTCTTCTAGCAATTTAATTTTATCTCACTCATTTATATTGACAATTCAGATAAACATTATACATTTTAAAGTAGACAACTTTAAAATGATATTGCCAATATTGTTGAGGTGCACTCCTGGGACGACTTTACTTATAAGATAGTTCATTCGATTACATGAAATCAACTTTAATTTGAGAATATCGTAACCTTGAAAATGTAATTCGTCTTTAAAAGACAAACACATGCAATGATGACTGTAAAATTCTCCTGTTAGTGATCCCATAGTAAATTATGAGGGAAAAAACCAGGACAAAAACCTCATAATACTATACCGACATGGTAAGTATTTGGTCGTGCATTTAGTTTACTTTCAATAAACACCAAATTCTGATTTTATATGTTTGTTATTTAGAAAACATAAATATTGTATCCTGCATATGTTACTGACTTACTAATACTGGTATTTTCTTTTTAATAACTTCCTCTTTCAACATGGGTAACCAAATCCTATTGCATTCTGCCGAGGAATTTGCGACACAATTGGTGTCATTTAGCATAATTAGAGCCGCTTCTTTGATTTTTCTCTTGACTGAGGAGGAGCTAAAATCCTCTTTTGATTGATTACTAACCGAGGATTTTTTAGGTACCAGTTTTAAATGGTGAAAAATATTTTTTAAATCCTTTATACCAGCGATGTCTTTGGAATTTGCTGGAAGAAAGTTACCTCGGTACATCTTATGAAATTAGTAATTGTTTGGTACCAGTGGCGTAGCAACACTTTAAAGAAAATTTGACTTTTTCTTATTAAAAACGGGATTTGTGCATATTTTTTCAGTATCTTCTATTCACTTATGACATATTTCTGATATTTGGAATACCTTTAGGTCGCTTCAAATTTGACTTTTATTAGGAACTGAGATACATGATGAAGCGTTCTTTGTGAGAAAATTAGCCATCTTATTACTGTCAATGCCTACGTAAGATACTTTTAAAAGATTAGAATGGGAAGAAAAAGGTATAAAAATTTGTGGCCAACTCTTGAACCATATAAGGTACGCTGATGATATCGTATTGATAAACTGATAAAAAAGAAGAATTATTTAAAATGAGGAAAGAACTGGACGTAGAGTTGGAAAGAGAGGCCTTAATATGAATTACACCAAGGACCAAAACCATAACAAATACAGATGAAGACATCACAACGAGAATTGGACAAGATGAAATAGAACAAGTTCAGGATTAAATATATCTTGGTCAAACTATAAAACTTAACAAAGAGAACCAAACAGCAGAGATCAAGAGACGAGTTAGACTGGCATGGGCGGCATTTGGCAAACTAATCTACATTCTTAAAAACAAAAGATATCCACAGCATCTTAAGACCAAAGTATACAATCAATGCGTACTCCCTGTTCTTACTTATGGTTCCCAAACGTGGACGTTTGAAAAGCAAACATGGACAAAATCATAAAAACCCAAAGAGCAATGAAACAAGAGAAACGAGTGGATAAGAGAGAAAACAAAAGTGAGGGATGTTGGACAAGAAGTTGCAAAATTGAAATGGAGATTTTTCGGACACAAAATAAGACAAAAAGAAGACCGATGGAACAAAATTCTTATAAGTTGGAGACCGTGGGGATATAAACGAAGCAGAGGAAGGCCCCAAATGAGATGAGCAGATGAATATCAAGAAACACGTGGGCTCTAGGTGGATGACTGTAGCGACAGACAGAGAAAAATGGAAAAGGATTGGGGAGGCCTATGTCCAAAGATGGACCGAAGAAGGCTAATTAGATAGATAGATAGATAGATAGGTAGATAGCGCCTACGTAAGACGGTACCCATATAATAGTAATTTTGATATCTTGAAGCAGGAGTTGTTGATATGAATCATGCTTTTTTTTGTACGGATATGAAGTGTATACTGACTTTATTGACTTGATCGATGTCAGTCAGTCGGTACATATAGCGACACGATGCTCCAGTGGGGCTATAGATTTTATTGCCTGAAGCATTCCATACAGTTTGCCTGTATATACAATAGAGAATGTTATGGTATTTTTTGGATTGGATGAGAAATAGTGATAGCTGCATAACTTATACCAGAAACACATTTGGAGGCATATGTACATAAAATTTTTATCAAAACAGTTATTATGTAATAAATTAGGACAAGATGTTTTGAGCAGATCTTTAAGGGCTTGCATTTTTAGAATATTTGTTAAAAAAAATAACATTTGAAAGAACTTTTTCTTAGGTAGGAAAATTTATTTATATTTGATACTGTGTTTAATTTACCGACTATTTTTTGTCTTTTTACCGAACAAAATCATAACACGAGCAAAAATCCTAATGATTTAAAGTTGGTTAATAGTTAAGAGTAATGCAAAGTAAGGTTTACGAAAATCCTTACAAAATAACATTAAGCTAAGTTTATTTTTTTGACTTTCTTAACTCAAATTATCCCATTAGATGTCAGATTTTGCAAAAATTGTGTACGAAAATAGCTACTTGAAAGCAGAGCAGAATTATTTTAATTCTTTCTTTACTCTCTCTCAATTTTTTCGCTAAAATCTAAACATTTTTTCACCAACCTGCATTCATATTAATTAATTACATTTTTCAACATTTTGTTTACACTACAGGATTCTAGGTGAAATTTAATTTTCTTAGTCTACGGACACGGCTGTGGCCTTTGTAGATTTCTTACACCACAGTGGAAATTTTTAATTAACTTTAAATGTTAAAATAAGTTAGTCCTTGAGCCTTCAAAGTAAAGTTTATCAAGCACTAAAGTTGGAATGGAATAATAAGAAAAGTGTTTTTATAATAGTTCGTTACTAAACTACCTTGAGGTTGGTTTTATTATTTTTTCTTAATTTAGACTAAATTCTTTCAATTTCTTAGCTGAAATAGTACAATAAAATGATACGACTTTATTTCTCTTTTAAAATAATTTAACGACCAGTTAGTTAATGAGTATGTTAAACATATTGTTCCGTCTTATTATAATTTACTTCATTTTATTGTCGATTAACTGATTTATACAGAGTGGCCCAAATAAAACTTAAATATGTTTAACAGTTGATTTTATTTCAACAGCCGCTTCTTTTGATCGTACATTATCCCATTTTTGTCCAAATCCAAAAAGAAATTGTTAATTTTTAGTAAAGTTTTATTTTTCTGTTGTAAATTTAATTTTTAAATCTATTCGCTCCAAACGTGCCAATCAATCCCACAGATAAACGGGAGTTAAATTTTCTTTAGCAGTAAATGGTTGACTTCAGTTAGTACCGAGTATAAACATCCTGGATTAATAATATTATAAAAGGTCCGGTTTCAGGTAACAATGGTTAACCTGAGGTAAAAGGTCTTAACAATGGGTCAAGTCTGATAAATTTAATAATATTTATGGTCGCACTAATTCCAGTCAACCATTTTCTGCTAAACAAACTTTACCTGTATTTAAACATAATTTTAAGAACAATAAACCCATTGTCAATAAAAAATATTGATTTTACTTATCTGTCTTATAAAATTTAAGCAGTGTCCTCTCGTACTAAACAAAACTTTTCTACACACATTCAAACAAAAATATAGTTGTTCGAATGGAATAAAAAAGCACTTTACCTTTCATAAATCGAAATGGTCATCGAGAATCCTAAAATAGTCACAAACTTGGACAGAAGCAAAGCACTATCGAAAATAAACATGCTCCCAATACGATGCCATAAGTGACTCTATAGAAGTTTCTATTCGAATTCGGAAATAGCCTTTTGCTGTTTACCCGTCGTTTACATTCAATGTTACTGTGAGGGATGCTCACAGGGCCGAAATGTAAATAGCTGATTTCGTTAAGTCGTTTTCTCCAAGTGCTTTTTTCGTTAGGAAAATTTCTAACAAAAAAATCGGTGGGCGTAACTGCGGCTCTTAGGTTCACCAACAAGAACTTTAATAATCAATTTTACGAAAGTTTTCTCGTTTATTTACCTTACCTTAATATGTTTAAGCACGAACTGTGAATGTTAAATTAGTTTGAATCGATTCTGTGATAAATATGTTTATTTAATGCTTAGTTCTGATTTTTAGTTTATAAGATTGTTTGTCTATCTTCTTATGTGATATATCCGGCAATATTACTTCTTATTCTTTTAGTTTTATCTTTAATGAAAGGTTAAAATCAACATAAATATGTAAATTTTGCTTTAAACTGCTCTAAAACATTTTTCGCTTTTACATTCAAACTATTTCCTCAGATTTTTAAGCCAGGCTATACTTCATGTTCCTAGATTTTCCTTTACTTCTTGAATTTCGTATACAAGTTTTGGTTTTTTTTTGATTTTTAATATTGTTTTGGCGTTATTTCCTATCCTTCAATTTACTGTTAATACTTTTATTATCATCAACCTGTATGCGTCCACTGCTGGACAAAAGTTACCCCCAGCTCTTGTCATCTGTTTCTATCTTGTACGGCTTGTATCCAATTACTACTAATGCGCTTTAGGTCGTTAGTCCATCTTGTTTGTTGGCGTCCTCTGCTTCATAGTGCCTCTTGTTTTGGTGTCCGTTTGACATCATATTTTGTACATCGGTTATTTAATAATCTAGAGATGTACCTTACCCAATTTTAGCGACAAGTTTTTTTCGATGGCATTTCTTGTTTTTGTTCTTCTTTTCTTCTTTTTTAGTGACTTATCCGGACCGGATGTTGGCGATCATCAAGGCTATCATGGTTTTATTGACTGCTATGCGAAAGAGCTCCGCGGACGTCATCCCAAACCATTGTCGGAGGTTATTCAACCACGAGATACGAAGGCGTCCCTATCCTCTCCTGTCAAATACTTTACCCTGCATAACGAGTTGAAGAATTCGATGTTTTTCTTCGTTTTGCATCACCTAGCCGAGGTACTCAAGCTTACGTTGTTTCACTGAATTAGGCACTTCTTTTGCTCTTGTCATGCGCTGTAGGACCTAGAAACGTTGGTGACATGGACCACATACGATATTTTTAGTATCCTTCTGTAGATCCACATCTCGGAGGGTTCAATACACTTTTCAGTAGCTTGCGTCAGTGTCCAGGCTTCAACTCTATAATTATAGTAGCACTGGAAGTATGTAGCACCTTACTATCCATATCTTGGTTGCCAAACTGAGATCACTGCAGCACAGCAAGGATCTCAACTTGATAAACCTAGATCGTGCCATTTTAATTCTGGATCTAATCTCTTGAGCGTAGTCCCATTTTGAGTTAAGGGTAGTTTCGAGGTAAGTGAATTAGTTGACTTTTTGGATCTCTTCGCTACCTGCCATTAGTGCCCTTGAAATTTTAATTTGCACGGCTGACAACTAGTTCGTATGTTTTACTCACAGCTTTTGTTCTACGAGGTATTTTTTCGTTTGGGATTCGTTCTCCCAGAGGGACACCTAACCTCTGGTGCTCTATAGCCCCCTTCGATCCATAGTTATGCGAATTTTGCTCTCTAGTTGGTTGTTGCCGCTTATTGGAGAAAGTCCTTGTTCGAGCCGGAAATTTGTGTGCTCTCTTAAAAAAATGTAATCTCTTATCACTGATCTAGCATATTAATAATTCCAATATTTGTTAGAAGGATCGAAGAAAGGTCACTATGCTTACTACCATGCACCAAGACAAAATGGTAGAATTTGCTAAAAAAGACAGAAAGATAAAGGAATTCATTAAAAAACCAGCTCGTGTAATAGATTACAATATGAATATGGGAGCAGTGGACAGGACTGACATGTTACTAAGTTCCACAGAAAGCGTCAGGAAAACCGTCAAATGGTATAAAAAAAGTTTCTGTTTCACATAATAGACCTTTCTATTCTAAATGCACATGCAAAGTATCTTACACAATACCCAGAGAAAACACCATTGGCCCAGTTTCACTTAAATCTTATTCGTCAGCTTCTAGACAGATATGTGGATCTAATCTTGAAATTACCGTGTTACAATGATATGTTATCTTTAGGTATTATTTACCAAAACATACAATTGTAGTGCCTATGCGAAACGTTCTTCGTCTTGTAGGTAGACATTTTTCAAAACATTGTTTTCACGGAGCGAATCAAGGTACATGTGTCGGAAATTTGACGTGGGTCTTTGCGAACAGCCTTGCTTTGGCATTTCCATACCCAGGAACAATTCTAATGACTACTTTCGTATTTATTTTATATTTAGTTTATAATTAGTTAATAAAAATACTTCCGTTTTATATTTTTTAAACATTAAAAAGCATTTTCTGAGTTTTTCTTTGCATTTAATGAGCAACCGTATAGATATACGTCGTTGGTACTGCTGGCACTTCAAAAACCCTAAGCACGGTGGCACTGCGTCGCTGGTCAGGTCTGGTAAAGAAACGGTTAAGCAATTCTGCTTGTTTATTATCGAAATAATACCTCTATGAAAGGTTATCACTCCATCTTTTGTGCGGTCGTCCAATACTTCTTATTATCTCTTGCTATTTTGACGACACTGTTCTCCTCCATTCTGCTTATGTGCTTATTTCATTCTTTTTTTATTTAATGTCAATTTATTTATACATTATACGTTACATTTTCTTCTAACTTTTATTTCTTCATTCTTACTATTCCTATTTTCGTAGTACTCCATAGTAGCCTTTATCTTGTGGCTGTATTGGGTCTTGTTTCTGAGACATATCTTATTATTGGTCTTACACTCGCTTTATAAATTCTTGGCTTCATCTCAGTGTTAATATGTCTGTTTTGCCATATACACTTCTCAACAATTGAAGTGGATATTATGAAAATGTCGTATTTTATTTTTTGTTCATAAGGTCAAATAGAAAAATGGGAGTGATGTAAATAAAGATTTATTTTTACTTCGTATTTTTATACAGATGAACCGAAAGAAGAAATTATTTAAGAAAAAACAATAGAAAATAAACAAAAATTGTAAAATTAACAACCTAAAATTTCTATTCCTGCTCAATTTCTAATATCCCGAAAAGAAAAATTAATAGTGTGTAGGTTTACCTCTGTTGTCGCCTTAGTGCTCTAACTCTATTTGGAAGACCTCTTATTAATTTATTTATAAACTGCTGCGGTATACGTTCCCAAATCGCGCGTAATGTGTTGGCGAACTGATCTAAGATTTGGAGCGGTTGAAGGAGCCTGTTTTGTTGCCTAGAGATTTCAGCCTAAACATGTTCAATGCAATTCATATCAGGTGAATATGGTGGCCACTCCATTCTTGTAATGCCATGAACTTCTATACACTCGTTGACAATTCTCGCACGGTAAGGGCGAGCATTATCATCAATCAGAACGAATTGTTCGCCTATTGCACCAAAAATGAAACAACTTTTGGTACTATGACTCTGTCTCGATAACGTGTAGCAGTCATTGTCTTATCAATTAAGATGACTAAGTCCGTGCGACCGTCAAAACATATGCATCCCCACACGCAAACGGATCCACCTCCAAAAAGAGTGGTTGGGACTCTCAGATTTTCATTGTAACGCTGTCCTCTTTCCCTCCACACCAATATTTGGCCATCATTCATATACAAACGAAATCTAGACTCGTCAGTAAAGAGACAATTCCTCCAATTTTCAAAATTCCGCTGACAGGGTTTCATCGCCCAGCGATATCTGCATGCAGCTGCTCCCTAGTTAGTCTTTGTTGGATGCATGTAACCGTCTTCTGACAGTTTGACTGGAAATCGCTTATCCAGTAGCATGCCTAAAGATACTGTTAATTCTGGAAGCCATGAATGTTGGGTTGCTTCTTGCCGTCAGAACTACAAAACGGTCTTGCCGGCGAGTTGTAGATCGTTCTCTCCTCCTCATAGCAACCTCTTGTTAAGTTATGACTTGTTGGATCCAACGAACTAATTGCTCGAGCTGCAGTAGTTCTAAACGTCTTTGCGGCATAATGTTTTTGTGATAAATAAATTTTTTGACTTATTGACAACTTGTAAAGCCAATACAAGCACTTTTATACGAATGATATATTCATGTTTGGAACAACATTTCTCTCTTTGCACTAGATAAGGGCCGATAAGAATAGGGAGAAAAAAACCACATGCAAAAAATATTGGCAATAAAGATATCATATAGAGTATAGTACAGGCAATTATTTTAAAATAGTTTTATATGTTAATTTTAGGAATTTTATAATTATCCACTTTAATTGTTGAGTGGTGTATTATGGCATCCTATTAGTCTACTTGTTTTTTGTACTTGATTTCTTTCTTCTTTGTCTAGGTCTTTATAGTTAAACAGTGTCAATCCAATGAATTTTATTTCCATTGCTTGTGTAATACTGATGCCATCAATTTATATTTTACATCTGGTTAGTTCTTTGCTGGTTACTATTATTTTGGTTTTATAAAATGAGATTGTCATATTAAATTCTTTTGTTCTTATGTTAAATCTATGGAACAATTTTTGCAGACTATCTTCATCTTGGGTTATCAAAATTGAGTCGTCTGCATAACAGGGTATTTTTATTTCTTTGTTTCCCATTCGGTATCGTCTTCCTTTGTTAACACTTTTGATGGTTTAATTAAAGAGTTTGAATTGGTATGATGATATTTCTGTCATTCATTTGCTTGTGATTTTAGACAGGAAATAAATTTTAGCTCGAAGTAAAAGCATAAAACTTGTGAAAACTAACTAAGCACGATAAAGGAGAATCTATTGTTTTAGTACAAAATTTAATAAGAAATTAAATACTTCTTTACAAACAAAAGCAAACACATTTAAAACACATAATAAATTTTAATCAACTGTATTAGGAAGTTTTTAATAGGTTGTCCACAAACACATTTCTGTCTGCAATGGTAAAGTGATAGGCTGGTGCTCCTCCTTCTATTACCCAAAGAGTTCCATTGGGCGCATGTTTCAAAACTCCAATAGTTTCTTTACCAACGTGGTCAGGTCTGAAAATTAATTATAAATTTAAAAAATTCTTTATTGTGGAAAAGAAATTATAGTGAAAATGCTTACATGAACCAAAAACAGTATATACATGATTTTGTTCTCGTAAACATTAAAATTTTTTATTCTGGTGAGGCATTGTTTATATTTTGCTTGCAGTTCTATACCACGCTTCCGAGAAAAAGTTTGAGTCTAAAAACCCAATGTTCGTATTTACAAACATTACTTTCAAAGGATAAAAGTTATTAGTGTAAAACTAGAAGTGAAAAAATACAGAAATAAAAATGGTCTCAGATGTATTTATTTAAGTAGAAACCAATAATGGTCTGTTTAAGATAAGTCGTGCCAACAGTTTATAGCAGCAGTTAAAAAGTGCTGAGGGACGATGACTTTTAATTATATCGTAGAATTTATTGGGTTTTAATAGAGCAATTATATTGCTCTTTTAAAACTTTTGGTATGTTTCCAGTTATTAAGATCCTAAATATATACGCTAATCCAGTTCTGTCAAGAAGAAAAATTAGTCATTGGGGATACCTGATACAAACTGCCACCTCGAAGACTCTACACCTGGCAGTCTCCACAACATACGCATGACAACAATGTAAGAAATTTTTGACTTTTTATTGATTAATCAGAGATACAAAAATGGATTGCTAGGAGTAAAAACGTACCGTAGAACAGATATCGGATCTGATCACAATCTCGTGATCAGCTTAAAACAACCTCACGTTAAACTAAAAGTCACAGAAAAATTAAATGAGGCAATAGTGGATATCTCGGCAAATTCTAAACAACCAGCCAGTATAGAAAACAAATGGAATTGTATTAAAAAAGCTATTTTATAGCATTATAAGCTATAGTTTGGTCCTACTTCAGAAATGCAAAGATCAGCAAAAATATGTCTTTCCATGCTTTATATATTAGCAGAAAGCGTTTGATTGTGTTAATCATTCAGAATTAGTAAGATTGCTCCAGGAACGTTCGATAGATGAGAATGACCTTCAAATCATAAAGAACCTTTATATGAATCAAGTGGAATATGCTGATGATACAGTCATAATAGCTGATAGCCAAAAAGCACTACAACGACTAATAGGTAGAATAAATACTAAAGCAAAACGACTGGGCTTGAAGATAAATATTGTACCGTTTTTAAATAAAACGAGCGGTTCGAATTTATATAAATATATTTATTTATAACTTTACAGTTCGGTACTATCTTATTACCTAACTTAATCCTAAGATCGTTACATATATATACCTAAGTGACTATGTTTTAGAAAGTTTTTAGAAAGTATCGATCGATGGTTCTCGATGCCTGAGATGCTTCGAGATGCAACCGTTAGGCGGGCCACGCTGAATGCATGTTCGTAACACTGCTCCCCTCTTAGATCTGAGCGTCCCGATCAGCAACTCCATATGTAGGCCCAGGATGGCGGAATCTACAGGACTCTCCAGCTCTGCATGAACCCCTCAGAAATAAATAACAGTCTACTGTCTTTGAAGGACACGTTCTCTTCGGATTAGTGCAACACACAGTAATTCCTATGCCGGTTTCTCGGAAGAGTACTTCAATAATGCTTCTGACAATCTTCCAATCCAGATTATCTAGTGTATGGCCTATCCTGGATAAGGCCTAATTCTTAATGTCGTAATTGCAGACGATTTTCTTCAAATTAGTTAGAGCACACCATATATCCTCCTAGGTTAGCTCGTCCAACTTTAGGCTGCTGGTTTTTTAACTCGTCCAAGCGACCGAATTTCTTATAAAATACAGATGAGATTCCTTTAGTCATCTTAAGATCTTGGGCAACACAGTGGGCTAGAGAGACGTTATGCGGAACACTAAAAAGATCCTGCCGAACGTCTGTCGTCACGCCGAATCTAGCACTTGTTCTCTCTGCGTAATTTGACATAAACTCCTTAGAGCTTGATCGCCGTTCATCTTTAATCTCATGTTGAAGGGTTCGGACTTCTTCGGTTTCACTTGAGCCACCATAAGGTGCAAGACGATTTATGTGAACTACTTTTGGTTTACCTTTCGGCAACTTCTTAATTCGGTATATTACGTCATTTATTCTCTTTTTTAATTTCACAAGGAATCTACGTTACTGTAGTTGGCTGTATACCATGTATTAAAAATTTAATTAAAAATCCTTTGTAATAGGTATATTTTAGGCCCAAACGGGCTAAGTTAAAAAGACAAAACGTTTTCGGAAACCATGTTCCATCATCAGTGTCTAGGAGTACATGAATGTAGCCACCAAGATTAAATATGTGGGTAAAAACCCGATAACAGATGTTTAATTACATTTAGTTTTAAAATTATGTTATAATGATTTAGGATTATAGAGTTATCGATGGATTAGGTAACATGGCGACATATGACTCCACGTTGAAGTTGCTAGTCCTGAGACGGTATGTCTTCGAGGACTGTATGAGTGCAACTCTCATACACAATTTCATACAATTTTAAAACTAAATGTAATTAAACATCTGTTATCGGGTTTTTACCCATCTATTTAATCTTGGTGGCTACATTCATGTACTCCTAGACACTGATGATGGAACATGGTTTCCGAAAACGTTTTGTCTTTTTAACTTAGCCCGTTTGGGCCTAAAATATACCTATTACAAAGGATTTTTAATTAAATTTTTAATTTCATACGGACCCTCCCATTGTCTTTGCAGTTTAGGAGACAAGCCACGACGACGTTGTGGATTATAAAGCCAAACATGATCACCTACTTCATAGTTTTCATTCTTGCATCGAGAATCGTATTGATTTTTCATTCTGTCACTGGCTAACTGGATGTGTTGTCGGGCAAGTTCATGAATGTTGTTTATTCTTAACTTTAGGCGATCGACATAATCTTCGCTTGCAACATGTTCTTCGGAAGGTCTGCAGCCAAACTCTAGGTCGCAGGCAAACGAACTTTACGACCTAACATCAGGCAAGTTGGAGTCTGGCCCGTAGTTTCATTTATGGCCGAGCGGTAGGCCATTAGGAATAAATAGATGTGCTGGTCCCAATCTCTTTGATGTTCTGATAAAACTTTGGACAGGTGTTTACCCATCGTTCGGTTCATTCTTCCGACCATTCCATCTGATGGAGGATGCAGGGGTGTCGTTCTGGTCTTATTAACACCAATCAATTTACAAACGTTTTGGAAAAGGGTTGACTCGAAGTTTCGCCCTTGGTCGGAGTGGATCTCTAAAGGAACACCAAATCGGCTGAAGAATTCTTTAACAAGTACCTCTGCAACGGTAGCAGCTTCTTGATTGGTATCACGTAGGCCTCAGTCCATTTCCTAATATAATCCATAGCTACCAGGATATATTTATTTCCGTCATTCGATGCTTCGAGATGTAACCGTTAGGCGGACCACGCTGAATGCATGTTCGTAACAATATAGACAAGACGAAGGTAGTGGTGGTTAGTAGCATACGAAATATGGCATTAAATATAAGTAAAACAATAAGAACATCCAACAGGTCCCCATAATCAGATATCTGGGTAGTTGGATAACTGAAGATCTAGATCCAGACATAGAGATACGTAGCAGGATTGAGCAAGCCAGAACAGCATTTACTAATATGAGAACCTTACTAAGCAATATCAGCCTTATCTTAATGCTCCGATATCGCTTTGTAAAATAATACATTGACTCCATACTGCTATATGGTGTAGAAACTTGAAACATAAAGGTAAATGTGATGAAATGATTGAAGGTCTTTGAAGTGTGGAAATGTGAAATATAAGACTACTTAAAATTCCCTGGACACATCACACAACAAATGTCGAAGTATTAAATCGAATGGGCAGAAAACGAGAATTGCTGTCAATAATTAAAAGAAGAAAAACTGCTTATCTGGGTTATATATTTCAAAATTCCAAGTACCAGATCTTAAACCTCATTATGAGAGAGAAGATAGATGTAAAAACGGGGCATCGGAAGAAAGAAATACTCATGGCTTAAAAACACAAGGGATTGGACAAACAGAATTTTTGCCACAATCCACTAATTGGAAAGGGCACCATAAGAAGATGAAGATCTTAAAAATATAATCATTTAATTCAAACTGCCCAGCTGTGAAAATAATAAAAGGTGTAGGGGTACGCAGAAATTCACGGCATAGAAATTAACGGCATATTAAAAAGTAAGAAAAGGCAACTATGCCTTGGTAGTTTGGTTTCTTCTTTTAATTATTATTAGAAATTCTCGCATTCGTATTGAAATTAGTTTAAGCGTATATTGTATTCACTCACACACGCTATACTTTTATCGCATGCAATTTTCCTATTGTCATTGACCAATCTACACTTTTCACTTCTTATAGTTTGACAAAATAGATACTTCAGTAGAAAAGTGAAACTGTGCAATTGTCAGTAAATTTCTCACTTTTTTAAAAGCAGTTATAATATGCTGTTTTCCAGGTTTTGCAGCCCTACAAATGCCAATTAAAATAAATTTAATACTAATTACACAGCTTATAAACTTGTATATACAAAAATATTACGTCAGTACATGCCCAGCATTCTTTATTGTAACGTACATCATTTCTCTATATCTATATGTGAGTAGTAATAACTGGATATTATGACTCCCTAAATTAAAGCACAGCTTTGACAACAATCAGGAGCTATAGAGCTCGGGATTTTGCGAAATTAACTAGCTTGATTGCTTCCTGGAGAGCGTTGAGGCAGATTAGAGTGAAGCCGTGCATATTCGTTCATATTTGTAATAGTAATTCCAGAATTAATGTACAAAGCCTAGTATGTCCCTTCTGCATTTTTGACCAAACTATAGATTCATATTAATATTTTTGGATATTTTTAGTAAATTAGAAAAAATATTTTAAACAACTGTCATTTAACTTACACTTGCAGTAATGAAACTTTTCGCCTTTTTTAGAAGTTTAGGCATATATTTTCTTTTCATCTAATGACTTTTTTTGGATTATGAAAATGTTGGCTTATTAATATTATTCTTAATCCGTTAGTAAAACTTAACTTGCCCAATAAAATCAAAATAAAACTTTGTAGTAAATAATACCAGATAACAACAATCAGCATCACGAAATATTAAATATATGAAAAAGGATAGCTACAATTTAACCTATGTTTCAAAATTACGTTACAAACATCAGATTTTTAAACAGCGAATAGGAAGGAGGCACCACTGATGGCCATTTTAATAATTTTTTTTGTTACTTTTCTATTAAGAAATAAGGAGAATTCGAATAAAATATTTTCACTCAATGCCATTTTTTACTTTCGAATCATATGTTTAAGGAGATCAACTGATCATAAAGATTAAATTCATAATAAAAATATTTTAACATTTCATATTTTAAACCACAAAAAGCGCTGCTTTTGATCATCTATCCCTACACATTTTAATAAAAATAGATATTCAAGTTGAGATGTACCGGGTGGTCCAATAAGCCGATCTCTCGGCTATATATCAGAAACTATTCATGTTATAACCTTAAGAGAAAAAATTCCTTAGTAAAAGTGGCCAAGAGAAATCGCTGAAAATAACTTTCAAGGTTCTGGATTAACCGCTAGGGGGCGTAACCTGCGAAGAAAATTTTGAAAACCAGTTTTTTGGGAAATATGTCCAATTATACCAAGTGTTAAATAAGTAAACTAGAAAGGGGCATAAATTCTGCACAAAGTTGTTCAAGTACTTTTTTTTTATTTTTTCAAATAAAGGGTGGGGGAGAGTGGGAAAGTATTTGTGGATAAATACCTATAACTTTGGTTTGGATCAACCGATTTTAACAAAATTAGTGTCATTAGAAAGAGTATGGATAAATTAATTTACATCTACTATAAAATAATTGCATTTAGTTTTTAATTGTCGTAGGTAGAGGGTACTTTCGAATAGAAAAAATTAAAATTTGTTTTTTTTTTTTCAAAATTGTTAATGGAAACACATAATTATTGTAAATTATAATGGAACTGGATTAAATTCGTAACAAAATGGCGAAAACCGCATGTCAATAGCTTTTATCGAACTCGAGATATGAGTAAAAACGCATAAACATAAGTAAGTATAGTATTGACACACACTGTATTATAAAATAAATTTAAAAATGAGTCAGTAGGTACTTTCAAAATTTTTTATAGCAGAAAACTCTTAATCTTGATACCTATTTTGACTCATTGTTATTTCATATGATTAAAAATTGTTTTTTCGAAACTAAGTAGGCTACGACAATGAATTTGACAGGGAGTTCATATTGTTTATTTATTGACAGCAGTCAAAATATTGTTAAGAAGTGTTATATGTATTATAATTCGAATTGAAAATTGCATTTTTTTCAATACATATTAATATTGGTAATATCAGTAATTAATTATCAGTACTAATAATTCGTGATGAGTATATCAAATTGTATGATATGATTGGAGTTTATTTCGAATATCACCAAAATGGCGCTATTGCCTCACGTATATATTCTGTAAGATATCCTGACAGGAGATATTGTGGCAAAGAAGTAGAGATTTCGGACTACTTATATGTGGATTCTGTTGAATTAAAGCAAGAACATTGATTGAATTATCTTCGGTCATAACTCTACTACGTCATTTAAAACAAGGACGAGAAAAACTACCAGTTTCTCTTAATCTTTTTGCCTTTCTTTCAAATACTTTTTTGCCATAATGTCTGCTGTCACGATATCTTACAAAATATATACGTGAGGCAATAGCGGCATTTTGGTGACATTCTAAATAAACTCCAATCATATCATACAATTTGATATACTCATCACTAATTATTTGTACTGATAATTAATTACTAATATTACCAATATTAATATCTATTGAAAAAAGTGCAATCTTAATTCGAATTATAATATAGCAGTTCTTAACAATGTTTTTGTTTTGGACTGCTGTCAATAAATAAACAATATGAACTCCCCGTCAAATTCATTGTCGTAGCCTACTTAGTTTCGAAAAAAACTATTTTTTACAAAATAGGTATCAACATTAAGATTCTTCTGCTATAAAAAAATTGAAAATACCTACTGACTTATTCTTTAATGTAATTTATAATACAGGGTGTGTCAATACTATACTTACTTATGTTTATGAGTTTTTATTCATATCTCGAGTTCAACTAAATCTATTAACATGCGGTTTGCTCCATTTTGTTACGAATTTATTCCAGTTTCATTTATAATTTACAATAAATAGGTGATTCCATTAAAAATTTTGAAGAAAAACAAATTTTTAATTTTTTTTATTACCCATGACTATGAAAACTAAATTCAAGTAGTTTTATAGTAGATATAAATTAATTCATCCACACTTTTTCTAATGACACTAATTTTGTTAAAATCGGTTGATCCAAACCAAAGTTATAGGTATTTATCCACAAATACTTTCCCACTCTCCCCCACCCTTTATTAAAAAAAAATAAAAAAAAAGTACTTGAACAACTTTGTGCAGAATTTATGCCTCTTTCTAGTTTACTTATTTAACACTTATTATAATTGGACATATTTCCCAAAAAAACTGGTTTTCAAAATTTTCTTCGCAGGTTACGCCCCCTAGCGGTTAATCCAGAATCTTGAAAGTTATTTCCAGCGATTTCTCTTGACCACTTTTACTAAGGAATTTTTTTTCTTAAAGTTATAACATGAATAGTTTCTGACATATAGCCGAGAGATCGGCTTATTGGACCACCCGGTACAATATGCTTAAATATTTATTGAACTACAAAAAAAGGTACAACAAAATAAACTACTGATAACACAAATTGCATTTAAAAAAATTGTAAATAGTGTTTATATGATTTTATATTTGTTCATAAATGTCTAGTTGTCAGCTAGCTCATAAATCAGCTTTATAATCATTGTACAGATCTGTCAATATTTTACCTCCTTCTTATAATTTTTAAGTTACTACTTTGACAATAGTGGCTCTCCATTGTTGGATTTAAAGAAAGGTATTTACTAACCCTGTTTATAGTTTCTTTACAAAATGTTCTATGCATGCAGATATTAACCTCTTTGATCGTTGCTTGTAGAGCCACTTTCCGTCTTTAGAAAAACAGTTCGAATACATCTATTAGTAACTCTAAAGGCAGATGTAAAAAAAATTTTGCACATTTTTTTTTTATCACGGTTTTCCGAATAAAATGCATGCTTATAACCACGGCTTGATGTGTAAGGCCGTCCGCACATGGGTCGACGTTCGAAGTGGTTGACTCGATTTCACCCGCCCAAGTTCCTTCATTATTGCATTGAGATCCGCAGCCGGGACGTTTAGTGGTCGTCTAGAATTGCAAATCTCCTCGTCTTGTACGAACCTCGTCACTTGCTATTGGTAGCGCACGAGAAAGTTCGAGTGAGACTCACGTTTTTACTCATGGGTATAAGATTATTGTATTTGCTTTCTTCGTTTTTTATTGTTTTTTGGCCTAAAATAATTTTTTTTTAAGATCGACGAATATTATGTTCATTGTTTGTAGTACTACTAGCTTTGTAGAAATATATTGTTTGTAATATAAAACTCTGAAAACACTGAATTTCTGTTTCTAGGTGTTTAATATAAAATTCGTTGGGAAAGTGTAAAAATACTGTGATTGGCAGATGTGAGCAAACAGTAAACTGAATCGACTAGTATGCGCGTGAACAATCGCTCGTGCAACAAGGTTCGTTCAAGACGAGCACGACGCATGAACTTAGACGCGTGCCTTCGATCGACTCATGTGCAGACGGCCTTACCTTTACCTGCATATCGATATGCTGGTTTAAATATAGACATGGATCTCAGAATATATCTTTTTTTTAAATTTATTTACAATAAATATGGACTGGACATAAACACCAGCAAAACCAAACTAATAATCATCAGCAAGAAAAACATAACTGGAGCAAATGTGTAAACCAAATTAGAATTGAACGAGTCTCACAATACAACTACTAGAGAACTATAATCAATAAGTCGTGAAACAGTACCCAAGAGATTAAATGTCGCATCTGAAAGGCAAATAGTGCATTCTTGACTATGAGTTATGTGTTAAAGAGCCATGACCTCATCTTAGAAACAAAAATAAGGCTCCTTAAATGCTATGTGTACTCAGTGCTTCTGTACGGAGTAAAGACGTGGACATTGAAGGTGGAAACTCTATCAAAACCTTATGCTTTTGAGCTGGGGCTATACAGAAGGAACCTGAAGATACCATGGACAAACAAAGTTACCAATGAAGAAGTACTGCGGAGGATGAAAACATTTGCGGATTCGGTCAACATCGTAAAAGGCCCTAAGATGCAATACTTGGGCCATATAATGAGAAATCAAGGCAGATACGAGCTATGTCAATGCATTTTACAAGGTTAAATTCAAGGAAGAAGAACCCCAGGACGAAGAATAATATCCTGGCTTGCTAACCTGAGAGCATGGTATAGAAAGACCCCAACACAGCTATTTCGTATCTCAACCAACAAAGTCATCATAGCCAGGAATGATCGCCAACGTTTGGAACGGACAGGCACCCCTAAGAAGAAGAAGTTCATTATATTTCCCATTAAGCGATATTTTTCAAAGATCTGAGTTCTTTCTTGCAACGTAAACTTTCCTTACATTTTATGTCTACATAGATTGCAAGATGACCCAAACTGCAAACCTGTACAAGATCACCGACAACTTTGGTGTATTTTTTATCTTGACATTTCTTTTTTATTGATCTGGACAAGCCTTTCCTTTTCCAACTTTTAGGTTTAATAATCGTCACGTCTTCTATCACTATAAATGCTCTAAAATAGACGATCCTCTCTTTGCGAACCAGTATGGTGAAAACTAAAATGGGTTATTTTTTGTTTAAATCGTAGGATGTAAACAAAAAATCGTCTAAAGTTTTCTACTAAATTATTATTAATTATAATATTATGGTTTTGGATTTGGTAAATAAAAATTATACATTAAAATATTATTGATAATATTACTTACGTTAGTCCTGCTCGAAATAGGATTAATTATTCACTTCTTTTCTGATAACCCTTTGGAACTGATATTTTTAAAACAATAAATGTATTCCTTTTATATAATGGGATACAACTTCAAAATTCTTACTGGTATGTATTGAAAATATCGAAATATAGTCTGCTATACTGACACAACTCTAAAAGTGCCGGTATTGTTTAGAAACTTTATATCAACACGGTTCGACTTCCACTGCACAACTTAAAAGAGCCACTACTGCAATAGACAATTTATCTTAATTGACAACATGTACATAGCGACACTAGTGACGTCTAACAGACATTTTTGCTAATTAATGTGCAAGTTTTGCAGGTCATAAATAAGGCTTTTTCAGGCCCTCTGATAGTGTTAACTTAATTTGCGAGTTAAGCCACTATTGCATATAGTCAACAATATAGTCGGGCTATTAAGCTCTAGACAGATCTAGACTAGAATTCTGATATCCTATAATATTAGCATAACCCATATTTGTATATTCTCTATTAATAAAAGTCCTACAAAAATTAAGGAACAGAGCTAGTTGATGCAGTATGGATTAAAACATTCCAATAATTATGCTATTTTATGAAATGACCACAATACAAGGTGCTAGGAATTAATAGTCAAAAAGCCAATGGGCCCCGAAATTTCAGACAACAGATGAACTGATCATCTATTCAGTTCTAAGTATTAGCATATTAAGAAGAAAATAGGACAAAAGAAGCATTAAGCAATTAAAAATTACCAAACTTCGTGTATAGGTAATATAAAAATATAGCTTACTGTTGCAGTGGAAATAGGCCTGTTTGTGTAGCAAACTCATACGGTTCATAATACTCCGGTTTTACTAAACATTCCGGTTTTATTGAACTCTCTACCAAAGGGGTTTCGGTAAGCCCAGGACATATAGCTATCACACGCACTTTGGTTCTTTCAAAGTGAAAACGATCACCCCAACACAAAGTCATTCCGGTTACAGCAAATTTTGTTGCGCCGTATACTGGCGCTATGGGCATCCCATTTACTCCATTAATAGAAGAGGTGTTCAGAATTACAGCTTCATTGCCTTGTTTGTATTGTTTTAAATATGTTTCCATACCCAATATAATGCCGATAAGTGTTCCTTTCTGTAATAGAACAAATAAAATCTTATTAAAAACATGTCAATAGATATCATTTTTATTAAATTATGTATATAAAACCATAAACCAAGGAAAACTAATTCTAGATATAGTACTAGTTCATTATTTTTAAACAGTCAGTTATTAGGGAGAAAAGTGACAAGGTGTCGGCCTAAAGAGCATTATTACAGATGAATCAATGTTTACCAATCAAAACTATAACAAATACAGATGAAGACATCACAATGAGAATCGGACAAGATGAAATAGAACAAGTTAAGACCAAAGTATATAATCAATGCGTACTCCCTGTTCTTACTTATGGTTCCCAAACGTGGACATCTACAAAAGCAAACATGGACAAAATCATAAAAACCCAAAGAGCAATGGAAAGACAAATGTTGCACATAAGACTAATGGAAGAAGAGAAACGAGTGGATAAGAGAGAAAACAAAAGTGAGGGATGTTAGACAAGAAGTTGCAAAATTGAAATGGAGATTTGCCGGACACAATATAAGACAAAAAGAAGACCGATGTAACAAAATTCTTATAAGTTGGAGACCATGGGAAACGAAGCAGAGGAAGGCCAGAAATGAGATGGGCAGATGATATCGAGAAGCACGTGGGCTCTAGATGGATGACTGCAGCGAGAAACAGAGAAGAATGGAAAAGGATTGGGGAGGCCTATGTCCAAAGATGGACCGAAGAAGGCTAATTAGATAGATAGATAGAATCAATTTTTAATATGTTTTCACACGCCTTGTAAAAGTATAAAAACATCAAAATGTAACTTCTCCTGAGACCCAGAGTATTTTTTAAAATATTTTCCATGTATTTTTAATTTTTGCCGTTTTATTTGACTTATACTTACAGCAAAAAATGACCAAAAAAAATATGCCATGGAAAATATGGCTTTTCTCAATGTCATATATATGACATTGGGTCTATCTATTAAGAAAATAAACTCGAACATAAGAAAGAAAGACTACAATAAATACTCATATTTTTTAACAATCTTTTATTATTCATTATTTTTATACACAGTACAATGTATTAGACCTCAGTCTTTGATATGAAACTTTAAAAAACAATTTCGTTTTCGTGTACTGTATAAAAATATCTTACATTTTGTACAAAATGCAGTTGTGGTATTTTTACAGTTGATCTTTCTGCATCTATTTTGTTTATCAGCATAGTCCACTAAATGTTCAGCCTTATGAAGACGTTTAACTTCGGCAGGTATAAGTTGAATTTCGACTCTTCTTTTTTTATGTTTTGGCTCCAGGTCTTCGTAGTCGCTACATGTTTCAGAATCGGAGGACTGAGTGTTGTCCAAAATCCTCTGCTCTCCCATATCTAATTTGAATGATCTCAGTTGAGGAATGGTTTTGGTTGGTACATGTTTTTCCTTTTTACTGCTCTGTATTGACACCAAGAGTTGCAAACTGCTAAATCTAGCATGTGGCTGATGAAACGAATTGTCCACTTTCTTGTACGTGCTCGTGCCGGACAGACTGCCATCATTATGCCAACAAGGTCAACTCCGCCCATGAACCGGTTATAGTTTTTGATCACCTCAGGTCTATTAACCATTTCGTATTCCTTTTTACGTTTTGACCATCTTCTGCAATGATCTGGGTTGTTAGCAGCATGGTATGTAGACACAATCGTAACAGGTGTGTTGTCTAACCAGCGAGTTATGGCAATACTTCCATCACGTCGAACCTTCGTTTCTAAAGTGCCTCTTGGATTTTTCGTGAACTGTTTTTCTGGTGAAAAGATACAACTCCGAGGGACTCTCCTGTTTACAATCGTGCCTGTTGCGTGGAAACCTCTTTCTAGTAATATATCAACAAGTTTTATTGTCGTAAAATAACGATCAAAGTTAAGGTGATGACCAGGAACAAGACTTTCACACAAACTCAGAATTGCTGATTCACCCAAGCCATATTTCTGTGCTGTAAGCTCTGGGAATGTTGAATCACCCTGATATACTATCATATCGCATAATAACCCAATGGGATTGGCAAGTACAAAAACCTTAATACCAACAGGGTTTGGTTTTCCTGGGCAGTATTGATGGATTCCGCATTGACCGGTGAAAGGTATTATCACTTCATCTATACTTATATTATCAGATCTTCTTTGAGCATGACAACCATTTAATATACTGTTGAACAGAGGTAAGACTTTCCAAATTTTGTTTATTCTTTGTTGATCATTGATTTCATCATCATAAATAACCTTTAGAGATGTTCTGATTGTAAAAAATCGCGTTCGCTTATCTCTGTTCCTTTTCTTTCTATATATGTTCTATTTGTTGCTACAGTCATGGTTTCCAATATGCGGTCATCAATATATTGCTTAAAAAAATCTTCGGAAGTTCATAACTGACAATCCATATCTTTATACCTTGGCTGGTAAAGGGGTCTTTCTAGGGGAGTGAAATTACCGGTCCATGCATCAGTTACAACTGGTAATGGTACTGGAGTACCATTACGGCGACCTCCACTACGTCTTACTCTTGTTCTGGCATCACGACTACAACCTGCTCTGATAGATCTACGAAATGTACGTGCTTTTTGTGTTAGTGACCATGAGAGTGATAATACTAACTCAGATGGAGCCTCTGAGGTTTCTTCTGAGGTGTCCGAGTTGTCTGAAGAATTTATGTAGTCAGAATCGTCATTATCTGATTTTGGCGACACAACTAAGGCATCTTCTTCATCATCAGAAAGGTTTAAATCCGATTCGTAAAGAAGCTGTTCAAGTTCTTGTTGAGTTAGTGCTGCAACAAATGAAACATTTGTCGAAAGTCATACAACATTGTCAGTATACATTAAGACCCTATGTAATACCTATATGACATAAGCTAAAGGGGGTTGTGTCCCTATGTAATACCTATATTACATAAAACTATTACGTGCCACAATCAATAGTACATTGTTTACCGGGTAGGAAAAGCTTAACATTCCTGGACGACTGTGAAGATTGCTAAGTCGAGGCGCGAGCCGCTTCTCTTGCCTTTGGTTTTCTTACCACATATAATAATTGCATTCCTTATTACCCAGATTGAAAACAGTAAAGTTATAAGTTGATAATTTTAGCTTATAATACGTTAATCCAACTTCCCACTTTGATACCTGAAGTAGTTGTTGTAAATCTAAAACCGCACAACAAATCTGTTGATTCTCCTCAGCTCTTTTTTTCTGCATCCTTAAATTCCCTGGCTAAATTCTTGTTTTTTAAGTGCAGTTGATATATTTCTTCAGCTGCTAATTTCTCTTCACTAGAAGATTGTTCGAATCCATGACAAATGTCTCACAAATCATACACACAGGTACTTTGATGTTGCCCTTTATAAAAGAATAATCAAACGTGAATGTTCTTCTACTCTGTTAGTTTGGAGAAGGCGATTCTTCATTTTTCTCTAAAACAATATTTATATCCTTTCGGTTAATTTTTGTTCTTTCTTTATTTTTTCTTTGCGCTAATTTTGAAACGAAATCTCGTTGTCTGTTGATGTCTCCAAGATTCCAGTAACGATCAAATATAGATTGCCTTTCTTCTTCAGAAATCTTCTCGCTACATTTCATTCTAGAATGACATGGATCTTTCATTTTGCGGGATGGTTGAAGTTTATTTTTTCAAGAGTTGTATTCTTTTCCGCTATTTCGAGATGTCCTTTTTATATTTCTTCTCCAGGAAATCGGGTTTCTTTTCTTTTGCGTGACTGGCTTATTGAGACGTTTTGATCAGGTTCCTGATCCAACAAAACAACTTTGGGTTCATTTTCCTCGTTATCGGAGCTATTTTAAATCGCGAATAAGCCTATGTCCTCAATATCTATACGTAAATCTATGCAGAACTAGTCTATCTTCACGGTAAACTCATGCAAAACTAGTCTATGTCCGGCTAAGCGACGGAGATACGATCGGTTCACTGCGGTGCTCTTACACAGACGGACTCTGCATGAAAACTAACAACGGTTTATACTGAACATACGCTAGTTCGAGGTTTGATCGATATAAGCACTAGTTGTAAAGATGGACAATGTGGTGATGCTTTTACTTTTAAATGGACCTAAAATATCAAATTAGGAAAAAATGGACATAGGCTACTTCAGCATCCAAGCGACGAATTATTCTGTGAAATATAACAATTCCGTTGTATTTACTAAAATTTAACTTGATTTCAGTTATTCTATATTCATAAAAGGAGCTCATGATTTTATTTCTTTTAGCAATGTACTTACAACTTAATCAGAGTCAATTTTTTAAATCAGTTAAAATTTACAATTTTTGTAATAAAGTATTTTCAATATTTAAACATTAAAAAAGTAAATATTAGTTAGCTCAGAGTTACATTTCATAATGTTTTTTAATTAAGGTAGTTAAGAAAACAATGACTAGACTGGTAAAAATATAGTAAAAAATCTAAAAGAGCACTTTTGCATTTCCAAAAAGGTTTCGCATTTAGCTAGCATGAATGCGTAGCTTGTTAAATGTTTCCCATTAACTGTGGCTTAGGGGGTCAAAAATTATAAGGGTGGATAAAATTATAAATTATATAAAATAAGTAAAAACCTGACAAGCAATGTATACTTTCAGTAACAAAAAGATTACAGTAAAATTATAAAAATAGATTTTTTATCACCTTAAATATTAACCCAACAGAATTATTGATTTATCATAAGGAGTAGTTTAGGGGTGAATAAATACTAGTGTGGTAATAAATAAAAATTGCTTCCCTTAACGGTGGTTTGGTGGTGAAAAATTATTATAGTGGTAATAAATTAGTGAATAATGGGTAAAAAATATGCCATCCGCAAAAAGTTGTTTTTTTTTCTGAATTTTGCCAGCTTGAACCTAAGCTCGCAGAATCGCTCCCCTTAAGGTTAGTTTGGTGGTGAAAAAATTTTAGAGTGGTAATAAATTCGTGAAAAATGGGTGAAAAAATATTTCGTATGTTAAATTGGATTCCGCTCATTTGTCTCCGCTAGCTTAAGGGTCCTTATATCTCACGAACAAAAGCTAATATCGAAAAATGCTTAAAATTGTTTCTAAGATAGTAAGGAAGAACTAAAATGACTACCAGTGATACATCATTAAAAGTACTAAAAAATGCTATTAAATGGTATAAATAATAATTAGACAGGGTGAAGCAATAATTGTAAAACATTTGGCTTAAATAGAAAGGTTTTTGTTGATTCTGTTGATGACCCTGTATAATTATTGTTTAATAATTATACAGGGTGTTAATACCAGCCGGCCTACTATGACTATTGTATTTGTAATGCTATGTCCCAGATTATTATTTATAAGAATGTGCCGGTTGGAATTTTTTTTTGATAAATAAAAACCTAATGTGCCGTTTTTGAAAAACAAGTTCAAAACATTTGTTTTTAGGTTCGGTCAGATTCAAGAACCTTTGGTTTATTTAAGGATATTAAATGTCATTAGTTTTCATGATTCGTAAGATCGGTACTATCATTCAGCTGTAGTAGTCACGATGGTTTACGGTATACCTGAACTGGAGATAATTTTTTTATCTGCCTCCCAGAACCAGTGTTATTTACAAACAGTTTAAATATTTCATGAAAGGCATCCGGAAAAAAATGTTAGTTACGTGTACGTCCGCGATTTAGTTGAAAAGTTTAGAGAAACGGGATCAGTGCAAAATAAAAAAGGGATGCTCAAGATTACCGAATGAATGACCCAAATTGAGGTCATTGGAAATTTGGCAATAGAACATATTGCATCAATCCGTCAAGTATCGGCAATAAAAAAAGGACTTTCACTCAGTGGCGGTTGGTATATAAGTGCTGCGGAGCTGCAGAACTACCAAAATAATCCAAACAAAATTACTTTGAAAATTAAATAAAAAATATCACTTCTTATAAAATCTAAATTCATTTAGATGGTTTTTGTGCATGGCCGCCTTTATTTTAATCTGTCGTCCGTCGCATCTCATGGCGACAGCAAGTCCCACTTATTTGACCGGACCGGTGCTACTCCGAGCTGTGAACTGTTAAAGATATCCCCGATAACACCCGCTCAAACCCTTCGCCAACACTCAGGAGACGACTGAAAGCAATATTTGAGCTGCATTTGTCGCAGTTCGAACTAGTGTGTACAAACCTACGTTTATTGTAATTTTAAATAATCGGTGATCGCGACGCGACGATTGTTAAATAAGTTGTCCTGCACGTAATTCGGTATTTATATTAAGTATATGAGAATAAATGTGCTGTTCAGGATGGATGTTATTTATAATTTGATTAATGTTAAGAGATTCTTTAAATATTCTTACGACGAAAAACTAGAATTAAACTGCAAAGGCCGTCCTTTGCCGGATATTAAAATCGAAAAAGAAGGATCAAGCCGAGAGAAAAATTACAAACAACAATTTAATTGCGATATTTATACGAGAAATAGTTGGATATGTGCTGCAACAGAAAAAACGCTCTTTTCTGTTTTCTTTGTGTACTCTTTGGAGGTGATAAGTCATGGACGCAAGTTGGTGTAACAGACTTAGTACATTTAAGTGATAAAATAAAAAAGCACGAAACTTCTAAGCATCATTTGCACAATCAAATGAAATATGCTTTATTAGGCTCCGTGAATATTAAAGAACAGTTAGATTCTGCATACTGGATAAATATTCAGAAATTCAATGAAGCTGTAACAAAAAATAGGTATGTTATCTCAAAAATTATAGACAGCATAAAATTTTGTAGTGTTTTCGAATTGGCGCTTCGGGGACACGACGAGACACAAACATCCGACAATCCTGGAATTTTTCGCGGCCTCATAAATTTTACTGCTGAATTGGATAGAACTTTAGCACAACACTTGGAAGAATCGACGGTTTTTAAGGGCATTTCTAAAGAAATTCAAAATGATATTTTGGACTGCATGTTGGAATTATGCCAGGATAAAATTTTGGAGGAAATTCGGGTATCTCCATATCTAGCTGTCATATCCGACGAGACTACAGACATTTCAGCAAAATCACAAATGGTTGTAGTATTTAGATATTGTCGAAATGGAGCACCGGTAGAACGATTTTGGACATATTTGGTACCTTTAAAATTAAATGTAGATACTTTAAGCAAAAACATTTTCAGTGTTTTGAATCCTATCTGGAAAACTCAAATAATAAACTAATTGCTCAGAGTTATGATGGGGCAGCGGTCATGTGTGAACAGCACGCAGGAGTTCAAGCCAGAATCAAAGAAAAATATCCATTTGCTCATTTTGTACACTGTTACGCGCATCAATTAAATTTAATAATGTCTAAGGCTTGTTCCGAAAACTCTCAAGTTAGACTTTTTTTGGAAATTTCTTTTGGATTCATGTGAAAGTTTCACATGAATCGGTAAGAAAGGTGTTGAAATCATATAAGTCTCACATGTACAAAACAAAAAGAGTTCATGAACAAGGCGATGATCATCCAGACCGACGAATTAAATTTTGTGAACTCATGACTGAAAGAATTTGCGTTGAATCGAAAATGTTAAAAATATTTGTTTCACTGATGAATGTACTTCTATTATCGGTACTGGAGTGATGCGAACCCGCATCGATTCAAAGAAGGCCACACTCAATATCCTGAAAAATGTTTGGGCAGGAATATTAGGAGATGCTTATTCATATCAGGCAATTTAAGTAGCGAAATTTATCTTGATATGCTGGAAAGCACCATCTAACCTTTCATTGTGTATAAATTAGAGAACCAAAGAGACGATCAAAGCAACCTGGCTTTAGACGAAGATTTGCTGCACTTCCAACAAGAAGAATCTGGTTGGATATTAATTACCCGAACAAATGGATTGGAAGGAGAGGTCCTATTGAATGTTTTAAACACCCTTAAAATTATAAAGATATAAATTATCTCGTCTATATAAATTATATAGACGAGAAGATAAAACAGGAATACAAACAGCCATTTCAAAGAAGATCAAGAATCAAGGTTCCGAACTATTGTCAGAGATAAAGCTAGATGAGATTCGACAAGCATTAAAAAAAATGAAAAATAACAAAGCCCCAGGAGAGGATGGAATCGTAATAGAAGCTATCGTAAATGGAGGAGATATGCTATTAAATAAATTAAGGAAACTATTCAATCTATGTTTGCAGCAAAGAGAGGTGCCCAAAGAGTGGAACAATGCTACAACCATCCTTTTGCATAAAAAAGGAGATAGAACGGACCTAGAAAATTATAGACCTATTAGCCTGTTGAACCACATATACAAGCTCTTCACTAGGGTAATGACATCAAGATTGGAGAAAAAATTAGATTTCTACCAACCGGGAGAGCAGGCAGGATTCCGCTCAAATTATTGTACAAATGATCACCTCCACACAGTAAAGACACTAATTGAAAAATCTATAGAATATAACAAACCTCTTGTTCTCACTTTCATAGATTTTCATTAAGCGTTCGACACGATCGAATTAGACGATCATGATATATAGAAGCAATGAATGACAGCAGGATTGACCATAGGTATAGTGAGCTTATTTATAATATTTATAAAAAATGCCGACTATGACTGTTAAAATAGACAATAAAACCCGACCAATAAAAATAAATCGTGGAACAAGGCAAGGTGATACATTGTAGCCGAAGTTATTCATAACGGCATTAGAATATCCCTTTAAGATGGTCAATTGGGACCACAGAGGAGTAACGATAGACGGCGAAAAGCTTAACCATCTTCGTTTCGCAGATGACGTCCTTATCACAGATAATTTAGAAGAAGCTACAGATATGTTTAAACGAATTGGATTTTGCATGTTCGAAGGTGGGCCTGAGAATGAACTTCACCAAAACTAAGTTTATGACAAATTTGGTCCCCAATAACCATTTGACTATTCAAGACAAAGTGGTAGAACTGGTGGAGAAATATACGTATTTGGGTCATGAAATAAGAATCAGCAGGGATAACCAAACATGTGAGATCCAAAGACGAATTACTTTAACATGGGCAGCCTTTGGAAAACTGCGAGACACACTTAGGGCCAACATACCAATCAGCCTCAAAAGAAAAGTGTTTGACCAATGCGTATTACCGGTCATGACCTACGGTGCGGAAACTATGACTTTAACCAAGACCACGGCTTCGAAACTGAGAGTGGCACAGAGACGAATGGAACGGTCTATGCTGGGAGTGACGTTGAGGGACCGAATAAGAAACGAAGATCTGCGAAGAAGGACGAGTATTACTGATGTTGTGGAACGCATAGCGGAACTAAAATGGAACTGGGCAGGCCATGTAGCGAGAATGCACGATTCACGATGGACGAGCAAAATTACAAATTGGAGGCCAAGAGCAGACAAACGCAGTAGAGGAAGACCACCTACACGTTGGGCCGACGACATCAGGCGTATCACTAAAAATTGGCAACAAAGAGCACAAAATCGTGAGGAATGGAGGAGTTTAAGGGAGGCCTATGTCCAGCAGTGGACGTGATAAATAGAGGCTGGATGATGATAATGATGAAAATTATAAAATTTATAATTCTTCAAAATAGTCAACATTCACCTTAATAACAACTACACTTAATAATTCATCAAAGAAATATTATTCTTCTATACGTTTTTTTATTGTTATTTTTTATTTTAAGATTTAAAGTTATTTTTAATCTTGTCTGGTTTTATTTGTGAAATTTTTTAATTTCTGAAAAGTGTTTTTGAATGAATTAGTACGCCATTTTCTGTAATTTTTAATCAAACGAAAGGCAAATATCGAGCACAGTTTTATTAATTAAATCTTGGCCAAGTACTTTCCCTACCTAGAGCATCTTCAGACAAGCGAAAATACTTGGGCAGGATTATATAAATAAAACTGTGCTCAATATTTGCCTTTTCATTTGATCAAAGTTTATTTATTCAAGTATTCAACATTATATCTACTTTTAGTAACGTTGAAATTGCTTTATAGTGTACTCCTGATGAAGCTATTAAATAAATAGCGAAATATATGAGTTTATTAGAAAAAACAAAGATTTTCATTAATAATTCCTACGTATATATATATATATATATATATATATATATATATATATATATATATATATATATATATGTATATATATATATATATATATATATATGTATATATATATATATATATATATATATATATATATTATATATATTTAAGTAGGAGTAGGAGTTTAACTTAACCTACCCTACTTAAATGGGTATCCTCAAAATAAAACTTCATTTTACATAACGTGCCAGTCAATAATACCTAACTACTTTATATATATATATATATATATATATATATATATATATATATATATATATATATACATTATGTAAACCAATAATAATTTTTATTACTTTTATACATACCACATTGATATCTACGGCCAGTGACATATTCACATCCCTTAATATGCCAGCATTATTGATGAGGATATCTACATATCTAAATGCGGTGACTGTAGCTAGAAAGGCATCTGAAATAAATTTAGAATGTAGTAATTACTATTATTATAATTTCAAAATAATTTTAATATTGTTTCATATCATCATCATCACTATCATCATTATCATCCTTATCACTAAGTACTTTTGCCTTTTTTATTATGCGAAGTCGGTTTCCCTAATTACATTTCTCCCTAACTTATTAACTTTTTTTCAGTATTATCAATTTTTATCTAAACCCTCTGTGGCTCAGTGGTAAGAGCGCCTACCTTTAAACCTAAAGGATTCGTGAGTTCGAATCTCACCTGTGTGGAAGTTTTCGTTTATTAAAAAAAAATTATTAAATGAAAATAATTTCTATCCTTGTGTGATCGGTACTCACCTGAGGGACCGCAGACGTTCGGATATAATTAGCGTCTCTTAGCAAAGACAATGACGTCGACTTTGCTAAGTATCAAGACAATTACTCTACACACACAAACACACACACACACCCACACACACAAACACACTACATTAATTAAACTTATCTTGATTGAGACTGGCTGAATGACAATTGTCCAAGCCAAAACACACACACAAAAAAAAATTATCTACATGTCTTGTCTAAGCATCTCTCCTCAGGTCTGTTTTGATCTTCGTCTTTTTTTTTCTCCCAGGAACTACATAGCAAATTATTATCCGTTCACAAATTGTTGCAAGCACGAAATGTGCCTCATTTCGTGCTCGTAAAATCATAAAACGGTCGTAAACGGCCGGACCTTGGTCTGTCGTTTTTCACCTGTCGTGGTCACCTGTTTTTTGTTTTCTAATTTTAGTTTATGCGTTCAGACAAAAAATACATTTATGATTATCGAAGAGACGTCTGCAGTGGGTAAGGAAGAAAGTCAACTGACCTGAGGTACAAACCGGTCCGAAGTACAACCAAAGAATATAGACGCTTATAAGCGTCTATATTCTTTGGTACAACACTCTCCTTTAGAGTAGTTGGAACTGGCCCAGATGATGAGGCCAGATGATCCTTAAATTACATAATTTGAGTAGCTTACATTAAAATTAATATGAATATTTATAGGTCTATGATATACGATTACATTTTTAAGGGACTATACAATTTCCCAGCTCGAAATAGAAACGTTCGTTTTAAAGTAAGTTTTTTTAAAGCTTTAAACTTTTAAACAATTTTAAACTATTATTATACAGACAAGCACTAAGAAATTCCCTATTGATAATGTTTATTCAATAATTATATAATTTATATTTAAACTTACTTTCGAAACTTTCTTTGTCAGTTACATCAGTTTTAACAAATATCACCCTATCTTTGCCATACTTTCCTTGGAGTTCTTCCGTAACCTTGGTACCATTCCCTTCATTTACATCTGCTATGGTTACTCCCTACAAATAGTTTTAAGTACAAAAGTTATATTACTTTTTGAGTTTTTTTTCAAGTACTTAATAACATTAAATTTTTTTATCGTAATTAAACATTAATTGGAATAATTTGCAAGCCATTTAAAATGAGAAACAATATTAAAATACATAATAATTGTAAAATACAATTTTATTTTAATTTTTTTTTATTCAAATTAATATCTCTCGGCTGCAATGACCATTGACAAACAATATTGTGTACAATAATTACAATAAGCACGTTATTAATTTCTACAGTTAATCTATTAACTTAGAACCCATGACTAAATAATACAACAGTTTTATTACTAAGTTATAAGTTAAAGGTGAAGTACATGGAAAATAAGGGTTTATATTCTGTTGAACAACTGAATGTCTTTCAAGACACCAATTAGGTTAAAGACTTGAGCGGGCGAGTTTAAAACGTCTTTGATATTTGACTTAAGTTTATGTTGCACTCTGGGTTTTGCGTACCAGGGACACTCGATCAAAATAGTTTTCACAGTAAATAAACTTGAGCAGATTTGGCAATTGAGCTTTGGCTCGGACTTCATTAAATATTTATGTGTAAATCGGGTATGTCCTATTTTTAAGCTTCGAAAGACAGCTTTTTTTTCTAGACATTTTTGGAAGTTCAAATTTTTCAACATTCTGCCGGATCTCATGTAATGCACTCTTAATTGTGTTCCAGTGGGTTTGCCAGGTATGATACTACTGTTGCTTGAAAATAAGCTTTAGATTATTACGGATTTGAATATGTTGAGCTTTTGAGGATTGACTGTTTACACACGAAGCTTGCTTGGCTGATTGGTCTGCTTTTTCATTATCGATGATGCCGATATGGGATGGTAGCCAGATGATCGTAACATCTACACCTTGAAAAGCGAGTTAAAAGCGTCTAGTATTGCATAAAGTTCTCCAGTGTATACGCTGCATAAATTCGGTAAAAAAGATGATTTTATTACTTCGTCATGTGTGGTAACGGCACATCCAACGCCTGCTTTGCTTTGGGAGGCATCTGTTTACAGAATTTTTTGGAACTGGTTCTTGCTTACCATTTCATTGAAGTAGAAAGAGTTGCCTTATGAGAAGGCTTGACGTTTCATGTTTACTATATTCTCATAGAGAAGTGATTGAATGTGGGATTGGTCTATTCCAAGGTGGAGTATCCGGGATTTGGAAGGATGTGTTTAAGTAAAGTCGACGGTTTTTCTTAGAGAGTTAATTTGTGGATGTCTCTTATTAATTGAATCTTTTGCGGGGTCTCCGGAGGCGATGTTGAAGTAATTAAATAAGAGGTGGTTTATTAGCATCGCGGTAAAGGCTATCTATGGGACTAGATTTGAAAGCGCCTAAGCAAAGACGAATAGAAGTGTAATGCACAGAGTTCAGTAGCTTTAAGTCAGATTTTGATACAGACATGTATATGAAGCTGCCGTAGTCCAGTTTTGAGCGGATTAAAGCTCTATATATATATATATATATATATATATATATAATATATATATATATATATATATATATATATAATATATATACTATATAATATAAAATTAATGTTTCTTGGGTTTAGGTTCAATAAAGATATTACATGTGGAACTAGATTTTATTTTCCATTGCAATCAATCAACGTTTCGGCAGGAAACCCTTGCCTTTGTCAAGATTCAAAACGTAAAACGTGACACAGACATTAACGAACAGTTCGTTAATGTCTGTGTCACGTTTTACGTTTTGAATCTTGACAAAGGCAAGGGTTTCCTGCCGAAACGTTGATTGATTGCAATGGAAAATAAAATCTAGTTCCACATGTAATATCTTTATTGAACCTAAACCCAAGAAACATTAATTTTATATTAAATATAATACGGTTCAAGAAACTCAAAACTAATATATATATATATATATATATATATATATATGTATATAAATATATGTATATATAATATATATATATATATATATATCTATATATATGTATATAAATATATGTACATATATATATATATATATATATATATATATATATATATATATGTATATAAATATATATATATATATATATATATATTTATATATATATATATATATATATATATTATATATATATTTATATATATATATATATATATATATATATATATATATATATTTATATATATATATATATATATATATATATATATATATATATATATAATGAACCAGAAGTATTTGCTGACCACGTAAGGAAGTAAACTTTAAATATTGGGTATGCAGCAATAAAAATGAAAGGTGTACTCTTTTAAATTTTTATTCCAAGCTTTCGGACATTGGTTATGTCCTTCATCAGGAAGAAACTTAATGAGGTTGTATCATAAATGATTTTATAAAAATTGTTGATAAAATTTATCACAGTCTGTTGAGCTAAAAACCTATTCCTATATTTAAAATTTTAAAAAATTACTTAACATTCACACAAACTTAATTATTTATACACAAATCTATGACATTGATATTGATATGATATATAAAAGTTCTTTAAAAGTTACACAGATTAAAGCTGTTTTGATGATTATTTTAAGTTCAAATAAGATAAAATTTATTTTTTATTTGTGTTTGGTCTTGTCCTTCTTAATTACTTAGTAACATAAACTCTGTTGCTTGTTTAATAAGTACAAATGAAACAATTTTACATAATATGTCAAAATTTGCAATGAAGGTTTGCATAAGGTATGTGTGGTCACCTGTTACAAGCAAGTAGGTTTAAAAGAGCTCTCTCAGAAAAATTGTGAGTTGGAGTATGTACACTTTATATTTAAATTAAAAATCGGGCAGACGCCATACCTATACATGCAAAGAAGAGTTGGAGACAAAGGCGATTCAGAAATATAATTCAATTCATTTAATTAATAGAAAAGTTTAAAATTGTTAAATTATTGTTTAAAATTTGCAATGAAGGTTTGCATAAGCATAAACACTTCCTCTGTCCAACTAACATAAAATGAATATAAAAAATAGAAGAGACATGGAAACCATAGTAATTTTTTACTGAAAGAAAAAGAAAATTAAATAATATAATGTCAAATGTTAAGTAATTCTGCTTACTTTATAGTACAATCCTCACAATGGTAAGCCTGTTGAAGATACAACAACTTCATTATTCTAATGTGGTTTTGAGTATGTCTTTAGTATGTTTTGAGAAAAGAGTTAAATAAACTCAGAAGCTTAACAAACTTTAAAGAGTATTACTTAAAGGCCAGTATTTGACTACAAAACCCAAAATATCCATATATATTTTTACATTTTATTTTGATATTAAATTGATTATCTACCTTAACTCCATTCTCCAACAAAGCTTTTGCATGTTCTAATCCCAAACCTGAGGCACCTCCTGTAATTAATGCCACTTTATTTTTTATTTCGAACACCATTTTTAAACCTGATTCGCACAGATATTAGCGATATTATTTTTGGTACTGGTGTGAATTGACTAAATTTAATGTTTTATATTATCATGTTAGACCTTTTTAATATCTTCAAGGTGGGCAGATAAAGTGCGTGGGAACTGGTTTAGTTGTCGGTAAATTATTGTGATTTTGATAATTAATTTTTTTTATTTACGCTGTAACCACCATGGTTATTAGCGACCTAAATGTATAATACAGGTAAAGTTGGAAAAATAGTACATTGTTTACCGGTAGGAAAAGCTTAACATTCCTGGACGACTGTGAAGATTGCTAAGTCGAGGCGCAAGCCGAGACTTAGCAACACAGAGTCCAGGAATGTGGCTTTTCCTACGAGGTAAACATACTATTTTTCCGCAAATCGTTTAAAATTCGACAGATATTGATTGATTTAAAAAAAACGCGATAATTTTATTCCCAAATAAATGGTGCTTTGAAATTCCTAATAAAATTACTTGGGTTACTATGGAAACGTATTGAGGTTGAATTGTCAAACTTGACGCTTATAAAAATTTAATTGCTGGTGTTCTCGAAAGTAAAATGATAAGTGATGATGAAATTTCCATTCCTGGGACTCCTCCAGAGCTGATTGAGGCAGTGAATACTGCTTCATTAGAATTATTGCCAAAGAAATCAAGAGAAAAGTACGAAAATGCATACAGACGTTTTATGGATTATCGCATGAGTAAAAATACGAGTTCTTTCTCAGAAAATGTTGTAATGGCATACTTCCTAGACCTTTGTTTAAAGATGAAATCTTCAACATTATGGGCCAACTATTCAATGCTGAAGTCAACCCTTGCACTTAACCCATTAATGGCCAAAGTATCGAAAACGAAACATTTTTTAATTATTTTTTTTTACGATTTTCATATGATGATTATTATATTTTATGTATGGGTCTTTCATATAGATAGTTTATTGACGTGTTTGTTATTTTATTGGTCTAAATTATGTGCTGCATAGTTTTTAAAATAATAAACAAAACACTCCAAATTTACTAGTATCTGTCGGTGTCGTTTGAGCTATATATCACAAGATATTTAAAAGTCGACCAAACCGGCATTCTTAGTTCAATTAGACATTGTAGAATGATATTATCCAAACATAATTTGAAATATGACTACTCATAAAATTTTATAACACTTTAAAGATAATGTTTCGTTTACGAAACTTTGGCGCGATCCCTAAATTTATTATCCATATTTGATAGTGAAAGAATTGCAAGCTATACTGGAGGATGATTCTGATTTAGAAGAAGCGGATGATATAGATAGCAGTTTATATACCTCCTTTAGTTGATGTGTTAACAGATGAAGAGGATTTGAATGATAATCATCTTATAGAGGAAGAAGCTTTGACTGATATCGCTGGTACATTTGAGATTCACACCAGGTCTCGAGAAGAGGCTAAGACGCCCACAGAATCCATATTGGAAACCATCTACAAGAAGGGGGAAGAAAAGAAAAGTAAATTCCGAACGAAAATGCAAACCAACGCAATATACACCTGACTGGTCTAAATCGTTAAAAAAGTATTCCTCTTCTCCAAAAGACAATTAATTAAATAAAAAGGAAGAAATAAAGCTCAGACTGGCTGGAAAAACACCATTTGAAATATTCTCTTTATTTTTTGACCATATTTTATTCCAGAAGATACTCGAATTCAGCCTGACGTATGCCGGGAAAACAACAGACATGATTTATAACGCTCTCCACTGCAAAAGTTTTTTGGTATTTTAATCCTTACTGGTTATCATACACTTCCGGCGTGTGATATGTATTGGTCAAAAGACCCAGATAAAGGCGTGGAGCTGGTAAGAAAGTGCATGAGTCGAAACACCTTCCGAAACACAAAAAGAAATCTTCATGTCTCTGACAATAATGACATAGACAAAAATGATAAATTTGCCAAAATACGTCCATTATTTTTGCTGATTAACGAACGATATTTGCAGTTTGGACTATTTTCTCCTAATATGTCTATAGATGAACAAATGATTCCTTATTTCAGCCGACATTCTGCAAAGATGTTTATGAAGGGCTTCAAGGTCTGGTGCTTGTGTAGCTCAGAGGGATATCTATACCAATTCATTCCTTATGATGGCGCAAATCCAGAAAGGCAGAAATCACAATACACATTAGGGACGCAAGTAGTTTTGGATCTGCTACGTGTAATGCAAAACCGTTCAGAACATAGAGTTTTCTTCGACAACTTTTTTTCGAGTTATGCACTATTTAACATTCTAGGTGAAAAAGGAATTTTCTTTACTAGCACCGTGTGAGAGAATAGGTTACCAGGATGTCCTCTACAAAGTAGCAAAGTGCTTGGAAAGAAAAACAGAGGCGAGTTTGATCATGCTTTTGACAAAAAGGCAGAAGTATTCAGTTGCAAGGTGGAACGATAATTCCGCTGTAACTGTAACCAGCAACAATGGAACGGTTCATCCAATTGTTACAGTTAAAAGATATAATCAGGAGCTACGAAAGGAAGATTCAATACCTCAGCCCAATATGATTAACGGTTATAACCGACATATGGGAGGTGTTGATCTGCTAGATAATTCGGTATCAAATTACCGGATCCGAGTAAGAAATAAAAAGTGGTGGTGGCCCTTGTTTATGAACCTCGTGGATTGCACAGTTGTAAATTCACGGAGAATTTACAACATTGCAAATGATTCTCGAGTCTCCAATTGCAATTTCGTTCTTCTTTAGTTTTGTCACTGATACAGAACGAAAAAAGATTTACGATAAAAACAGCTGCTGAGAAGATGACTCCGAATCAGACCCAGGGCCAAAGCCATCCACATCCGCATGGGGTCGTCCTTCTAAAGGAAGTTTACCTTCTGATATTCAATATGACCACACTGGTCATAATATCGTTCGCGAAGAGGATGGACGTAGACGGCGGTGCAGACTGTGCAAAACTAATTCTGTTTATATGTGCGGAAAATGCAAGGTTCACTTGCACGCTGACTGTTTCCATAAAAAATGAGATGCCATAATGGCGCTACTGCCATACTACCAGACTGTTAAGTAATCATTTTATTTTATATAATTAACTATTGTAGCAATACCTTTAGTTTTAATTGATAAAATCAAGAAATTTCATTTACACACTATAAAACGTATAATTTTCAATTTACTACACATATTATGCCAAAGTTTCGTTAACGAAACATTATTTTTTTGTATATTGCAATTATTATTAATAATAATTTTAAGTGAAATATTGTTCTTATGCCTTTATTTATAAGTATATAAACTTGAATTGCAAAAAATCTAAGTATTCCAATGCTTGGCCATTAATGGTTTAAACACAATGTAGATATATCTACATACTCAAAACTTCGTTCTTTATTGAAACGGCAAGCTCAAGGTTATAGGGCAAAGAAATCTAAGATTTTAACGAAGGAAGAAATTGAAAAATTTATCCAGGAAGCTCCAGATAAAGAAAATTTAATGATTAAGGTAATTTACAAGGTTTTAATTTCTATTTAGATTATAGCTTTATTTATTTTTTAGGTGGCTGTAATATTTGGTATTTCTGGGGCCTGTAGAATGGATGAGTTAGTCCGAATGACTGTACACGATATAGAAGACTTAGAATCTAAGCTTTTAATCAGCATACCTGATTCGAAAACCAACAAACCAAGATCATTTGTAATTAATCAGATCTACTTGAATGTTTATCGAAAGTATGTTTCGTTAAGACCAGAAAATATGAACAGTGACCGATTTTTCTTTAAATATCAAAGCGGAAAGGGTTGTAGACAAGTGGTAGGAATTCATCAATTTAGAAAAATGCCCAAAATAATTGCTACTTATTTGAACTTGGTAAATCCGACAGAATATACTGGTCACTGCTTTCGTCGGTCTTCTGCAACAATATTGGTTGACTCTGGTGCCGACATAACTAGTTTAAAGAGGCATGGCGGATGGAAGTCATCAAACGTTGCTGAAGGATATATCGAAGAATCGCTTAACAATAAGGTTGAGGTGGCAAATAAAATTTTCACAGTACAAAATATTCAACAAAATGACACTTCCACCCTGCATGTTGTCCAAAATGTTTCTCATAGTTCTAAGAGTGTTCCTCCAATGTTCAATAATTGTACTAACTGTCAAATTACTGTAAATATAACAAATTGATCTTAAAAATGTATTCAGCAATGACTTGATGTTTTCAAAATATAAATTAATTCCTTATAAGCAATGTGTTTTCTATCATTTATGTAGAACACTAACAACTGTACGGAAATATCATTTCCTTACAGTAAGGAAATAACATTTCCTTACAGTAAGGAAGTCCTGACTTTTCCTGGCGATTTGCGGAAAAATTACAATAATTGGTACAGTCCTGAGTCTTTAAGATAATTTATTGTGTTTTTAATGTTCATATTTTTTCCTAGGGCTTCGTTTATATTATTTGGTATAGTGTGCTTCTTTCTTGCTGCTTCATATGTTTTGCATATGAGTTAATATATGCTTCACGAAGAGTGTTACTTGACACGTTTCACACATTGGCGGGCTAGTTCATCTGCTTCTTCATTTCCTTGTATACCTGAATGTGATGGAACAAACATAAAGTCAACAGTGATCTTACTATTATTTAGAATCTCTATTTCTGATTTGATATGAGAGGCAATTGGATTATTGGTATATGTATATAAACGTTTGATAGTGCGAAGTGAGCTTAGTGAATCGGTTATTATGAGAGACGGGGACTGTTTCGACTCTTTTATGTAGATAAGTGCTTGTAATATTGCAAATAACTCCGCAGTATATGACGAAGTAATGCGATTGAATTTAGATTTTAAGGATGTATTGGGTATAAGGATGGCTGCACCAACACCGACTGAAGATTTGGATGCGTCAGTGTATATCTTATAGTGATTTTTATAAGTTTCCATTTCTGTTAAGAATGCTTGCTTGATCAGGTCCGTTATAGTCTCACGTTTTTTATATATACTAAGGTTAGTATTAATCTTGGGAATTGGTATTAACCAAGGTGGAGAAGTTAGGAAATTTGTTGGGAGAATTTCAGGAAATTTAAGATGTAGGTCATATAGGTTTATTCTAACTCTTTCGTAAAATGGTGGATCTAGTCTTCTTGTAGAGAAAGTGTCTTGAAATCGATCTGTGAACGTATTGGTATAAGTAGGGTGTTCTTTATTACTAGCTGTTTTAGAATCATATGAGAGAGAAAGGTATTTGCGTCGTAAACTTAGAGGTGGTTCTCCTGTTAAGCATTGTAAACTTTCAACTGGTGTCGTTCGAAACGCACCTGTAGCTATTCGTAAAGCTGTATTTTGAACAGTTTTTAATGTTTTCAATATTGATACTTTGCTTGATGAATAAACTATCGCACCATAGTCGAGTTTGGATCAAATTAAAGATTTATATACATGTAATAGTGTATTTTGACCTGCTCCTGATAAATTTACCATTTAAAACTGTACCAGTTTTAAATGGTAAAAAATATCTTTTAAATCCTTTATACCAGCGATGTCTTTGGAATTTGCTGGGAGAAAGTTACCTCGATAGATCTTATAAAATTAGAAATTGTTTGGTACCAGTGGCGCACCAACTCTTTAAAGAAGATTTGACTTTTTCTTATTAAAAATGGGATTTGTGCATATTTTTTCAGTATCTTCTATTCAAGTATAACATATTTCTGATATTTGGAATACCTTTAGGTCACTTCAAATTTGACTTTTATTAGGAACTATTATACATGATGGAGCTTCCTTTGTGAAAAAATTATCCATCTTATTACCGTCGATGCCTACGTACGGCGGTACCCATATAATAGTAATTTTGATATCTTGAAGCAGGAGTTGTTGATATAAATCATGTTTTTTTTGTACTATCGGATATGAAGTGTATACTGACTTTATTGACTTGATGGATGTCAGTCAGTCGGTACATATAGCAACACGATGCTCCAGTGGAGCCATAGATTTTATTGCATTAAGCATTCCATACAGTTTGCCTGTATATAAAATAGAAAATAATGTTATGTTATTTTTTGGGATTGGATGAGCATTAGTGATAACTGCATAACTTATACCAGAAACACATTTGGAGGCATATGTATATAGAATTTTTATCAAAACAGTTCTTATGTAATAAATTAGGACAAGATGTTTTGAGCACATCTTTAGGGCTCGCATTTTTAGAATATTTGTTAAAAAAAATAACATTTGGAAGAACTTTTTCTTAGGTAGGAAAATTTATTTATATTTGAAACTGTGTTTAATTTACCGACTGTTTTTTGTTTTTTACCGAACAAAATCATAACAACGAGCAAAAATCCTAATGATTTTAAGTTGGTTAATATTTAAGAGTAATGCAAAGTAAGGTTTACGAAAATCCTTACAAAATAACATTAAGCTACTTTGATTTTTTTAACTCAAATTATCCCATTATATGTAACAGAGGCATTTTGCAAAAATTGTGTACGAAAATAGCTTCTTGAAAGCAGAGCAGAAATATTTTAATTCTTTCTTTACTCGCTCCAAATTTTTTCGCTAAAATCTAAACATTTTACCACCAACCTGCATTCATATTAATTAATTACATTTTTCAACATTTTGTTTACACTACAGGATTCTAGGTGAAATTTAATTTTCTTAGTCTACGGACACGGCTGTCGCCTTTGTAGATTTCTTACACCACAGTGGAAATTTTTAATTAACTTTAAATGTTAAAATAAGTTAGTCCTTAGACCTTCAAAGTAAAGTTTATCAAGCACTAAAGTTGGAATGAAATAATAAGGAAAGTGTTTTTATAATAGTTCGTTACCAAACTACCTTGAGGTTGGTTTTATTATTTTTTTAATTTAGGACTAAATTCTTTCAATTTCTTAGCTGAAATACTACAATAAAATGATACGACTTTATTTCTCTTTTAAAATAATTTAACGACCAGTTAGTTAATAGAGTATTTTAAACATATTGTTCCGTCTTATTATAATTTACTTTCATTTTATTGTCGATTAACTGATTTATACAGAGTGGCCCAAATAAAACTTAAATTATGTTTAACAGTTGTTTTTATTTTCAACAGCCGCTTCTTTTGATCGCACATTAACCCATTTTTTGTCCAAATCCAAAACGAAATTGTTAATTTTTAGTAAAGTTTTATTTTTCTGTTGTAAATTTAATTTTTAAATCTATTCGCTCCAAACGTGCCAATCAATCCACAGAATAAACGGGAGTTAAAGTTTCTTTAGCAGTAATGGTTGACTTCAGTTAGTACCGAGTATAAACATCCTGGATTAATAATATTAT